>BQKN01064550.1:14926-29229 GCA_022839385.1 Asparagus kiusianus
GCCTCTATTCAGACATAGGGAGAGGGGAGGGGGCACAGCACCCCAGGACCGTCAGGTGGTCACTCGGTGGCTCACAGCGCAAGTGAACAGACAGGCGCCAGAGCAGCCTGCGCCCTCATAAATGCAGCTCGAAGGACCAGAGCCGTCGACGCTCGGTGAGTTAGCCAGATCTACTCAAGTACTTGGCAGCCGCCGTCACTGATACGAGGAGGGGCTTTCCCACTTCTACACAACGTGATGTACTACGCGGCTCCTCGAATGACCGCTTATGGTACAGAGGGACAATAGGATCTCCCTGAACAATGTATGGTCGCATCCCATAATTCAAGGAGCAGGCAAACTGTCTCTCTCCCATTTAAGAGCCTCTTCCAGTAACCTTTAAAGGGGTTGATCAAAGAGAGATCAGGGGTCGGTCACAAAGAAGTCAGAAGGACCTTGAGAGGAGGATCAATGATAAGCTCTTTGCACATCCTTGCACTGCAGCACCATCTCCTAGTTCCGAGCCCCGATCGCCGGCGAACTAGAAGATCCGAACTCCATCGACCCGAGCTTCTACTGAGAACTGAAGCTCTCCAGCAACCTCGATCAAACCGTCCAAGGGAAGCAGACTCGACACGAGCACCGAGCGAAGCATCCTACAGCTACCGAAAAATCCCCACACTAAACAAAGAGGGCATTCCCTCTGTTTTTGTTGTAATTCTGATTAATTAGTTTGTAATAAGCCATTCTTATAAATACAAACAAAATCTTCCTGTTTTCGGGAAAATCAGAAATTTACACCATACAACACTATGAGGAGACCTGTGGGATATAACAATCATTCTAAAGTGACAAAAGGGCATCAACATGACAAAATGGACCCAAAACGAGCCTGGGGTGCAAAGTCACCTCAGACACAAGCAAAGTGAAAATTAGATCAAAACTCAACCCGAATATAGACTAAGCACATTTACGCATGACTAAGAATATGTGGTGCTAAGGTTACATGGAGTTGACATTTACACGGTGCTAGACTCACGTAAGGTTAGCATCACATAAACTAGCTGAATTGGCAGTCAAACTAGCAGACAAGACTACATTACAGTAGAAGCGTTAGAATTCTACATGATAAAATTCCTACACAAAGTTTACATGGGGTTACAAAAGTGACCAATGAGAGCGTTTACATGACGCTACAAAAGTGACCAATGAGAGGGTTAAAATTCCCACATCCAAAGGGCTCTAAGGCTCCAAACTTTGACTAAAGTCTTCTATCTCTTATCTAAACCTTCTTGCCTGAGGTTTGAGCTCTCATCTGCTCTGGTAGGGTTGCTCCACTGCTAGAGAGGTCCTTAGGTTCTCTTTGGTCCTTTGATTGGATTCTCTTTGGTCCTAAGTGACATACTCCCTCTTCATTGGAGTTTTCTCAACGGCCTATCACCTCTCCATTGAGGTTTTCTTATTAGGATTCTTATCACTCGAGGGCTACTACTTCCCAAGGAGTTCTGTCCTCTCATAGCATTCTACAATACACTCGAGAGTGACTACTCCCTTAACTGAAGTTATCTTCTTCCTACAAGAGGGTTTGCAAATAATCCTGAGTGGGAAAAAGAAGTGGTCTTCTTCACTTGATATCAAGCTACTCTTACTCCAATGCTCTAGCTTCCACAAGGGGCAACATCAATACCTTTCACATGGTACTATAGTCCATAGAGATCCTGATCTATCTCTAGTAGCATAGGGTTGGGGATGTCAAATGGGTGGTTTTGGTTGGGTCTTAGTTGAGTCATAAATGGGTGGGCACATTTATGACCACTTAACCATTTATGACCCATTTAGCATTTGCTAAATAAGTCAGTTCTCAACCACCCATTTACTAAATAGTTGGTTCATGGGTGACCCAATAACCTATTTAGTTATGATTATGATGCTTCTATATACATGTAAGTTTCAGGGATCTACTTGCAAACTTTTAGGGGTTTTTGGCAAACTTTCAGGGGGGTTTACTGCAAACTTTCAGGGGGTTTTCTGTAAACTTTCAGGGGGTTTTCTGTAAACTTTTAGGAGGTGTTTTTGCAAACTTTTAGGGGGGGATTTTGTAAACTTTTAGGGGTTTTTTGTAAACTTTCAGGGGGTTTTTGCAAACTTTTAGGGGGTTTTCTACAAACTTTCTTGGGGGTTTCTGTAAACTTTCAGGGGGTTTCTACAAACTTTCAGGGAATTTTCTGCAACCTTTCAGGGGGTTTTCTGCAAACTTTTAGGGGTTTTTTTACAAACTTTCAGGGGTTTTTTGTAAACTTTCATGGGGTTTTCTACAAACTTTTAGGGGTTTTTTACAAACTTTCAGGGGGTTTGTATACTTTCAGGGGGGGTTTTGCAAACTTTCATAGGGTTTTTTGCAAACTTTCAGGGGGTTTTTTGTAAACTTTCAGGGGGTTTTCTACAAACTTTCTGGGGGGTTTTTGTAAACTTTCAGGGGGTTTCTGCAAACTTTTAGGGGGTTTTCTGCAAACTTTCAGGGGGTTTTTTACAAACTTTTTGGGTTTTCTTCAAACTTTCAGGGGTTTTTCTACAAACTTTCAGAGGGTTTTCTGCAAACTTTTAGGGGTTTTATGTAAACTTTCAGGGGGTTTTCTGTAAACTTTTAGGGGGTTTTCTGTAAACTTTTAGAGGGTTTTCTGTAAACTTTTAGGGGTTTTTCTACAAATTTTCAGGGGGGTTTCTGTAAACATTTGTTTCTCAAAATCCATGAGCTATGAGCGTAATTATTCATTTCTTCATATTTGTTGTTGGTTAAAGTCTATTATTTTTTCCATGTTTGTTCTTAATTACAGAGTGTCCCCAAGTAATTCTCCTTGAAATTTTTTTATCACGCCGGATAACAATATACGCTCTCTTTCTCTCCTGCTTCTTGCGCAATAGACACAAGTTTTGCAAGTTACACTTGGCCGCACACGCATATATCACATGCCGACAAAGAATTGTAAGCGCCTACTTTTTATATTTATATATCCTTAAGGGTGTTTTTTGTAATTTTTAAAAGTTTGAGGGTGTTACTTGCAAATTTGATATTTATAGGGGACTACAAAAATTTTTTAGATTTCATGTGTCATTTGCAAGTTTAGAAAATTCTAAGATTGTTTTGTAGTTTTGAACTCTTGAGGGTGCTTTTTGCAAATTTTAAACTTTGAGGGTGCTTTTTGTAAATTATAAATTTATAGGGGGTTGCTAGTAATTTTTTTGATTTCATGTGTCTTTTGTAGGTTTTGAAATTTCAGGATGGTTTTGTAATTCTAAACTATGGAGAGTGTTTTTCTAAAAATGTAAAACTTTGAGGGTGTTAATTACAAATTTTAAATTTATAGAAGACTATTGAAATTTTTTAGATTTCATATATCATTTGTAAGTTTAGAAAACTCTAAGATTGTTTGGTAATTTTGAAGTCTTGAGGGTGTTTTTCTCATTTTCTACAACTTTTAAGGATATTTTTTGCAAATTATAAAATTTCAGGGGGCTAGTGGTAATTTTTGAATTTTATGTGTCATCTGTGAGGTTAGAAAATTTTGATAGTTTTTTTTATAATTTTTAACTCTTGAGGGCGTTTTTATAATATTTTAAACTTTGAGGGTGTTTTTTGCAAATCTCAAAATTTTAAGGGGTTTTAGTCATTTTAAGTGTTTTCTATAATTTTTAACTTTTAAAAATAAGTTTTGTAATTGTTGAAACGTTAAGGGTGTTTTTAAAACAATATCCATCTAAACGGGTAAATGGGTGGGTAATAACCCGCCCATTAATGACCCATTTATCTTTAATAGAAACTATAACCACCCATTTATGACCCATTTAACTAAATGGGTGGGTTTGGATTAGGGGTGTTAACGGAGCGGATACGGCTCGGATATGGCACTTATCATATCCATATCCGCTTACCCATCTCGGATACGGATACGGATACGGATATACGTCGGTAAGAAAAATTCATATCCATATCCGTCAAAATCAGATACGGTTACGGATATAGATACGGATATATAAACGGATATGCATGCGGATACAAAAAGTATATGAGAAAACTAGATAGTATTCAGAAAAATATAGTCATGTGATACAAAAAGAGTTCGTTAATATGTTCATTATGATTGAAAAGCTAAGATTAGACATCTTAATCATCAAAATTAACCACAAATCCATAATCTAAGAATCAAAACTATCGTAAGAGTATTACCAATATGTATTCGGATATTTTCGGATACGTATACGGATATTTCCCTACAAAATCATATCCGCAACCATATCCTATCGGTAATAGATTTGAGTAACCACATTCGTATCCTAACGGATACAGTTACGAATATTCCTCGGATCAGGATACGGTTTGGCACCAATAATTTGGATGGTTCATTTGGCGGGTGGGTATGAGTGGGCAATTGGTTTTGGGTCCATTTTGCCATCCCTACATAGGGTCAAGAACCAACCTAAACAACAACAAAACGTAAGTGGACTAGATTCCTTCTATGCTCATTGGAACACCTAGTCTCGAGGATGTGCTCATCACCCTATTTGCGTGAAAAATAGATGGCATGCCCGTTGGGACCGGAGTTCTCTTCAAAGGAGAGCACTATGTCAAAATACAACAGGGTTACCCCCTTAAACTATTGTTGAAAGCCTATTCATTGAGCTTGACTAAGAGGCGTACGAGAGGTTTTTGCAGAAAGGCAAGCATCACCAAAATATATTGAGAAAGAAATGAAAATTTTCAATCTCAAGATCTAGCTTTACATTATGCGGAGCGAATTTTCACGGTCTCAGATTAACCCCGCGTAATAAGGAAGATGATGACGTGAAGTAAGGTAAGGGAGGTTTACAAGCTGCTAACACTCATGCATCATCAAGACAACTTAGCGTAAAATTCAGCTGTGAGTAAGAGGTGGAGCGATACCGCGTGAACATAACTCTGTAAAATCCTTACTCCACATGAAGCTCACACCTCATGTAGACCTTACATAAATAAAGACAAAGAAGATTTTGAATGCTAAACTTAGATAGGATCGTATAAAATGCAACTTTTTTATCAGAATTTGGAGCCCAATCCCCTCAGTAACCTCTGAGACTTCTTGTATGCATGTGATCTATCACATTTTAGAAATGGATTATCCATTACCCTAGGTTCTCAGCAGGAATATGGATGTCACCATCATTCATTGTGTTGTCCCTGCTACTACTACGAAGAGGACCTTGCCGTCCACACATCCCTAAGCATAAGAGGGAATTAGTCTTCGATCGTGTGTTTAGGAGTACAGGCTTAGACCTCCCAGCTAGCCATCACAAGCACCAAAAGAAGATTACTTGAGACAATGATTGTTCAATATCCAAAATCACAAACCCAAATCTCTCCAAAAAACCCAAGTCTCACTAGAGAAGAGTTAGCCAATATAGTAACCCGATAGGTGTCCATATGATGGGGAGAACCAATAAGCCGTTACACAACAATCATGGGTGTAAGACTAATACTATTCAGTGTCAGACCTGAGGAAGACGAGGGGGGTGGCATTGAAACTAATTCACAACCAAAAAGAGGTACTTCTCCTAAGGGAGGCCAAAACAATATGGCACATAGGGGCGTGGAGGCTTACCCAGACGAGGAGACATGTTAACATACTCTCTCACTTCAATGCCGCTAATATATATTCCCCAAGAATCAGATAGTGAATATGTCTTGAGATTTGAAAGGTTAAAAATTAGAAGTGATGGCCCACATCAACCTACTCAATCTAAAGTTACCATTCCGTTGCACTGCAGCCAAATCCAACAAGAAATGGAAATCATCTATCTAGAAATGCGTCAAAAAGCATTCATTATGATGATGAACTCGGGTCTGTATATGCCTCTTCAAATACCAAGATCTCCATCCAATCTAGGAAACTTATTATCAACATGACTGAAGGAGGGAGTGGAGAAGGCATGAATGAAGCAAATACCAATTCTTCACCACCAAACAATGACAAGAGTCAAATGCCAAACCAAGATGGTGCTGGTAGTAGTAAAACGAGAAGATGGTGCTGGAAGTAGTAAAACGAGTTCAACTTCGACATTGGAGGACTTATCACAGACGTTTCTAGTACAAGAATAAGCGTATCCAGCCTAGCAAAATGCCCTCAATAATCATTAGAATTCCTTTTAGTAACATGGGAAGGTACGATTGGCACTGGGGCCATCCCGCAAGAGGTGACCCCATGGAACAATGTTGTAACTACTAGCATTACCACTCACACAATTGCCCTAGGTGCTCACACAATTCCAACTCCATTAGTAGAGGTGGTTAACTATTCAGTCAATGTGCATTCCTATCTTCAAGCTACGGAGAATCACAAAAAATACTCTAATCGTTCCATTGATCATGAAGCAGAGCGAGCGACAACCAGCCGTTTGACAGCAATGGAGGCTAAACTTGTAGAGAATAGGACAATGCAAATTGAAGGTTTGGCACAAAAAAAAATGAACTACAGAGCATTGGCACATCATGCTCATACTTGTTAGTATGGAACAAAACACCATTCCCCATCAAAGTTCAAACTGCTGACCTTGCAAAACTTCAATGGATATGATCACCTAGTCAGCACATATATCATGTCCGGTCTCTAGCTAGAAATGTTTATTAACAACATTCTAGAAATTATGATATACAACAAGATATATGAGTAATGATATGCAATTAAACTCAGAGTGATATAAACATGAGACAATGATGATACAGAATATAATAAATAATGAGCACAAATAATATGCCAAGGAAAACTCAAACACACAATATGATCACGAAGTTCGGTCACCCTCGACATACGTCTCCGCTCCTCACTCACGAGGAGAATCTCCACTATCTCAACCGGTTTTCAACGTTCACTAAAAATGTTTACAAGTCACACAATTAGTTTTCTACCTCACCGAAAACTCTCACAACTCACACAAATGCAATCACACAATACACCATCTACGTGTTGGCCTCTCACATGTCACCTTCCTCAAATGCTCGGATTTACTACCTCACCCTAGGATTTACTACTAACATCACTCCTCTTGGAATTGATCCTGTCTCTCACCACACACTCCTCTCGGTGTACTTGTGTTTTACAATATGATCTCTCAACAAATAAGCACAAATACAAAGGGTTTTTTCTCTAATACGATGTAAGGAAAAAATTAAGCCTACACTCAATAAACCACTCGCCACAATGTTTTGGTGGAAAGTTGGTTCTTTCATTAGTGGACTCATTACAACTTCGGTCATTACAATAAACTCAACAAAAAGAAAAACAAGATTACACCTCTCTTAAAACACACACAACATACGTTTATCACCCGATGTTTGCATGGGATCTTTGCCTATGCCGAGGTTTATCCGTGGACCACCGAGCGACCAGATCAAGATATAGATTTTGTTAACTCACAAATGAGTTAAGAAATTGAAGTAGCTATCTCGACAAAGTGAGATAATCACTATTCTCGAGAATCACAGCTAGGTGCGATCTCAAGAAAAATGGATAAAATGATGCAGATCTCTCAAACTCTTCCTCTTTATGCTGAATAGCTCACTGAGATCTCTTTCTCCTCTCTGAAATTCGTGCTCCTCACTCTTTAGTTTGACAGAGCTTTGCTGATGCCTAAGAATTACGGATCTGTATGAATGAAGACCCTAGAGCTATATTTATAGGCTTCAGAAGCTTAGTTTTTGGATAAGAATGGTCGATAACCTCTTATCTTCAGTTAAAATCACATTCAAATCAGTTGAGGGGCTGTTGGATCATAATCTACCAAAATCATGGTGGTTAATAGTGAAAACAATAAGAACCAGTGTTTTCGGGACTTGAGATAGCTTCTATGTCTCGGCTGTCCGAGACACAAATTATGTCTCAGCCAGCCGAGACACAATCTATGTCTTGACCGGCTGAGACACTCTTTGTGTCTCGACTGGTGGAGACACAGATTGTGTCTCGGCTGGCTAAGACACTCGTTGTATCTTAGTTTTGACCGAGGTGCCATTTTGCATGTCTTTAACTGTTTCCGTTGTAATTTCTCGGTCCGATTTTAAAATAACATGATTCAAAGTGCGTTGAAAATCTAAAGAAGAGATCTACAATCTCCCATGGGTAAATCATATGTGGAGTGGATGAGACATGAGTGGTGCTTCGCCTTTCGTTAGTGAAATGTAACCCTCGATCGGATCGTTTCTTCATTTTCGTTGTTCCGTTGATTCGTATGCTTCATTGACTTACTTCATACGCTTGTCAGCATCAAATAATCCTACTTGACTTAGATAATAATGTTTATCATCTTCTCTCTGTCTCAAGCTACGTGTGGGAACCCAAATGTAATTTTTGATGCCTATAGATACCCCTTCCAAAGTGTTTCAGTCTCGTTTCTTTTATAGAAGAGTCTAATATACTTTGGATATGATAGGCCCTCAGTCAGTGTAAAAGGACCTATAATTGACTTTAATTCTTGATTTCTATGATTTTTAATCTATTTAGTATTTTATCGAATAGCTAAAATTCTTTCGGCACTACGTTTCTCATCTGACCGTGTAGAAGTCTCAAACTGAAACTGGTATGTTGATTTCTAATTTTTGCTTGTGTCCTTGAGTCAATGTTGAACTGACTATCTTCATTAGGGATTCGTATCTGAATTATGATTGAACTCCCTGGGATTATCCTTAGTATCAGAGTTGATCTGAGCCTTGTTTTTGCGAGAATTGATGATGCGTTGAGTACGCGTTGACTAGCATTGATATTGATTACGACGTTGACTGGTGTAAACATAGTTTATACTCATATGTTAACTAGAGTCTACATAGTTTAGGTTCTTAAGGCGTTGGAGCAGGGAGGACCAGTTTATACTCATATACTCTTGGAAGTTTCGGGAATTAGTTTAACCTCGTGTACCCATCGGAGGATCAAGGAGATGCAGTTTATACTTATATACTCATCGGACTGTCAGGAAGAGCAAGCTGAGAATGCTTCGGATGCTCACTAGGTTGAGCTCTTTGTGCGAGATTTGATCGTAGGACCAGCCGTTGGTGTTGATACAGCTTCTATCTCTAAAGTTGCTGAACATCTGAAGTTATTATCCTTAAAGCTTCGGCTGGAGTTGAGGTTAGCTCGGCTGTTCAAGTCACGAGACCAACTGGTGAAACTGATGTGTTAGTGACTTTTGTACCTTATTATGATTACTAATTCCATTTTGAATAGATAAGCATAATATTCATAGGATTTTTGGCAAACCCTCAATCATCAACAGGTTTGAAGTGCCTTTACCGACTACTGTTTGAATCGGGCTAGTATGCAGATTGTTTAAGTCTATTCCGCATATAACGTTGTGCTAAAAGAAACTTAAAGTAGGATCTCCAGTTCGAGAATCTGAAGGATGAAACTAAGAGTGGAATCTCTACTCCAAGAATCAAAAAGATTTAGATAACCCTAACTGTTTAAAGGTTTAGCTATCTAATCTAAATATGAATTTCTCAATTATCGAGATGAAATTCCAACTTTAATCCTAACTGTTTAAAAGTTTGGCCAAAGGGGAGATTGAAATGACCCTAACTGTTTAAAGGTTTGATCGCTCGATGTGGGTGGAAGCCTCTCGTTTATAGAAAGGGGATTCCGGCTTTGGTCCTAACTGTTTAAAAGTTTGACAAAGATGGATTTTGAGATGATGCTAACTGTTTAAAGGTTTGATCATTCAATTTGCTGACCTCTCATTCATGAAAGGAATCGAGAGGGGATTTTAGCTTTGTCCCTAACTGTTTAAAGGTTTGATCGAAGAGAGTTTGAGATTATCCTAACTGTTTAAAGGTTTAATCATTCAATTTGTGGATCTCTCATTTATAGAAGGAATCGAGAGGGGATTTTGGCTTTGGCCCTAACTATTTAAAGATTTGACCAAATGGGGGTGAGGTGGTAGAAATAACAGTGTGAGTGTCGATTTGTACAAATCACTGTGTCAATGCAGTGGGGAGTTTCTGGTGTTAAGTTGCAAGGACTTTAACACAAGGGGGTTTGAAACTTTCAATACTGTGTCCGGACTCTAACAATGGAAGCGTTAAGTGTACAGACACAGTGGGAATTTGAGTGGATCAAACCAGAAATAATTTTCAGTAGACCCACCGTCCATTGATTTGATCAGTGAGGGATTAAGAACTCCATAATTAGACCGTGAGGGTTTCGTAAGGGAAGATTGACCGGATAAAATCATTGAATCTCATCTCTATGAAAGAGTGCTTGAGAAGTCACAGAGGGAGGGTTTTAATCATATTGAAAATGGTAAAATAGCTAGAGTGGGAGGTTCTTAGTCATTCTTTATCATGATTAAGATTATTGGTTTTGGGTTATCCTTAAGAATACCACGTGTAGTATTCTCCAGGAACTTCCCATCAAAGGTAGGGAACAATTTAGCCTTGTATACCAGTTGGAGGTTTGGAAAACAGTTTAGCCTCGTGTACCAGTTGGAGGTTTAGAAAACAATTTATACTCATATACCTTGTTAGAGTAGATGGAGAAGTAGTTTATACTCGTATACTCTTTGGAGTCTATGGAGAAGCAGTTTATACTCATATAATCATCGGGTTCTACACCGTTCTCATTTGGCTTGTTTTGCCGTTATGAAACCAGCGTCAATTAAGGCTTGGATTTTATTTTTGAGGCCAAAGTAAGTCTTGGTAGAATGAATAACCCTCCTGTGGTACACACAGTAGTTTGGTAATTCGATCTTGTTGTTAGCGAGGAGGTATTTCAAGATGGCTGGAACTTCCTCATCCTGGAATGAGTATTCTTTTTGGAGTCTCGGATCTGGAGTCCTTCACTATTTTTGAGGTTGTTGTTGTGACGTTTGATTAACATCAACAGCAACCACATGTGTTGTCGGTTGGATTCTCTCGGCTTTCTTTCTTCTAAGGAAGCGCTTGATCAATTCTCCATGTAGTTTTAATTCTTTCCAGATGGTTGAGGGAACAATCCCCATGATCTTGAGGACATTGAAGGAGAGATTATGATGGCAGGTCTGGAGTATGAACTCTTCTATGACCGGATCTCAACAATTCATCGTCTTGTTTCAGAAGCGTTTGACAAAGGTGTCAACTGACTTTCTGTTCTTCCGCTTCTCGTCTAGAAGAGCTCCAATTGATACTTCAATGTCATCATCAAAGAAATTGCTGAGGAATGATCTTTTCATATTATCTCGGTAGTTAATGCTTCCTGGTTTAAGACATCAATACCAATCGAAGGCATCACAATGAAGGGTGCTTACGAATGATCGGATCATCAGTGCTTCATTCTCGGAGATCACTCCCAGATGAGACTTGAAATAGATCAAGTGTTGAGTTGGGAGCCTCTCCCGTCGAATGGCGTGAAGTTAATTAGGGTAAACTTCATTAGGTACGAGATTGAATCTCACTCTCTTGGATATGGGCATGGAATGCTCATTTTCCTTACTTCTTGAGCGGACATTAAGGCATTGACCTTATTCTCTAGCTCTTTTATCATCTCGTCATTGCTTGTATCTTTCTTCGAGCGATTTTGAGGATGAACGATGGGACTACCCTCAGTGTTGTCATTAGTGATGGGACCATCCCTAGTGTTGGTATTATTGTTGGGGCCACCACTAGTGTTGGTATTATTGTTGGGTCCACCCCCGGTATCTTTGTCATTAGAAGGATTATCGGCATTGATAGTCTCCTCTACCTCTGAGACACTATCTACCTAATTAGTAGTGTGGCGATGACTGGATTCACCGTGCAGATTTGATAACTCCAGAAGTTGTTGAGCATGTAAATCCTTGGCCCGCTACACGACCATCTCCATTTTAATTTTAAAATCTTCTCTTTGTTTGGCCAAGGCTTCTTGAAGTAGTTAAGCTACATGTTCGGTAGTGATCATGAATACTTCTCGAGCTCGCCCCTTGCTAGACATTGTATTATTGGAGACGATTGCGGAGCAAGTATCCAAAAGTTCATCTTTTGAAGACAGTTCTTCTTGCATCTTCGAGTAATCCCCATGTCTGACAGCTTCTAATTGGAGCTGAGACACTCGTCGGGATTTTTCTAAATCGACTTTTCTTCCCGAAGAAAAGTTGGGAATAGCGTTATTCGAATTGAACACAGACTTTTCTTTATCAGCCATGTTGATCGTGACTTCTGGGAGTTCATCATCTTGAATGACCGATCTTCTTTTGCGAGAGTGTCTTGATTTGGGTTTTGACGCTTCAATAAAAAGCCTTCGGAATACCGAGACCCTCTGTGGAGCTGTCTTGGGAAAACTAAACTCTAATAATACTATCTTGATTAACCTCTCACCAGGGTAGTGTGAGTCTGATTTTAGAGTATTTCTCTTTCGAGAGTTATTCGTACCCCCAGCCCAATAGTATAACTCATCGACATCGTGGTCGGAGCAACCTATTAGCTATTGGTTTGAGTCTCCAAGTATAACGTTATCATTTGACAGACACATTTTCTTCAGAATAGGTAACGCCTTGTTGGCGTTCGTAGGATTCACACGTTGGGAACCGCACCTTCATGAGGGTGAAACCCTAACATGATCCTGGTCTTCTATACACACCCTAAGTGGGCGGTTATAAGAACAGTCTTGATGGGAGGTCGTGTACAATCCCTATCCTGAAGAGTCACTCAGGATTTGTTCATCGGACCCAAGCGTTCTTTGACAGGACTTTTGCTTCGATTTTCGTGTAGAGGACCCAGGTGATCCTTCAAGGAAATTCTGAATTTTGACCCATGCGTTCTTTGACTCGTGTTTCTTGTCAGGTAAAGGCACCTTAGTTGTTTTCGGTATAGTTGTAGGCACTGTTTTGACCTTTGACACCCAAACCTACTTAGGTCCTGATGGCTCTTTGACCATCTCTTCTTTTGGTAACTCTTGTGCTTTTCTCATAAGGATCTGGGCATGCACAAGAAGTGCGCGGCTCTTCTAGATACGCTCCTCGAGAGTAGAATGAGTTCGTTTGATATAAACCCATTTGTTAGTTGGTGGTTGGGAGGAGGATCCCGATGCTTGTTGTGGTGACGGCTTAGCCACTTGGCGCCCTTTGAACTTTAAAACCACTTGGTAACAAATTCTGTTCACCTGCTCCAAAGCTTTGGCGAATTGGCAGGCAAGACGTTAGCGGCACCTCTGGTGAGCCCTCTTCATGAACACTGGTGCACTCTCAATGGGAAACTCCTTGACCTTTGAGGAGTTGTCACGAACGTTAAATCTAGCTTTCCTGGAGGCCAGAGAGGAGTCTTCAACAACATTCGGGTGAAGATTATCACCCAGAGTCTTCAGATCTGAAGACCAACGAACCTTCTTCATTGAAGTGGTCCTCCTGCGCTTGTAGAAAGAGGAAGATCTAGAGGAGGAGGAGACGTACTCCTCAAACTTTTATTGGTTGAATTCATACTCGACCTCTTCATCCACATGGATCTTGATCAGTGGCTGCGACACGACAATGTCAGCAGCGAGGCTGTTGGCTCCCACTGTGGTCGCCAATGTATTTTGGTGGAAAGTGATTCTTTAATTAGTGGACTCATTACAACTTCAGTCGTTATAATGAACTCATAAAAATGAAAACAAAATATTACAACTCTCAGCTTCTGTGTCTCAGCTGCCTGAGACATTCGTTGTGTCTTGGCTGGCCAAGACACTCTTTGTGTCTTATCTGGCCGAGACAAAGAGATCTACAACCCAATTATACAACCTCCCATGGGTGAATCATACCTAGAGTGGACAAAGAAGAGATCTACAACCTCCCATGAGTGAATCATACGTGGAGTGGACGAGACACGAGTGGTGCTTTGCCTTTCATTAGTGAAACATAACTCTTGATCGGATCGTTTCTTCGTTATTCTGTCATTCCATTGATTCGTGTGCTTTGTTGACTCACTTCATATGCTTATCAGTGTCAGATAATCCTTCTTAACTCGGATAATGACATTCATCATCTTCTCTTCGTCTCGAGCTACGTGTGAAAACCCATAGGTAATTTTTGACGCCTACACACAACCCAATTATACAATGTATGAAATACTAAAAGCTCAATAGGGATGTGTGTGATCAATGAGTACAAATGAAATCTAACTCAAATTAATCTAGCAAATGTAAATATGAAAATTTCAGAATAAACAAGATAGATAATTGAGTTTAGAAAACTTCCCCAAAATCACAAAGAGATGTAGAAGAGAGTATGAGGATGTATTCCTCAAACCAAAAATGTAAGGCTCCTCTTTGTGAAAACTTCTTCACACAAAAAACAAACTTGAAACAAACTCTTAAACACCCTTAAAC
>BQKN01064550.1:58442-124856 GCA_022839385.1 Asparagus kiusianus
AAAAAAGAGAACATCAATGAAAACAGCAACTTTTACCGGAAACAAGCACGAGGTACTGACGAACGAAAAAATTGAAGGAGCATTGAGCACGAAGCAGAGCCAAGCTTTTGGCGAACTTGGAGAGAAAGAGAGAGAGTCGTATTCCACTTTCAAGTAAGTTTAAGAGCCCTTCGGTGTTTCCTCGAGTTCAAACTTAGATTTGATCTTGAGAAGAGTATTTATCTCACTTTATTAAGATATTTGCTTCTGTTCTTGTTTCCACGTTGAAACATCAATGTCAAACCTTCTTCGCATTTGGATTGTTGATTCGGTGGTCCATGGATTACGCATCCCCGGCATAAACAAATATTCCACGCAAGCAGAAGCTACTACGTAGGAGTTTTTGCATGTGTTTCTAGGGAACACCAATTATTTTGTTTTTATTTTAAAGAAAAGTTTTACGCATATAAGTCTCACTCTTTTGTTTTCGTTAAAACATTTGTAATGGGATCTGTAATAAAAACCGTTCCCGATGCAAACACGCTGGCGACCACAGTGAGAGCCAACAGTCTTGGTTTTAAAGTCAGTGTGTTCGCAATCGATCAAGATCCCAGTTGACTCAACGGTCGAATATGAGTTCAACCAAGCTAAGTTTGAGGAGTATCTCTCCTCATCTTCATCAAGGTCTTCCTACCCCCTGCAAGTGCATGAAGATTTCATCTTCAAAGAAGGTTTTTCGGTGTTCAACTCCAATGAAGGCTATCAGTGACGACTCTTGCCTAACTGTTGTCGAGGCTTTCCCTCGCAACACTACTCCGGTGACCAACAAAGCCAGAGGCTCTGCTCACAATGGCTCCTCCTTAGTTAAGGAGTCATTCAACAATAACGTAGGTTCGACAACTCTAACGAAGAGGACTCGTTAGAGACAACGTTAATGTCTGGATCGTCAACTTGTGAAGGCTCTGGAACAAATGGATGGAGTTCGATACTACGTGGACATAGAGTCAAGGAAGCGTCGGGTAATCCAACCGCCTCAACGTCAGGTTGTTGCACTTCCTCTAAGCCATCAATAGAGGAATGAGTTCTTATCAGGAGGACTTGTTCAACAAGGAAGGAGCAAATCTAGAAGCGCTAGGCACATGCCACGCACATGTGTGCCCTTGTGTGAAAAGCACAAGAATTGAAGAGGAAAGGAGTGGCTAAAGAACCGCCAAAGTCCCACAAAGTATGGATTCCAAAATCCAGACTTGTGCAGAATAAAAAACAAAACACAACAAAAAATGTCTCCTTTGGCTGAGACAAGGGAACCTATCTTTTTCAAAGGGGTTTTGGCCGAGATAGTTCCAACTATCTCGCCTAAAGGAGGTCTCCCATGACCACTCCTTTGCCTCCTTCGGCATACAGGCCCATCTTCTGCAACCACTTCTGCCACACCGCTGATGAAGCCTTGGGTCAGTCCTGACCTCTCAAAGTTCAAGATTACAATAGCCGATCATCTTGGTCCTCTACACAAATATCGAGACAAAGTACCGGTGAAAGAACGCTTGGGTACGGTGACCAAAATCCAAGAAGCTCCACAAACTGGGGGTCGTAAACACACTCCCATCAAGTCAACTATTACTCAAAATTGTCTCGTCGCCTCCAAACAAACTGGGATACCTTAATGTACCTGTTCGAGCGCCATACACAAAAGAGGCAAGGAGGCCTCCCTTTCCAGGAGAATTCCTTTCACCTCTCGCTTAGGGGTATGTTTTGAAGCCTAGGAGCCCGTTAAGACTCCACACTCGCAAGGGGGTGGTTCTAAACGTGTGACTCCTGACATGATCTTAGATCATTCAAAGGTGATAACAAGTAGTCCTGAGAATGTCAATAAGGCTCTACATCCCCAAAAGAAGACGTGTCCACCAAAAGATAATGTTATACTTTGAAAGTCACACCAACAAATGATAGAATGCTCTGGTCACCATACTGATGAATTGTACTGTAAAGCCACGTAGAATTTAATAATGAGTTTTATTATAAAATGTATGTTTATGTAATAATCAATATTTTTATACAAGGTTTTATAGGAGGCCTTTATGAATAAGCCCACATCATGTTTAAAAAAATAAGGGTTCTCAAAGGCCCACGTTGAAAGCCCACTTCACCCATGTCTTCGTTTGAGAGATTCATGATGATTCTTTTTCTTTTTTTAGAATTTTTCTAAATCAAAATCCCGTGATTTTAGCTCCCAAATCAAAAAAAAAACGTGGGATTTATTTTTAGTTTCCTTGTTTGTTTTTACCCATTTTACCAAATTTAAAAACAAATTCCTTAATTTTAGGAATTTTTAAATTTTTACTTTCCCCTTTATATATATCATCACTTCTTCTTTCATATTAAAAAAAAGAAAAAAAAGAGAAAAAGAAGCAACAGAGAACAAGAGAAGGGAGGGAGATGACATTTGGATTTTTTTTCTTTTGGAGTTCATAGTCTTTTTTTCGACAAATCGGCAAGCATTCTTTTCCTCAAATATTATTATTTTTAGATTATTATTTTTGAATTTTTTCTTTCATGCAAACATTTTTTTCACTCGATTATATATATATTTTGCTATGAAATTTTAATATTTGTAAGTCATCAACATGCTGTATGTATATGATAATAGGTTGAATGGCGTTCGTTGTAATTATTTTGATGGCATGAGCTGTAAATAAATAAAACTTAATGACAATATACAGAACAGGCATTGATGTAGAGTTTTAATATTTATAAGTTATCAAGGTGTTGTATGTTAATATGATAATAGGTTGAATGGCATTATTTGTAATTATTTTAATGGCATGAGCTGTAATTAGAGAGATGACATGATCTATAATTAATTTGAAGTTCATGCCTCTCCAAGGGCAAGAGCTGTAAATAAGTATGACCAAAATGGTTCCATCCTTGGGATCGTGTACCTTCAATATACAGTTAGTTACGGTCATGTATATAGATTTTGTTTTTTTTTCATTTGTGTGATTATTAAACTTTCGGTAATAGCATGCAATTGACAAGGCTTGAGGGTAACATGGTTAAATATTTTGTGTTCGATGTAGTAGTCACTGGTTCGACCCTTTAAAACCATTCACTTTTTTTCTTCTCTTATAGTCCTAGGTTTCCAAAAAAAAAAAAACAGATTTGTTGCTTTATAAATCACTTCTTTTGGTCATGTCTTTTTGGTTATAAAAAAATTATTTTGACTATTAGTTTGTTTACCAAATTTTAGACTTATATTATTTATCAACTTCTCTCTTTTTGTCCTTTAAAAATATTAGTTCTCGTATCAGTTTTTTTTACTTATATTTACTTTAGTGAACTTGTCAACTCATTTTGTGTACCTTGTTATGCTTTGAAATAGATTGTATGGTTGAAATCAGTGTTAATTAGTAAATGTCATCAAATAGGCTAGACTGTGCATGAAGACGTCTTCTATCCAAAAATATGATTTATAAGCATGTTTTTCATAGCATTGCTACGCTCTCGATATCGATATCCCGATATGAGATTTTCCTTGGCTATTATTACTATAGCATCGTCTAGACGATGCACTTCTCTTGATTAGACATGTTTTGGATCATAGTTATCTTTCATAGTTTTACAAAAGCCGTTGCATAGAATCCCTGTGGTTAGTGCATAGCATTTCATGCACAGTCACCTAGATTAAACAGAAAACATGAGGTTTAATAAAGGGGAATTGGCGGAGAATATAACATGTATATAAGCGGGTTTGTGCGCATTCTTGATATCCTGGTATATATATATATGAGAACTAAGGGCCCATCCAGACTTGAAGCCGTGTTCCCGGGACGGTTTACGGGAAACCGACTTATATACATGAAATATTCTTCTCTAATTCAAATAACATCTAAAACAGTAATAACAGGCTTGTGCGTCTTGTCGTTGACCTATTTCATATCTATAATTAGCATTTTTTTCTATTATCGTTAATTGAGTTTTTATTATTTTTACATGCCACATTACACTTATACGTGCACTATTCCTTCATTTTACATGCTGTTTGGGAGTTTCCTGACTCCCTTAGGGTTTGTATGCCCCAGATTCAAGAACTATTCTTTCTTCGTAAGACCGAGAGTATTTCGAGGAGCAGGCTCTACTGCAGTGATCACCGTTCATTCTATTAGTTCTCCAGTTCAGTTGCTTAAGGTAGTTATTTTGGTTTAGGTTTTTCTTTAGCCACAGTTGGCTCTCCAGACTATGGTGTATTTTTTTTCCTTTATCTTTAGAGATTTGTGGACTTATCATAGAACTATGGAAATTTTTGATATTTCTTTATCTATACATTCTATTTTATTTTCTTGGTTACATGCTCTTTGGTATAGTTTTTATTTTATATGTATATAGGATGATCTAGAAGCATGAATTTGACTGTATGGTTGCATTGCCGGCCGATTCACGCTCCAAAGTATTATATTTTGGAACTGGGGCGTGACAAGGTTTTTATTAGTATCAGAGCCTAGGTTAGGAATTGTTGTCTCATCCTGTATACAAGAGTAACTAAGATTGAGCCAAAAAAAAGAGCATGTATAGAATGCATCATTTTTCTTTCCAGAAATCCATCCTTTGACTCCCATTTCTATGATTCTCAAGTCCTAAACTCGACCCCTCTCCTTTCAAGTGATCGCTTTTAGACCCTAGAGGGGGGGGGGGTTGATTAAGGTCTTATGCTAATCTAATCCGATTTTATGCCAATTAAAAACTCATTAACAAATATATTCTTGCAAGAAAGATATACAAGAGTTATGAGAAAGAATAAGCAATATGAGCAAAGATAAATATCCTAACAATGAGATATACTAAGAGATATATGCAAGGATATATAATTAACACAAGGGTAAACAATCTAAACTAGATAGTGGGCAATATAATCAACAAGCAATATACAAAGGCGATATAAGATATGAACATAAAAAAGGTGCGCCAATGCAATCACAAACAAACGATATGATCACGGAGATTGGTCTAACCACTTGACCTACGTCTCCACTCCTCACCTCGAGGAGATCTCCACTATCACAACCGGGTTTTTTACGTTTAGTCGAATAACGTTTACACCACACAATACGGTTTTCTAGTTTACTGAAAACTCTACAACTAACACACTATTGTAATCCCACTCTACACCCTCTCAAGTGTTGAACTAGATGTGTCTCCCTCAAGTGCTCGGATACAACCTCTCCCTAGATTCGTCAACCGACGCCACTCCTCTTGGGATGATCCCTAACTCTCGCCACACACTTCTCTCGGTGTACAATTGTATTACAAAGTGAATCTCACAATAAGCATAATACAATATGTTTGTTCTCTATAATGGATGAGAACAAATTATAAGCTCACTCTCTAAGTTACACAATCCCACAACCTAATTTTACTATGAATGTAAATACAATAAGCTCAATGGTTGTGTGTGTGTAAACAAAGAGAAAATAAAATCAACTAAACTCAATATGAACACTAGCTTAATAAAATGATAATCAAACAATATAAAATATAAAGCTAGATTGAGTTTGGAAAATTTCTCAATAGATCAAGAGGTAGAGGGAGAATAGTTGGATGCCCAAACACCAATAGATGATCTCCTCAAGCTCTTGTGAAATTGATTTCACAAACTCAAACTTCCAAATGCTTAAAAGCTTCTTAAAACAACTTAAACAACACTTAAACCCTTGTTAAAACTTTGTTAAAACATTTCTTGGATTGTTTGAACCCTTGTTAAAACTTTGTTAAAACATTTCTTGGATTGTTTGAACTAAGGATATGTGGGGGTATTTATAGGAACCCCAAAGCTAAGAGAAAACAAGGCAAAAAGACCAAAAACCCAAAAATAATACAGTCTAGAAATATAGCCGTTACAGTGTTATGAGTCGACTCGTACTTTGGGAAATGATTGTAGACATGATAATAAACATGCTACGGAAACTTGTTTTTAGAAAGGACTTTCCAAATGTAAAATATCATCATTTTGTAAGGAGGTCCAAAACACGAAATGTAAACACATGAATTTTGACATTTTAGCTAAACCATATTTTAAAACTTTACAGAATGATTATATAGACTTAATAAAATATGTATATGATTATTGTTAAGTCCAAAAACTAAGAATACAATATTTTCACAAAATATGTAATTTCATATATATGAACATGAAAACCCAAAACCGTGCATGTATATATATAGAAACCAAATACGTGTGTGTATATGATATTGAGCTTAGAGTATCTAACACACATAATATAAAATCTAAACTAAATTATACCCAAGCTTATGATCTTCAACAAAGCTCTATCTTGGTACACTTGCGGATGAAGCTAACCTTGAATCTTTAACTTGAATTGCAAGGCTTCACTCCATAATTTCGCCAACCTCCATTAGATATGATCGTGAAAGCTTGATTCTAACCATCCTCCAACATATTGTTTGTCTACAATAAATAACAAAATAGAAACACTAGACAAACAATATTAGATGTAAATTGTTTGTTAAATCATCATCAAAACAAGAAGGCTAACAATCGCTATGGTCCTAACCCGTCAACCCCCCACTCCTATTATCCCTGTAGGACACCAAGTAGATCAGGCAGATCTTACAAAAGCGATTAGGGAGCTGGTAGCTCATAATCGTCAGAGGAATGGGCAGCGACAAGTTGCATGGCCGGGTAATGTGTCTGATTTTCCGAAGCTCAACCCACAACACTTTGCTGGGACTGAAGGCGGATATGAGGCTGAGATGTGGTTACAAACCATGGATCGCCTATTGAGGGCAGCTAAGATACCAGATGAAGATCGAGTCGATATTGTGCAGCTACAACTTAGTAATGTAGCCAGAACATGGTGGATGCAGAGGAGGAGAAGCTGCCTAAGGCAGTTTCATGGGAGACATTCCGGGAGAGTTTCCTAGAGGCATTTTTTTTGAAGACAACTCGTCTTGAGATGCAAAGACAGTTTGTTATACTAAGACAGAGAGCTAGTATTGTAGATGAGTATGCAGCAGAATTTGCCAAGCTCAGCAGGTTTGCCCTGGGGATGGTGTCGAATGAGGTGGATAAGGGACAAAGGTTCATGTAGGGTCTAAATTTTGAGATCCAGACTCATATTTATAGTCAGAAGGGGGTTGAGACTTATGTGGATGTCATAGAGGCAGCTCGGAAAGCAGAATAGCTAATTGGGATCATGAACTCAGTGAAGAGAGTCATAAACAAGCGCCCTGCAGGACAGAACTTGGGAGGTAACCCACAGAAGCCTCAAACCGGAGGAGCACCAGCCAAGCACCACCAGATAAGGACTCCTTGACCAGCTCCATAATCAACCAACATGATTTGCCATTTCTGCAGCAAGCCGGAGCACTTAATGAAGGACTACAGGAGAGCTAATGGGTTGTGCCTAGCATGTGGGGCTGCAGATCATCAGCTTTCCACTTGTTCTAGTAAAGAAGTTTCAGGAGGATATTCAGGTGGAGCGATAGTGCCAGCAAGGAAGGTTAGATAGGGTGGGCAACAGGTTAGGCCACCACTTCCCACGCAGCAGTAGATATTTCAAGGACATCAGAGGGGTCAGCAATTTCAAGGCCAGAGACAGTGGAGAGATCCTCATTTCCAGCAGTCATATCAGCCACAGTATCAGCAGGGACGCCTAAGACAATATTGTCAGCAAGCTCAACGACAGCAGAGACAGGGTTGGGTTATGACACTTACCGCTGAGCAGGCAGAGGCATCTGGTGATGTAGTCACAGATATCATTTTGGTTTATTCAGTCCATGCATTTACCCTATTTGATTCTGGGGAATCACACTGTTTTATATCTGCTCAGTTCGTTGCACGACACACCATACCCTGTGATAGTTTAGATGCAAGCTGGAGTATACATACCGGTAGTGGGGTGTTAATATCTAGTAGGGAGTGTAAGAAATACCCAGTGGTAGTTTGTGGTAGGGAGCTAGTTGCAGACTTGTTGGTGATTGACACTAACGGGTTCGATGTTATTTTAGCCATACCATATCGCCTTTACCAAAGTTACAAGGAACCCGATGTTGATCATGCTTCGCCTTGTACTTAGCTTGTGTTTTCTTCAATTGAGCTTCAACCGTGGCATGAATATGTGCAATCTTCTCGAGAAATCACTGAGCACGTTGTCTTTCACTCCCCTCCTTACCGTCCACTGTGACTTCACACGAAAACACAAGATCAAACGGGCTCGGCTGAGGAAATCCATAACAAGTCTCAAACGGTAACTTTCCGAAAGATCCATGAATCGCCCGATTAAAAGCAAACTACAGATATAGTAAACTCTCATCCCAAGTCTTAGGATACCTAGAATTATACCCACGCATGCATGCTAGATTTCAAGGGCTCTTGGGAGAACCACTTACATCTGGTGGAGTTTTCTTATAATAACAGTTATCAGGCAAGCATCCATGTAGCACCTTATGAGGCATTATATGGGAGAAAATATAGATCTCCTACCTGTTGGGATGACATGGGAGAGCGGCGTCTACTAGGTCCTGAGATGATAATGCAGATGATAGACAAGATAAAGGCAATACAGGAGCGCCTTAAGTCAGCTCAAGATATGCAGAAGAGTTGGGCTGATGCTAAGAGGAGACCTCTACAGTTTCAGGTTGGAGAGCATTCTTTCTTAAGGATATCTCCAACCAGAGGAGTTATCAGATTTGGTAGCCGCAGGAAGCTTAGTCCATGTTTCCTTGGTCCCTTTGAGATATTGGAGAGAGTAGGAGAGGTGGCATACCAGCTAGCTTTACCTCCGTCGTTGGAGGGAGTGCATAATGTGTTCCACGTATCATAGCTTCGATGATATGTACGAGATGAGACTCACATCCTAGACATCACGGAGCTTTAGATTGGGACGAACTTATCATATGAGGAGCGACCTATGAAGATTTTTGACAGACAGGAGAAGGTCCTCAAGAACAGAACTATTTTGCTTGTATTAGTATCGTAAGGACATCATGGATCGGGTGAGGCGACCTGGGAGCGAGAGGACGATATTCTTCAACGCTATCCAGATCTCTTTACTACAGGTAACTTTTAGTTCTTATTATGGTCGAATGAATTTTGAGGACGAAATTTTCTTTTTTTTAGGTGGGTAGGATGTAATAATCAATATTTTTATATAATGTTTTATAGGAGGTCCACAATTATTTTATGTTGTAGGAAGCTTTATGAATAGGCCCACATCATGTTTAAAAAAATGAGGGTTCTTAAAGGCCCACCTAGAAAGCCCACTTCACCCATGTCTTCGTTTGAGAGATTCATGATGATTCTTTTTCTTTTTTTGGAATTTTTTTAAACCAAAATCCCATGATTTTAGCTCCCAAATCAAAAAAAAAAACGTGGGATTTATTTTTAGTTTCCTTGTTTGTTTTTACCCATTTTACCAAATTTAAAAAAAAATTCCTTAATTTTAGGAATTTTTAAATTTTTACTTTCCCCTTTATATATATCCTCACTTCTTCTTTCATATTAAAAAAAGAAAAAAAAGATAAAAAGAAGCAACAGAGAACAAGAGAAGGGAAGGAGACGACATTTGGATTTTTTTCTTTTGGAGTTCATAGTCTTTTCTTCGACAAATCAGCAAGCATTCTTTTCCTCAAATATTATTATTTTTGATTTTTTTTCTTTCATGTAAACATTTTTTTCACTCGATTATATATATATATATTGCTATGAAATTTTAATATTTGTAAGTCATCAACGTGCTGTATGTATATGATAATAGGTTGAATGGCATGAGCTATAAATAAATAAAACTTTATGACAATATATAGAACCGTCATTGATGTAGAGTTTTAATATTTGTAAGTTATCAAGGTGCTGTATGTTGATATGATAATAGGTTGAATGACATTCGTTGTAATTATTTTGATGGCATGAACTGTAATTAGAGAGATGACATGAGCTATAATTAATTTGAAGTTCATGTCTCTCCATGGGCAAGAGCTGTAAATAAGTATGACCAAAATGGTTCCATCCTTGGGATCTTGTACCTTCAATATACAGTTAGTTACAGTCATGTATATAGATTTTGTTTTTTTTTCATTTGTGTGATTATTAAACTTTCGGTAATAGCATGTAATTGACAAGGCTTGAGGGTAACATGGTTAGATATTTTGTGTCCGATGTAGTAGTCAATGGTTCGACCCTTTAAAACCATTCACTTTTTTTCTTCTCTGTATAGTCCAAGGTTTCAAAAAAAAAAAAAAAACAGATTTGTTGCTTTATAAATCACTTCTTTTGGTATGTATTTTTGGTTATAAAAAATTATTTTGACTATTAGTTTGTTTACCAAATTTTAGACTTATATTATTTATCAACTTCTCTCCTTTTGTCCTTTAAAAATATTAGTTCTCGTACCAGTTTTTTTTACTTATATTTACTTTAGTGAACTTGTCAACTCATTTTGTGTACCTTGTTATGCTTTGAAATAGATTGTATGGTTGAAATCAGTGTTAATTAGTAAATGTCATCAAATAGGCTAGACTGTGCATGAAGACGTCTTCTATCCAAAAATATGATTTATAAGCATGTTTTTCATAGCATTGCTACGCTCTCGATATCGATATCCCGATATGAGATTTTCCTTGGCTATTATTACTATAGCATCGTCTAGACGATGCACTTCTCTTGATTAGACATGTTTTGGATCATAGTTATCTTTCATAGTTTTACAAAAGCCGTTGCATAGAATCCCTGTGGTTAGTGCATAGCATTTCATGCACAGTCACCTAGATTAAACAGAAAACATGAGGTTTAATAAAGGGGAATTGGCGGAGAATATAACATGTATATAAGCGGGTTTGTGCGCATTCTTGATATCCTGGTATATATATATATGAGAACTAAGGGCCCATCCAGACTTGAAGCCGTGTTCCCGGGACGGTTTACGGGAAACCGACTTATATACATGAAATATTCTTCTCTAATTCAAATAACATCTAAAACAGTAATAACAGACTTGTGTGTCTTGTGGTTGACCTATTTGATATCTATAATTAGCATTTATTTCTATTACCGTTAATTAAGTTTTATTGTTTTTCCATGCCACATTACACTTATACGTGCACTATTCCTTCATTTTACATACTTGTTGGGAGTTTCCTGACTTCCCTGGGGTTTGTATGCCCCAGATTTGGGAACTGTTCTTTCTTTGCAGGACCGAGAGTATTTTGAGGAGCAGGCTCAGTTGCAGTGATCACCGTTCCTTCTATCAGTTCTCCAGTTCAGTTGCTTTAGGTAGTTATTTTGGTTCAGATTTTTCTTTAGCCACAGTTGGCTCTCCAGACTATGGTGCATTTTTTTTCTTTCTCTTTAGAGATTTGTGGACTTGTCATAGAACTATGGAAATTTTTGATATTTCTTTATCTATACATTCCATTTTATTTTCTTGGTTACATGCTCTTTGGTATAGTTTTTATTTTATATGTATACATGATGATCTAGAGGCGTGAATGTGACAGCATGGTTGCATTGGCCGAGTCACGCTCCAAAGTATTACATTTTCGAACCGGGGCGTGAAAGTTTATATCATAGAGGAGTATGATAACAAGTGTTTGGGGATCAAACTAGTGTATTTATGCTAGAGAAATCAAGTGGAAAAGACCAGCACACTGATATATCATGCACATCAGAATATTGCTATGCAGTCGACCGCGCTGGGCACAACGGTCGACCGTACAGCGGCCAGACTCAGGCACAGCAGAATATTGCTGTGCGGTCGACCGTGATGGGCGTGGCGGTCGACCACACAACGGTCAGACTGGTTTTCTCAGCTCATTTTGTTTTATGTTTTGGGTCGGGTTTGAGGGCTCATATATATATTATTTTATTCATGGGAGCCTTCTTTTTGTCAGAGAAAACCCTAGCAGCCTCCCCCTGCCCTCTTGCAAACCCTAGCTTGTTCTTTGGGCGATTTAGGAGGATTTCGTGGAGTTCGAGCGAGATCCGATGACGTTCAGCGAAGGAGAACCTTTTCACGACCTTACCACGGTAGTTCATCACCCCTCAGGCGAGTTTCATCTCGCCCAACTCTGCATCTAGTTTTCAAATGATTTTAAACGATGTTTTCATATGTTTTTATGAGCCTAACATGCTAGTTTGAGTATAAAAAATTTATCTTTATATTGTATATAGCAAAAGAACATGTTTTCAGTTAATAAAGATCACCCATGTTTTTCCTAAGTGCAGATCTAAACCTGGTGGTTAGTCTAACAAAAGTTTTGAAAGAAAAGTGATTGTTTTGGAAGGTTTCAACATAAATAAACATGTTTTAAATTGTTTCGTCTTTTCTATAGTGATTAGACTAGTTATATCATTTTTCCAGATATGCTAAATCACATGTATAGGGTTGCTAGTATGTATAAACATCACAAACAAAGTTTGAGATCGAAATCATGTAGAACAAAACCTAAGAATAGGGTTTTTCTACTGCGCGGTCGACCGCGGTGGATGCGACGGTCGACCGTGTATTGTACACAGGTCAATTTTGGATTTCTGTTTTCATCACGGTGGACCGTACTGGGCATGATGGTCGATCGTCGATCGCAGTCGATCGTGTGTGGCATGGTGGTCGACCGCTGGGAAGCACAGAAGCACAGTGAGTTTCTGCTCTTTGTGCGGTTGACCGCGCTGGGCGCAGCGATCGACAGCGAGTCAGTTTTTTACACTGTTCAGTTGTGCATACGTCGTGTGACTGGCAAGATTTCTGGGTTATTTGGGGTTGTTAAACACTAAGAATTCTATACATGAGTTGACTACAGACTGGAGACTTGTTTTATTCACCAAGACATGAGAGTGAATAGTGTATATATATGCTTTTAGTTGTAATCTATTGCGGTCCATGTGTTGGACATGTAGCTATTGTAGTTCATGTGTTGGACACCTATCTATTACGGCCCATGTGTTGGACCTTGATCATATAGTCCATGTGTGGGACATTTGCTTATTTCAGTCCATGTGTTTGACACGTAGCTTTACGGCCCATGTGTTGGACCTATATCATATATAGTCCATGTGTTGGACCTACCTCATATATAGTCTATGTGTTGGGTTTTTTTCTATTTTAGTCCATGTGTTGGACATTCAGTGGATTTTGCCTTATCTAACATATAGTAGATGAAGTTCATGAGTTGAACAAGTATTCTGATATCTGACAGGATATTTTTGATATAGTTTGAGATAGAGGTATTGCTCCAAGTTGTAGTTGGATTTGATAGTTAACTATTTACAATATGAGCTTATGGGATGGCTGAGATATCCACGCGCATGTTATAAATTCCTAAATATCAAACTTCTATTTTATTTCAGATTAGATGTTTTTGACTATCTATATGTATTATCAGTTATTCTTTTTATCCAACTAGCCCTTCCCCTTGGGGTTGGTTGAGATGTTACTCGCTATAGCACTTTGACGCTCGTTGTTTCCCCTACTTTTAGGTAACGAGCAAGGTGAATGGAGAGCCGTAGCTTGATGGATTTGCTCTAGTTATTATTTATAGATATTTTATCAGCAGTTTATTGTTAGGGCTCCACGATGATTTTGTTTATGAACATTGAGATGTTATTTCTAGCTTTGTAAAGGTAGAGTGACTTAATGTCATTTCATTTGAATTCTTATTGTGAGACAATGGTATCAGTTCAGATGTTTTCTTCTCAGAGATTTATCTATTTTATCAATGGTAATGATTTTTCTTCAGAATATCTATTTGTTTAGTATTTCTTTTGTATACTCTCTCTTGCATGTTTTGTACCTACATCTGTTATTGATTCCACTAGTTATATAGTAATTGTGATGGTGAAACATGTTATTGCATAGTGTAGTACATGAAAGGTTTGACATTCTTAGTTTCACCCTTGACTGTAGCCTTGTTGAAACCAGGGACGTCACAGTTGGTATCAGAGCTCTAGTTCCAGTATTCTTAGGATCATCTTGTGTCAAGTCGTGGAGTTAGAATAGAGTTTCTTAAGATACATGTATAGAGTCCGCTAGAAATTTCTAGTACGAGTGAGGATGTTATATACACGTATTCAAAAATTACGAATATTTTTTTATGATATTAAAAGTATTTGCGTGAATGATATATAATATGAACTCTCTATTTATATGAGATCCATATGTGTTTTGTTTGAGGACTCATAAACCTTCTTTTATGTGCTCAGATGGTAGGACGCGGTAGACCTAGGACTCGGAGAGCTAGTCAGGCAGAGCCATAGCAGGCTCCACCCGAGCCGTAGCAGGCTCCCCAATACCTGATAGATCTGATGGCTCCTATAGCCGCTAGGATGGAAGCTCTTGAGGAGCTTGTGACAAGTCACATCACCCCACCACCACCACCAGTAGTTCCCCTACCGGTTGTACTAGCTTTTCCAGTTGCAAAGGGTTTTCAGGGGAACACACCAGCACCTACCCCACAGGCAGTTATGGATAGAGCGGCAGAGCAGGCGACTTGGCTCCGTCTAGTGGAGAGATACCAGAAGATGAGAGCGCTATAGTTTCAGGGATCATCAGATTCACTAGCAGCACATAAGTGGAAGAAGGATGTGAGCAACATTCTTGAGATACTAAATATGACATCGGTTCAGAAGTAGAGGCTGGCATCTTAAAGTCTCAAGGGAGATGCAGGGAGATGGTATCGGTTGCAGTTCACTCTAGATCAGAGGATGACACTCACCTGGGAAGAATTCACTTATTTCTTTGATGAGCAGTTTATCTCTTCCGCGGAACGGGCCGGGAAAGAGCTTGAGTTATCCAGATTGACTCAAGGAGACATGTTAGTAGCGGATTTTGAGAGAAGATTTATGAGTCTACTTCATTTCACGGGCATGTGGCAGACCGGAGAGCGCCAGGCCCAGATGTTTCTAGCAGGACTTCGCCCCAGCCTTCATCGATACCTCGTTTCTAGGAGGTTTTATTCAGTTCGAGAGGTAGCGAATGCTGCCTTCTCTCAGGAGAATGAGTCAGCCATGTTCCAGAAGGACAAGGAGGGAAACATCAAGGAAAAGGGTAAGAATAAGAGGCCTTTCTCAGGACCCCAGCAGCAGCAGCAGCTAGGCCCTCATAGGAGAGGACCTCAGCATGATCAGAGAGCGCCTCAGCAGTATAAGTTTCAGGGCGTATGTTATAACTGTCGTAAGATTAGGCATAGAGCATTAGAATGCCGTAGTGCGCCAGCAGGAGCCCAGCAAGGAAGAGGGCAGAATCAGCAGCAGAATAGATTTTAGGGCCGAGGTCAGGGCTAGCAGGCGAGACTAGAAGCACCGCCAGTGGTACCGAAGATTGAGGGACAGGTTCGTGCAGTTCAGGAGATCCCTCAGGGACAGGTAGTTCCATATGCTCTACCTCCAGCCGCGGAGCAGGTTCAGGCCACAGGTAGAGTCTATGCAGTAGTCCTTCGTGATCATGGGGCAAGTGGGATCGTAGTGGAGGGTATGTTCTTCGTGAACTCCTTTTCAGCCCGTATTCTTTTCGATTCGGGAGCTTCTCACTCTTTCATATCTTATGCTTTTATGAGTAGACTTTAGCTCGTAGCTCAACCTCTAGATATTCTTTTATCAGTTTCCACCACTTTGGGTGAGTTGTTGCTCTTGGAGAGCATTTGTAGGAGGTGTATCATCAATTTAGATGAGTCTGAGTTTGTTGTCAACCTGATAGTGTTGAGCATGTCAGAGTTTGATGTTATTCTTTGTATGGATTAGCTATCTTCCTACCACGTCAGTATCTACTGTTTTGCAAAAACAGTCAAGTTGCAAGCGTCCGATAGGTCCGAGTTAGTTGTGGCAACCTCTTAGGGGAACTAGTTTGCGGAGTCATTACTAGCGTACATCAAGGAGGTGATTCTTCAGAATCAGAGTGTGGATATATACAAGACTAGAGTTGTCTCAGATTTTTAGGATGTCTTTCAGAACATACCTGGGTTACCTACTGTGAGAGAGCTTGAGTTCTGTATTGATTTGTAGCCGAGCATAGCCCCGATATCCCGAGCACCTTATCACATAGCACCTGCTGAGATGAGGGAGCTACAGACCTAGTTGGATAAGTTGTTAGCTCAGGGCTTTATTCGTTGGAGTTATTCTCCGTGGGGAGTGCCGGTGCTTTTCGTGAAGTAGAAGGATGGTAGTATGTGATTGTGTATCGACTACCGTGAGTTGAACAAGGTCACTATCCGGAATAGATATCCTTTGCCTCGGATTAATGACTTATTCAATCAGCTACAGGGAGCGTAGTATTTCTCAAAGATTGATCTTCGTTCTGGTTATTATCCGTTATAGGTCCTGGAGATGGATATTCATAAGACTGCCTTTCTGACTCGATATGGGTCCTTCGAGTTTTTGGTTATGCTATTTAGGTTAACCAATACACCCGTGGTATTTATGGATTTGATAAACCGGGTCTTCCATCCATTTTTGGACCAGTTCGTGATTGTGTTCATTGATGATATTCTTATCTATTTGAGATCGGAGTTGGAGCACGAGCAGCATCTACGTTTGGCTTTGCAGACCTTGCGTGAACATCAGCTATATGCTAAGTTCAGCAAGTGTGAGTTTTGGATTTCTGAGGTCAAGTTTCTAGGCCATAGTTAGCAGAAAGGGCATATCGGTAGACCCAGCTAAGGTTTCAGCATTGCTTGATTGGGAACCGCCAATGACGATAACCGAGATTCGTAGCTTTTTAGGATTGGTCGAATATTACAGGATGTTCATTCAAGACTTCTCGAAGATTGTGATGCGACTTACATGCCTCACGAAGAAAAATGTGTACATTTTACTTGGAGCATGGAGTGCCAGAAGGCCTTTGATACCTTGAAGACTAAGTTGACTATGGCGCCAGTTCTCACTATTCCGAGCAATGACAGGACATTTGTGTTCGCGTGGAAAACCGTTGCTTTCTTCATTGTTGATTCCATTGTCATCTTAAATAACAGCTTTTTGAGTTACAAAGATCCGGTCTTTTTATAAGATCCGGTTACAATAAAAATCAAAGAAAACAAAAAAGATTACAACTTTATTTCCTTATTTGCCGAACAAATCGCAAGATCCTGTTTTGCGGTCGCTCGCTTGCGTGGGTTGTTTGCCTGCACCGGGGGTTGATCCGTTGACCACCGCACGATCTTGATCCGGTCGGATCTACGCAGTACGACGGGTATTATTTCACTAAGGAAATAATAGCCGGGGGAGATTAGTTCACCAAGGAACAAATCACCCAAACCTCGAGATCAAAGACCAAGCTTTGATCCGGAGTACGCCTGCGTAGATCTGAGATCCGGTCCTCTCGAACACCTGCCTTTTTTGGCGTTGACGATCGCCGAGCACCAGATCTGGATGAGCGAGTCCTTGAAGTTTCAAAGTTGAGATCTTTTTAAGTTTTGAGTCTCCAATCCAGCAGGGCTTCGCCTCTCCAAAATCCAACCTTTTCAAAAGAACAAGGGGGGGCCTATTTATAGGCTACCTTCACTGTGCCCCTGGCACAGGGTGGCCGGCCACCTTGGTGGCTCGGCCACCGAGCCACCTCAAGGTGGCTCTGTCGGGGCCGAGCCACCTTGGTGGTCGCCAAGCCACCACAAGGTGGCTCGGTGAGCCACCAAGGTGGCTCGGCCATCGAGCCACCTAGGTGGCTCGGCCGAGCCACCACTTGGTGGCTCGACCACCGAGCCTCCTTGGTGGCTCGGTGAGCCGACCTCCAGGTGTTTGTCGTTTTGCCTCTTTGTGCCCGTTTTCCGGTTCTGAGGTTAATTGGTTCGGATTCGATTCGTTAACCCGATTTGGCAGTAAATCCGGTTCCTGATTTGGCAGTAAATTCACTTCTGCGTTCGAGTCCGAAACTGATCGTGATTCATCCGAGCCTGCTCTTGTTTGGATGACTCGTTGACTCCCCGAACCGTTGGCTTGATTCCGCACGTGAATGAATGCATTCCGTTGCTCGCGTGCGATTCGTCAGCTTCGTAGCCTCGTTAGTCCGCTTCGTCGCGTATCGTTTGGCTTTGGTGTTTGCGGGCTAACGGTCGTGTTTGGATACGTCGCCCGATGGTCGGTTTGTCGAATCGACATCGTCGAGCTGTGTTAAGGGACCTATAGGCAGTTTTATATGCCTACAGATACCCCCTCCAAAGTTTTCCATCCTCGTTCTTTTATAGAAGAGTCTGGAATACTTTGGATATGATCGTCCCCACCTTCAATCGGTATAACGGGGCCTTGGAACGGCTTCTGTTCTTGATTCTTTCAATCCTCCAGGCTATTCGGTGCTTTGTCGAATGCTTGAAAAGGTTCTGGTGCTGCATTTATTGTCTGACCGTCTGTCGGAATTTTGAACTTGAAGTCGATTCTTGATTTCTTGCCTTTTTAGCTCGAGTTTGCTGCTTCAACACGGAACTAACCATCGGTCGTCGGCGTTGAATCTTCATTTACAACGCGTTGTCCGGCGTTTGAGCTTCCTGGTGACGCGTTGTCCGGTGTCCAGGCTTTAATATAACGCGTTGTCCGGCGTTTGACACAGTTTATACTCGTACGTCTGCTGGAGTATACACAGTTTAAGCTCTTAAGGAATTGGAGCGTGGCAGATACTTGAGTCACGAGACCAATTTGTAAAATTGATGCGTCAATGACTCGTATTCATAGAGTTTTTGGCAAATTCTCAGCCATCAACGGATTTGATAATTCTTTACCGACTACCGTTTGAGTCGGGCTAGCATGCGGATTGTTTAAATCCGTTCTTAGGCGTCGGCATATCCTTTCTTAGGATTCAGGATGAAATTCCCCACGCGTATAAGGCATGGATTTTGGTGTTATTAATAACAATCTACCACAATGTTGAATATGTGGGCGAGTGTTCTTTTTAACGGTTAAGAACTAACCGGCGGCGCGTGTTAGGCGCAGACTTATCCTTTCTTAGGTTTCAGGATAAAATACCCCAGAATCGAACTCTGGTGTCTTCTTCTACGGAGAAAGACTAAACCGGCAGCGCGTGTTAGGCGCAGACTTATCCCTGCTTAGGATTCGGGACAAACTTCCTAGGATGAATCCAAGATTGATAAATTCTTGGAAAAGATTGGTGTGGGAAAGGAAGAATTTTATATTCTATTCCCCGAACAAGGAAGGAAGAATTTTATATTCTATTCCCAGTTGGAAAGGAGACTTGAGGTGGGATCTCCACCCCCAGAATTGAAAAGATTCGGATAACCCTAACTGTCGGAAGGTTTGATTACCGAGCTAAAGATGAATTTCTCGTTTATCGAGAATGAATTGTGGTTTTGGCCCTAACTGTAAGAAGGTTTGACCAAGCGGGAGTTTGAGGTGACCCTAACTATAGGAAGGTTTGATCACTTGATTTGAAAGTGGACCTCTCATTCATTGGAGGAATCGAGAGGGGATTTTGGTTGTGGTCCTAACTGTAGGAAGGTTTGACCAAGTGGGAGGTTTAAAACGATCCTAACTGTAAGAAGGTTTGATCGCTCGATTTGTGGGTCTCTCGTTCATTGGAGGAATCGAGAGGGGATTTTGGTTGTGGTCCTAAGATTTGACCAGGTAAACGTTGGGTTTAGTACTTATCATTTTATTTGTAATGATCGGGTTATCCCTAAGAAAATTATATGTAACATTCTTTCGGGAACATCCCATTACATGAATTATCCACCCCCAGCTTTTCTTACGAAACTAGGTTTATCATTGTATTGGCTGCATGATCGGGTTATCCTTAAGAATACCACGCATGGCACTCTCCAGGAACTTCCCGTGGAAGAAAGGAAATAGTTTAGACTCATATACCTATTGGAGTATCAGGGAGCAGTTTAACCTCTTATACCGATCGGAGGATTGAGAAGCAGTTTATACTCGTATACTCTTCGGAGTGTTAAGACGTAGTTTATACTCTTATACTTATCGGAGTGTCAGGAAGCAGTTTATACTCTTATACCGGTCGGAGTTTTGCCGTTCTTAACTGGCTTACTCTAGCGTTATGACGCTGGCTTCAACCAAGGTCTGGATACTATTCTTTAAAGTAAAGCAGGCCTTGGTGGGATGAAGGATCCTCCTGTGGTATGCGCAGTACTTCAGATCCGTAGTATTGTCAGCTTCCTCCTGATTCGTGATCGGTGGCAGCTTGATCTTGTTATTTTTAAGGAGTGATTTGAAGATGGCTGGAACATCTTCGTCTTTGAAGGAGTACTCTTTTTGAGGCCTCTGATCCGAAGTCTTCTGCTGTCTCCGGGACTGCTATTGTGACGTTTGATTAGCATCAACAGTCGCTGCAGGTGTCTTGCCCTTACCACGGCAGGCGAAGTTCGAATTCGGAGGATTAGTTGTTGATTGACTCCTCTCGGCTTTCTTCCTTCGGAGGAAGCGTTCGGCTTGTTCACCGCGCACCTTCAAGTCTTTCCAAGTGTTGGATGGTGCTATCCCCATTGCTTCCAACACGTCCAATAAAAGGTTGTTATGGCAGGTCTGGAGAATGAACTCTTCAGTGATCGGGTCCCGGCAATTCAACGCCTTGTTACGGAACCTTTTGACGAAGGCGTCGACTAACTCCCCGTCCTTCTGATTCTCATCGAGCAACGATCCGATAGATATCTCGGTGTCGTCGTCGAAGAAATTTGTGAGGAACTTCGTCTCCATGTCGTCTCAGCTGTTCATGCTACCTGGCTTGAGGCGGCGATACCAATCGAAGGCGGCTCCGCGAAGAGTGCCAACGAATGACCGCACCATCAGAGGCTCATTGCCGGAGATTACCCCCAAATGTGATTTGAAGTAAATCACATGCTGAGTGGGTGAACCCTTCCCATCAAATGGCGTGAAGTTGATTAGGTTGAACTTCGCCGGGTATGGGATTGATTACCATTCTATTGGGTATGGACATGGAATGCCCGTTTTCTTCACCTCTTGAGCAGAAATCAATGTATTAATCTTGCTTTCGAGGTTTTTGATCTTCAGACTTTCACCCGAGTTCTCGTCAGCACGATTCTGAGGTGGAAGCATGGTGTTGTGACTAGCATTCTCATTACCACCCCCTGCGTTGATGGGCGGATCATTGGCGTTGCGAGCTTCATCCGCATTCGTGTGCTCACCTTCCTTAATAACCTGGTTACGACGACTTGGCTCGCCTTGCCGGTTTATCAGCACTTGGATCTGTTGGTCATGCATTTCTCTCATATTCTGCATGGCCACCTGCATCTCTAACTTGAACCTCTCCTGTTGTTTGGCCATGGCCTCTTCGAGCATCTTGGCCACTTGTTCCGTGCTTATCATGAATGACTCGCGGGGTTGTCCTTCACTGGATACGGTGTTATCAGATGAGACCGCAGAGCAGGCATCCGATTCTTCATCTTCTGAAGGTGTTCTTGTCCGAACCCTACCGTAAGTTACTCGTATGATGGCTCCAGACTGCAGACGGGTTACACACCAAGGTATTTTCGGAATCGGCTCGGGATTACCCTGTGTCGATGTCGTCCTTTTGCTGGTCATTTTAGCGGTGACCCTCGGAAATTCTCCATCTTCAACCGCCGTTCTTTTCCGTCGGAAACGCCTATGCCTTGGTTTTCGCGTTTCGGTACTAAGCCTTTTGAACACCGAAACTCTTTTGGGGACTGCCTTAATGCAGTTGCACTCAGACAATACCGCCCGGATGAGTTTGGAACAAGGGCATTGAATTTCTAGCCTTCGAGGACTTCTCTTTCTGGCTTTGTTCGTACCCCCGACACGATAGTACAACTTGTCAATTTGATCGGAGTAACCTATCGTGTGTTGGCACGATTTCTCAGGTATAACGTCATCGTCATCGAATGACAACGTTTCCTTCTGAGGGTGAATTACCTTCTTTGGGCTTTCAAGAGTCACGCGTCTCGATACACGCCTTTGTGGGCGTGAATTCTCAACAGGCTCCTGAACTTCAATACGCAGCGTAGTGCGCTTGGTTTCCCTGATTTCCTCGTCATGTTGGGGGTTGCGGCGACCCCCAGCGTGTTGAATCGTTCGGGGCTTTTTCATTAGGCCCAAACGTTCTTGAACTGGAGCTTTGCATCGTCCATCGGGAAGTGGGCCGAGGCGCTCCAAAACTGACTTCTTTCTCCGGGATGATTCTGCGTGACCTCCCGGAGTAGCCATGGGAATTGTCGGCGACTTCGTTTGGTTCGCCGAAGGTTGAACCTGCTTCGAAGGCTGCAAAGGTTGCTCTTTGGCCTGAATCGCCACTTCGGACTTGGGCCTCCAAACTTTGCGGGTTGGTGGTAGCTTCTTTGCCACTTCCTTCTGCAGCTTCCTACGGGCTTCTTCAGCTCGAGCCCGTGCCTGCGCTGACATCGCGCGGCGCTTGCGAATGCGCTCTTCCAATGTCGAACGGTTCCGTTTAACACGGACCCATTCGTTGGTTGGCGGCTTGGAAGAGTCGCCGTTCATCAGTCACTGAGGCTGTTTGCCTCTTGCATTCTTCAGATCCGCATTGTAACGGATCCCGTCAACTGACTCCATGGCCTTAGCGAATTGTTTCGCAAGGCGTTGACGCTGCCTTTGGCGGGCTCTCTTCGAGAGAGTCACCACGCCCTCCGTGGCAGAAGGATTGGCCAGAGTAGATCCGACCTGGTTGGGATTTGGAGGAACTTCACCCGACGCAACTTTGGCGTCAATCGGGGTGAGGTCGTCGTTGGTAGCTTCAACTTCTTCATACCAACGAACTTTTCTCCTGGAGGAGAACTTCAAGGATTTCTTGGACTTGCGGGGGGAGGTTGATCCGGACAAGGACGACAGGTACTCCTCGAACTTCTGTTGGTCGAACTCGTATTCGACCTCCTCCACGACCGGGATTGAGATCCGCGGCTGCGACGCTCCGATCTCGGCAGCGAGATCGGCGGCTCCCACTGTGGTCGCCAGATTGTTCGCGTGGAAAACCGTTGCTTTCTTCATTGTTGATTCCATTGTCATCTTAAATAACAGCTTTTTGAGTTACAAAGATCCGGTCTTTTTATAAGATCCGGTTACAATAAAATTCAAAGAAAACAAAAAAGATTACAACTTTATTTCCTTATTTGCCGAACAAATCGCGAGCTCCTGTTTTGCGATCGCTCGCTTGCGTGGGTTGTTTGCCTGCGCCGGGGGTTGATCCGTTGACCACCGCACGATCTAGATCCGGTCGGATCTATGCAGTACGACGGGTATTATTTCACTAAGGAAATAATAGCTGGGGGGATTAGTTCACCAAGGAACAAATCGCCCAAACCTCGGGATCAAAGACCAAGGTTTGATCCGGAGTACGCCTGCGTAGATCTGAGATCCGGTCCTCTCGAACACCTGCCTTTTTTGGCGTTGACGATCGCTGAGTACCAGATCTGGATGTGCGAGTCCTCGAAGTCCCAAAGTTGAGATCTTTTTAAGTTCTGAGTCTCCAATCCAGCAGGACTTCGCCTCTCCAAAATCCAACCTTTTCAAATGAACAAGGGGGGCCTATTTATAGGCTACATTCACTGTGCCCCTGGCACAGGGTGGCCGGCCACCTTGGTGGCTCGGTGGTGGCCGTGCCACCAAGGTGGCCACCGAGCCACCTTGGTGGCCGCCGAGCCACTACAAGGTGGCTCGGTGAGCCACCAAGGTGGCTCGGCCATCGAGCCACCTAGGTGGCTCGGCCGAGCCACCACTTGGTGGCTCGGCCACCGAGCCTCCTTGGTGGCTCGGTGAGCCGACCTCCAGGTGTTTGTCGTTTTGCCTCTTTGTGCCCGTTTTCCGATTCTACGGTTGATTGGTTCGGATTCGATTCGTTGACCCGATTTGGTAGTAAATCCGGTTCCTGATTTTGCAGTAAATCCACTTCTGCGTTCGAATCCGAAACTGATCATGATTCATGCGAGACCGCTCTTGTTTGGATGACTCGTTGACTCCCCGAACCGTTGGCTTGATTCCGCACGCGAATGGATGCATTCCGTTGCTCACGTGCGATTCGTCAGCTTCGTAGCCTCGTTAGTCCGCTTCGTCGCGTATCGTTTAGCTTCGGTGTTTGCGGGCTAACGGTCGTGTTTGGATACGTCGCCCGATGGTCGGGTTGTCGAATCGGCGTCGTCGAGCTGTGTTAAGGGACCTATAGGCAGTTTTATACGCCTACTATTTGTTGTGTACACAGATACGTCGTTAGCAAGTTTAGGAGGTTTTTTAAAGCAGACTCAGAGGGTAGTAGGGTACATCTCATGGTAGTTGAGAGTTCATGAGCAGAACTACCCTACTCGTGATTTGGAGTTAGCAGCAGTTGTATTCGCGCTGAAGGCTTGAGACACTATTTATATGGAGTTTAGTTCGAGCTTTTCATAGACCATCAGAGTTTGAAGTACATTTTCTCCCAAAAGGAACTTAATCAGAGGCAGTGGCGATGGATTGAGTTCATCAAAGACTACGAGTTCGCGATTCAGTATCATCTGGGGAAGGCGAACGTCGTAGAAGATGCTTTGTGTAGGAAGCGTCGGTATCAGGTTGCGGCTTTGAGGTGCTCGTTGTATAGAGCCTTTCTCACTCTTAGCTAGTTCGACTTTAGGCTAGAGATTGGTGGGACCAGCGCATATTTAGGAGCTATATCAATGAAGCCATCTTGGAGGGACAGAGTAGTCAGAGCTTAGTTAGAGGACTCTTGGATTCAAATCCGAAAGGGGGAGATTTCCAAAGAGCCCAAGGATGATTGGGCCATATGAGTAGATGGAGGCCTTCGAATGAAGGGTCGATTAGTTATGCCAGCTAGTGTGGAGCTGAAGAAGGAGTTGCTTGATGAAGCACATCGTACCTAATATACAGTGCATCTAGGAACTACCAAGATCTACAAGGACTTGAGGAGACACTTCTGGCGGAGTGGCATGCGTAGAGACATTGCAGATTATGTGGCTAAGTGTTTCACCTATCAGCAAGTGAAAGTAGAGCACCAGAGACCAGCAGGGACACTTCAACCTTTGCCCATTCTAGAGTGGAGTGGACGGATATTTCTATGGACTTCATCTTAGGGTTGTTGAAGTCAAAGAAGGGGAACGACTCAGTTTGGGTGATTGTGGATCGGTTGATGAAGTCGGCACATTTTATTCCAGTGAGGACTACTTATACCGCCGAGGTATATACGAGGATATTTATTTGGGAGATAGTTTGACTTCACGGAGTTCCAGATACGATTGTATCAGATTGAGGATCAGTATTCACCATGCACATTTGGAAGAGTTTCCAGAATTCATTCTGCAGTAGATTATTACACACCAGTGTATTTCACCCTTAGATGGACGGTCAAACAGAGAGAGTGAACCAGGTGTTGGAGGATATGCTACGGGCTTGTGTTATTGATTTTTAGGGTAGCTGGGAGGATAATATTCTGTTGATAGAGTTTGCTTATAACAATAGTTATCAAGCTAAGATTGGTATGGTTCCGTATGAGGCACTGTACGGGAGGCCTTGTAGATCCCCTATATGTTGGGTAGAGCTGGAGGATAGCTTGTTGCTTAGACCAGAGCTGGAGAGACAGACTACCAAAAAGGTAGCATTGATTAGGGAGCGTATTCTAGCTGCTCAGAGTCGACAGAAGAGCTATGCGGATCAATAGATGGCGACCTTTAGAGCTTCAGGAGGGAGATTATTTCATGTTGAAGGTATCGCCGATGAAGGGTGTGCAGTGGTTTGGTAGACGGGGGAAGCTAGCCCCGAGATATATTGGCCATTTTCGGATCATTGAGCGCATTGGAGTTGTTTCTTATAGACTAAACCTTCCAGCATCGATGTCTAGTGTGCACAATGTATTTCACATCTCTATGCTCAGGAAGCACCTTCATGATGAGGAAAGATAGCGAGTATTGGATGCTCCGGAGATCGAGCTTCAGGACGATTTGACTACGATTGAGATCCCAGTTTGTATACTTTCTAGAGAGGACAAGAAGCTTAGAAATAAAGTGATTCCGTTGGTGAAAGTCCAATGGAACCGGAGAGGATCTGAGGAGATTTCTTAGGAGCGCGAGGAGGATATGCGTCGCGACTACCCATACCTGTTTAAGCAGGTAATTTGTTTGAATTCTCTTTTCTTATGATTTATGATGATTTTGGAATAGTGTATTTATCTTTAACACTAGAATGGGGGTATGGTCACTTAATCCGTAATCATTTGGAATACATGGTATATATATGGGGGGTTCATTGTTTGGATTTTTTGCCCGACGTACTCTTTCCTTTTAGTTAGGGATTAAAGTGTAAATATTTACATTCTAGACTGTTAACCTTAAATACCACTATGTTCATATTTGATAGTTATGTTATAATATATTGTGATTTCCTCGTATTATTAATGTTTGAGATGCGATTTCAGAATTTCGAGGACGAAATTCTTTTAAGGGGGGAAGAATGTAAAGCCCCGTAGAATTTAATAATGAGTTTTATTGTGAAATGTATATTTATATCATAGAGGAGTATGATAACAAGTATTTGGGGATCAAACTAGTGTATTTATGCGAGAGAAATCAAGTGGAAAAGACCAGCACACGAATATATCATGCACAGCAGAATATTACTACGCGGTCGACCGCGCTGGGCGCGGCAGTCGACCGCACAGCGGCCAGACTCAGGCGTAGTAGAATATTGCTATGCGGTCGACCACGATAGGCGTTACGGTCGACCGCACAGCGGTCGGACTTATTTTCTCAGCCCGTTTTGTTTTGGGTTTTGGGTCGGGTTTGAGGGCTCATATATATATATTATTTTATTCATGGGAGCCTCCTTTTTGTCAGAGAAAACCCTAGCAGCCTCCCCCTACCCTCTTATAAACCCTAGCTTGTTCTTTGGGTGATTTTGGAGGATTTCGAGGAGTTCGAGTGAGATCCAGCGGCGTTCAGCGAAGAAGAACCTTCTCACGACCTTACCATAGTAGTTCATCACCCCTCAGGCGAGTTTCATCTCGCCCAACTCTGCATGTAATTTTCAAATACTTTTAAACAATGTTTTTATATGTTTTTATGAGCCTAAAATGCTAGTTTGAGTATAAAAAGTTGATCTTTATATTGTATGCAGCAAAAGAATATGTTTTCAGTTAATAAAGATCACCCACATTTTTCCTAAGTGTAGATCTAGACCTGGTGGTTAGTCTAACAAAAGTTTTGAAAGAAAAGTGATTGTTATCGATAGTTTCAACATAAATATACATGTTTTAAACTATTTCATCTTGTCTATAGTGATTATATTGCTTATATCATTCGTGGTTAGTCTAACAAAGTTTTGATGGTCTGTTCATTCGTGGGCACTCTTCGTGGGGCCGCCTTTGATTGGTACCAATGTCTCAAGACAGGATGCATCAACAGCTGGGATGACATAGAAAATCTGTTCCTCAGAAACTTCTTTGATGATGATACTAAAGTGTTAATCAGAACTCTGCTGGACGAGAAAAAGAAAGACAAAGAATCAGTCAACAACTTTGTCAAACACTTTCGGAACAAAGCCATGAATTGTAGGGTTCCGGTGATGGAGGAATTCATACTACATACCTACCACAATAATCTCTCCCTCTATGTCCTAGAAGCCATGAGAGTTGAGGCCATCCAAAATCTGGAAAGAGTTGAAGATGCGTAGAGAGCAGACTGAATGTTGTTGGGTCCTTTTTATTTTGATGATGATTTACAAATAATTTACATCTAATGTTGTTTGTCTAGTATTTATGATTTGTATCTATTCTAGGAAAATAATATGTTAGAGGATGGATGGATTGCGTCATAACGATCATATCAAATGGAGGTTGGCGGAATTATAGAGTGAAGCCTTGCAATTCAAGTTAAAGATTCAAGTTCAGCTTCATCCGCAAGTGCACCAAGATAGAGCTTTGTTGAAGATCACAAGCTTGGGTATAATTTAGTTTAGGTTTTATATTATGTGTGTTAGATACTCTAAGCTCAATATCATATACACACACGTATTTGGTTTCTATGTATATATATAGTTATATATATATACATGCACGATTTTGGGTTTTCATATTCATATATATGAAATTACATATTTTGTGAAAATATTCTATTCTTAGTTTTTGGACTTAACAATAATCATATACATATTTTATTAAGTCTATATAATCATTGTGTAAAGTTTCAAAACATGGTTTAGCTAAAATGTCAAAATTCATGTGTTTACGTTTTTCTGTTTTGGACCTCCTTGCAAAATAATGATATTTAAGATTTAGGAAGTCCTTTTTGAAAACCAATTTTTATAGCATGTTTATTACCATGTCTACAATCATTTCCCAAACTTTTACATTTTTTTGAATTTATTTGATATTTTTAAACCCTGTTTTATGTTAACATGTACTGTTTAAATCAGGCTGTGTGCATGTCATGAGTCGACTCATGAACAGTATTGAGTAGACTTATAAACTATTGTGTAGTTTACTTTTTAGTTCTGTCAAGTCGACTCATAACATCATGAGTCGACCCATCAGGTTGAGTTGACTCATGCCTATCATAAGTCGACTTATGAAGTGTGCTGGAAAACTAGTTTTGTTTCTGCTGAGTTGACCCATGAATTCCTGAGTCGACTCATGCATGATGAGTCGACTCATGAATTTTATGAGTCGATCCATAAGTTGACTTTTAGCCTGTAATGGCTACTTATGAGTCGACTCATGAAAAGTACGAGTCGACTCATAACACTGTAACGACTATATTTCCAGACTGTATTGCTTTTGGGTTTTTGGTCTTTTTGCCTTGTTTTCTCTTGGCTTTGGGGTTCCTATAAATACCCCCCACATATCATAAGTTCAAAGATCTAAGAGAATGTTTTAAAAACAAGTTTAACAAGGGGTTTAAAGTTTGTTTAAAAGAGTGTTTAAGAGTTCTGTTTGTGAAGATACTTTCACAAGAGCAAGTGGAGATCATCCTTTGGTGTTTGAGCATTCACTCTTCTCCCTCTCTCTTGTTATCTATAGAGACGTTTTCTAAACTTAATTTCTAACTTTGTATCTACATTGTTTATTGATTATCGTATTTATAAGCTAGATTTTCAAAATTGAGTTTAGTTTGATTTTGTTTATTAAATCTTTTTGTTACACACACCCACTTGAGCTTTTAGTATTTACATACATAGTATAATTAGGGTTGTGAGAGTATTGTAATATTGAGTTGTGCTTAATTGAGTTCTCATCTTATTTAGAGAACAAATCATTTGTTGTGAGCCTATTTGTGAAGATCACTTTGTAATACACTAGTACACCAAGAGGAGTGTGTGGTGAGGACGGAGTCGATACCGAGAGGAGTGGCGTCGGTGGCCTAGTGAGAGGTGATAATTCTGATCACTTGAGTGGATAAGTGAGGACCAACACTTGAGGTGGTAGTTAGTGTAGTTACATTGTGAGTGTGGATTGTAAAGTTTTCGGTTAGCAAGAAAACCGTATTGTGAGGTATAAACGTTTTTCGGGTAAGCGTAGAAAACCCGACGTGATAGTGGAGATCTCCTTAAGGTGAGGAGCGGGGACGTAGGTCGTGGGGACCGAACCTCGTGAACATATCGTTTGTTTGTGATTACATTGGCACATTTATAACTGTTCATCTTATAGCCTGTTGCATCTTGTTTATATTATCCACTAGTTTATTTCACCCTTGTGATAGTTTAAATATATCCTTGCATATATCATATAGTATATCTCATTGCTAGGATATATCACCTTGGTTATATTGCTTATTCTTGCTCATATCAGATTGTATATCTATCTTACAAGAAAAATTTGTTAATTAGTTTTAATTGGCATAAAATCGGATTAGATTAGCATAAACCCTATTCACCCCCCCCCCCTCTAGGGTTCTTTATTAGTGGCTTAAGGGTCTTTCAACTTCCTTAAAAGAAAGAAGTTTGAAAGACGTCAATCAATAGCAAATACTTCAAAGCCCAATTTCACTCCTCAAGGAAAGGGAAAAGCACTGATTATTGCTGTTGATGCAAATCAAACATCACAACGACAACGAAAACAACAACCACAACAACAATCGCTACAGCATTCTTCATTTCAACTGCATCATCAAACGCAATAGCAGCCTCAAAGGTAGTAAAGGACCACAGACCCGATATTCCCATGGGAATACTCCTTCAAGGATGATGAAGTTCTAGCTATCTTCAAATACCTCCTAGACAACAACAAGATTAAGTTGCCGCCAATCACAGATCAGGAGGAAGCTAACAAGACTTCAGATTTGAAGTATTGTGCATATCATAGGAGGGTCCACAATCCCACCAAGGATTGTTTTGTCCTTAAAGATAGAATTCAGGCATTGATAGATGCCGGCATTATAACTGCAAAGCAACCGAAGGAAAAGAAGGTGGGAGCGAACGTAGTATCTATTAGCTTCAGATCTGTACCTTTATCGTGGTTCTAACCAGAACTCATGTCGAAAGTGGAGATGAAGACTATCATGATGACCCACATAGGCAATGTCAAAAGGGGCTTGTGTCACATACAGTCCCTAATGGCGAAGTCCTTTTGGTCCATTCAGATCTGCTCGAAGATGAACAATGGGCGGGGTCCTCCTCCAAGACGAAATCTAAAAGCAAGGGCAAGTCTTGTTGTCCAACCTCAGCAGTTCGAGAGAAATATCATGAGGGTATCCCAACTCTTTCACTCTCTGAAGATGAACACAAAGTCCTCTCTGAAGATGAACACAAAGTCCTGGTAGTGGATGGAGAACCTACTTTTGCTACCAGAAGCGGGAACGAATACCGGTACAAGTACCCGGAGGTTTCTGACCAGAATGCTAAGACATTGGCCGAACTATAGGTGGTTTCAACACCTTCTAAGCCTTCTGAGAAGCCCCAACATCAGCCAAATACTAAATAGAAGGAAGCTGAGGCAAAGAAAAAGGAGAAAGAACCCAAGCATAAAGAGGTTCAAAATCCAAAGCAGTCTCGATTCTATCGATCGATTAGGAGAGACAAAATGGAAAGTTCAAATACTCTATATCGTTTTGATGTTATGTCTCAGCTATCTAACATCCTAGTGAGGACTACTACTTTATGAGTTGTTGCATCTCTCCAAAGAAACCAGGGAAGCTATACAAGAAGCTTTGGCTGATTCCGATGTTTTTTTTGCTCAGATCAAGCTAGCGCCTGAGGAATCAGAACCATCAGTTCAACACTGCAATCTGGTGGCTAAACAATTCCCTTGCATCACCTTTACTTGGGAGGACATGCAAGTGAGAAACTCAAAGCATGACAGGCTGCTGTATTTCACTAGGTACATTGGCTCGACTGTTGTAAATTGGATTCAAGTTGATCCGGATTCTGTAGTTAGCACCATGCCACTCCGATTGATGTATCATCTCGAAATCCCTACTGGCAAGTTGGCTTCTACATGCATTGTTATTTACAGATTCAACACTAGTGGTTCCAGGCCATTGGGTAAAATCCGAGTGAAGTGCTAGCTTGGAGAGTTGAAGTAAGAGGTCACATGCTATGTTATTAATGTAGAGACCTCCAATAACTTACTACTGGATCGACCCTGGATCCATAGTAATATTATAGTTACTTTCACGCTCCATCAGTGTCTGATGTATGAAGACACTAATAATAAAGTCAAAACGGTGGTCGTAGATAAGCAACCATTTAAGGGGTAGGAAAATTACTTCACAGATTCCTTCTTATATGGTGTCGAATCCGATACCGAACCATCGGTCTAGGGTACGAACAGCAGAGAAGAAGCTGATACCAAAGTCAAGCTCGATTATGACAAAGGTCATGTAATTAATGACATAGAACCCTTTGTAACCGAACTTGATGATGGTGAATCGTTAGATGGGAGTTATAACTGGCAACTTGCCGATAAATGATAATTTAGAGTATGTGCCTTGTATTGATGATGTAATGTAGGGATTATACAGAAACATCAACATACATATGCTACTTCAATCGTCTTGCATGATGAAGAAGCATGTCCAAGACTCATTAGGGACATCTTTTATCCTACCTTCAAAGGCAAGGGGTGGAAAGGAAATAGTCGTCATAAAAGGATAATCATTTCCTACGCTAAATCTCTTTCTGGAGAACAGTAGTGATGATGAAGAACCTAGCCGACACTTCCTCAGATATAGCCCGCAAGCACGTGACTATATGAAGAAGTGGGGACCTCACGCTCGAAGGTCTTCATTTTGGTCGAGGTACTTTCACCCCGCCCTTCCTATGTACCAAAAGAAAAGCCTAACAATTATTACGAGCAAAAGAGGGGCCTAGGCTATATTTATTCGTCCTCTGATGAATGTTGCTAGCAGGTTAATAACCAACTGTACAAACCAAATAAGGATGGATATTCATCAGATTCTTCAACAGGGGACTCTGGCGTCAGCATGGGAAAAATGTGCAAAGGCCTAATGTCAAACATGGTCACTGTTGACTCTACAATAGTAGAGGAACATGATCAGTTGCCAACCTAGGAAGATCCTTAGATCTATCACTTGAACATCTAGTATGGTGATAGATTTGAGCAAAGGGAACCTCCTATCAAGTGACGAAGGTGATTCAAGTTAATATGGGTGACGAAGCAAATCTAAAGCCCATATTCATCAGGTGACAGTCTCCCACCAGAAGAGAAAGAGGAGTTGATGGCTCTTATTAGGGAATATAATGACGTCTTTGCATGGAATTATGAGGATATGCCAGGACTTGACCCAAATGTAGCTATGCATTGACTCAATATCAAACCGGATGTCAAACCTGTCAAACAACAATAAAGATGGTTTTGTCCATAGATTATGGAGGTGATTGAAGCTGAAGTCAAAAATCTAATTAACTCAGGCTTTATTAGAAAAGAGCAACATTTTGATTGGGTGGCGAACATCGTCCCTGTTCTTAAAAAGAATGAGAAGATAAGGATCTACATTGACTTTAGAGATCTGAACACCGCCTGCCCAAAAGATGACTTTCCTCTTCCTATCATGGATGTCATAATCGACAACACGTGTGAATTTGAGATGATGTACTTCATGGATAGATTCTCAGGATACAACCAAATTAAAATGTAACCTGATGATGAAAAGTACACTTCATTCAGAACACTGTTTGATATTTTCTGCTACACAGTCATGAATTTCAGTCTTAAAAATGTGGGTGCTACGTATCAATGAGCCATGATGAAGATTTTCTAAGAACATCTCTGAAAAACCGTTGAATGCTATGTTGATGACTTGGTCATTAAAAGCTGCAGCAAGAACGACCATATTAAAGACTTGAAGACAATGTTCGATCTCATGCAGAGTCACCGATTGAAGATGAATCCTACCAAGTCTTTCCTGGGAATGTCCAATGGCAAGTTCCTCAGATTCGTCATCACCAAGAAAGGTATCCATATCGATCCCGATAAAGTGAAGGCTATCCATGAATTGCAATCTCTGAGAAATCTCAAAGAACTCAAAGGGTTACAAGAACGGTTGGCCTACGTCTGTCAGTTTATCTCGAACCTCGTAGGAAAGTGTCTACCATTTTCCAAGCTCACTAAGAAAGGTGTGTCATTTGTTTGGGATGATACTTGTTAGAAACCATTCAAAGATATCAAGGCATACTTGTCAAATACTCCTTTCCTCGTTGCATCGAAGTCAGGGAAACCGTTCTTGATTTATGTTAAGGCAACAAACCACTCGTTAAGTGCTCTACTAGCACAAGACAATGACAATGGTCATGAGCAGGCAGTTTATTATTTGAGCAGGACATTGGTAGGTGTGGAATCTCGATATCTGATGATTGAGAAGGAGTGCCTCACTTTGGTGTTCGCAATTCAAAATATACGACACTATTTGGTTGGATAGATGATCTACATCATTTCTAATGTCAACCTAATCCGAGTCTTCATGAAGTAACCTACCTCCATGAATTGGCGGTTAGTGAGATGGGCTTTGCTTCTGTCCCAATACGACATCCACTTCAAACAATAGAAGTAAGTCAAAGGGAAATGATCCGTGATCTTTCAGAGGTTTACCCTATGAATGATAAAGCTATGCTATATGAAGATTTGCCAAATGAAACCCATGAAGTCAACACTACCTCTCATCAATAGGTGTGGTAGTTGTATTTCGACCATGCGTCCCGAGCTATTCATGTGGCAAGCACTCCTGGTTGTTCTAAGATTTCTTCAGGAGTCAGAGTTATCCTAGTTTCTTCAGAGAAACATGTGATACCTCGAGCTTATTCTCTAATTGGGCCATGCTCCAACAACGTGATTGAGTATAATGCGCTTTTAATTGGACTCAGTTTTGCCAAAGAGCTAGGGGTGGAATACCTTGAAGGTTTTGGTGATTCCTAATTAATAATCAACCAAGTTTGAGGAGAGTACGAAGTCAGGAATCAAGACCTGATCTCGTACTATAAAGTAGCTATTGAGATGGCAAAGTCATTTGAAGAATTATTCATCGAGTATATCCCACACCTCCAGAATGCTTATGCAGATGAACTAACGGTACTAGAAGTCCCTTTGGCACAGCTTCCCGAGACAAAACAACTGGTTACTGTGAAGACTCATCAACTCTTCATACCAGATTGTGCCCTGGACATTAAACAAGTACATACAACCAGAATTGAACTTGAACCTCGCGATTAGCGTTTCTCCATCATTGATTATGTCTTACATGATATTTTGCCGTAAGACATAAAAGAAAGGGATTTGATCCGACGAAGAGCGTCAATATTTTATTTCAACGTAGCAACTCTGATGCTCTATCGGTGCATATACAATGGCTTGTTGCTTCGATGCCTTTCGACCAAAGAGGCTGAAGAAGGCCTCAAGGAAGCACATGACATAACTTGTGGTGTACACTAGCTTGGTCCTAAATTATGTGATCACCTTAGAAGAATAGGCTATTATCGACCAACTATGGTCAATGATGCAGTGGTGTATGCCTGACAGTACTACGCATGTCAGATACATGCCAATTACATGCACCAACCACCGAAGCACTTACCCCTGTCGGCTATATTATAGTCATTCGAGACCTGGGAAGAGGACTTTGTTGGTCCTATATTCCCTCCGTCAGCCAAAGGTGACCGTTTTATCTTGGCAATAATCGATTACTTCTCCAAGTAGGTTGAATTGATTCCACTTAAAGAAGTAAAGACTAGCAACATCGTTAAATTCATTAAATACCATATTATCTACCGATATGGTGTTCTAAGGGGAATCATGCATGACAACGGCCCCTAGTTTATCAGCAATGCCTTCATTAAATTCTATACAAAGTTTAGAATTCAAGAAATCTCATCGACTGCCTACAATCCCACCATAAATGGTTTAGTTGAAGCATTCAACAAAACCATCATTAAGATCTTAACGAAGCTCATAAGAACCAATAAGCGGAATTGGAATGACAAACTTAGTGAGGCACTCTAGGTCTATCGCACCACAGTCCACACACCTATCGGAGCAACTCCATATTCTCTAGTGTATGGCTGCGAGGTTGTCTTTCCCCTTGAGATTCAAATTCCATTCTTGTGTGTTTCTCTTGCAACAGGGATAACGACCGAAAAACAACATCAGAAACATCCCAAAGAACTTAAGATGTTAGATGAGAATTGTTTGGAAGCTCAACAACAAATCAAGCTGTACCAAGCCAGAATCTCTAGAGCCTTTGATAAAAAGGTCTGACAGAGGGAAAGAGGGAGTCTTGGTACTTACCGTTCGGCGACTAATGATGCTCAACTCAAAGAAGAAAGGTAAGTTCCAACCCAAATAGGAATGACCATTTATAGTAGAGACAGTCTACTCAAACAAAGCATATCGACTGATCACCCAAGATGGTGATAGGATAATGATGCCAATTAATAGGAAGTTCTTGAAGAAGTACTACCCATAGTGCATTTAGGATAACCCATTTAATGTGAGCAATTTGGAATATTGTATATATTGTACATTAATATTGACGGTAATGCATTTTGGCGGGAAGTTCCTAGAGAATATTACACGTGATATTCTTAAGGACAATCCGACTTTAACTATTTAAGATGAAAATCAATCATCCGAATAGTTCTTCTTGATCATCATTGAGATGATTAATACTCTCCTATTGTGATCCTGAGATCCCTGCAGGCTATGAAGCACACTTCATTGGCTTCGATTCAACCGGGATAACTCATATAAACTCTTCTAGATCCTCTCAAAAAAAATAAAGATAACAAAATATCTTCTTTCCTTCAATCTTGATCCTCGGTTATTTACAACGGCTCGTACTACTTTGTCAACTATCCTATTGTGATTCTTGGATCATCCTCCTACTGAAATATGATGATCACTTCTAATCAAATTTCCTCAATAATACGTCCACTGTACAATTGTTGAATGTTTAGCAATTTAAGATCTTCCACCATAAAATTCCTCACTGATCAAATTAATTCACGGTGGGCCCACAAAATCAAAATCACTAACCATAAGAAAGCGAGAGGTAAGAAAATACCTTCTTTCCTTCTTCCATGGTTAAACCCATACATCCTCTTGTTATGTCCAGGTATTTAACACTCCTATTGTTGAAATTCTGACATAGTACTCGATACTCCTTTGTGTTAAGTTTTCGCAAGAAAATATCGCTGAGAGCCTAGCACAAAAAATCTCACTTTGTCCTTGTTTTCAAGGAAACCATGATAGTCAGAATCATGCTCATCATTTCTTGTAAAACCCTATAAATCTTAATTAATATGTGATAATTTGAAATAATATGGGATTAATTAAGATAACTAGATATTTATCATGATAAATATCATTAAATGGTGTATGAGTATGATAGCAAGTATTTTGAGTGCAAACAAGTCTGTATATGTGAAAGAATCAAGTCGAAAACATGCACAAAGGCAAAACATGCACAACCAGAAATTTGCAGGCCGGTCGACCACTGCACAAGGCGTGGTCGACCGCTTGATGGGTTTCCAGTTTTCCTGTTTTAAGTTGGTTTTAGTTTTTATGAGGCCTAGTTGTACATAGGTGTTTATGTATCCCTTCTTTCACGAAAATTCACACCTTATTTAGAGTTTTAAAACCCTAACAACCACCAAACCCTCTTTTAAACACTAGATCTTTTTTTTTAAGAGTTCAAGAACTTTTAAAGCAGGATTTCATTTTGGTTTTGGCGTGTGGCATAGGGATCTGTCTTGGCTTTGTATCCTTCATGCTTTCAACAAGTTTTCCGGTGAGTTTCATCTCTGCTAACCCTAATCCCATGTTTTTAATTGTTTTAATGAGAATTAATGTGGTTTTATTGAGCCCAATAAACTATTTTGAGTATAAAATCAGTTCTTTTGTAATATATAAGATAAAGATCAGATCTTTTCATGTTTGATGATTATAAATGAATTTTCAGACGTGGTAAACAAGAGCTTTAACTTAGTTTTGATGATTTTATCGACGTTTTGATGTTTTCATTCATGTTTATGGTTTACATGTAAAATTTAATGTTGTGATTCTTGTTTCATGTGTTGAATAATCTTCAGAGATATTAATTTAGTATTTTTAATGTTCTATACAAGTTTTACAACGAGTTAAAAAAGTTAGAATCATGATGCCAACACAAACACGAACCTGCAATAAGCAGGCTGAGAACCTCGGGTCAGTCGACCGCCGCACAAGGCGCGGTTGACCGCCAGACATATCCGAGCCTATGCATATTTTGTCTCATGTTCTCTGATTTCGAGGGATTTTCCCAATCTGTGTAAGTTATATCATGATGTTTATGGTCTGTTAAACACCTGAGGTGTATGTGAACACAAGATATAGGTTCGCACATTGAGATACGTGCACGAACACTTGAATACATGTTTTGAAATGGAGTATACATGCATAGTTGAGATGCATAACACGTGTTTGAGTTGATAGTTTTTGGCATAACACATGATAATGCTTAACCTATCTGTTGGGGATGTTCAGTGTGGACGTTTATCCCATAATAAGACTTCCGCTGTACCACACTAGGAGTATTTGGATGTTTTCCCATAATGAGACCTTGGTGGTACCAATACTCGAAGATGATCGGGGTGTTTTCGAATTGGGCTAATACGCCTTCATTCTGTTGTACGGTCATCTAGATACATCATCCGGAATAGGCGAGATAAAACCTACTGCCATAGAACGATTGAGTAAGGACGTTGAATCCACATGATATTATGAGAACCTTACAAGAGTATCGTTATATGATAAAGACATATATACATAGTTGTAGTTTGCTTCCATGTTAGATTATCCCAGAGAAGGGTACACATTAGATACATGGCTTACGTGGTTTAGTCTATGGTGATGTTTGAGTTGGATGATATTTCCTTATGACTTCGCTAACTACTTGAGGGTAGTTCGAGATGTGATATTGGCTCTATATAGTTGAGCTTTGGAGTATTTTTTTTCTTTTATGTATTGCTTTCATTCATAGGTTTGGAATTGATATTTAGCAAATCAGAATTTGAGACATGGTAAATACATGAGGCTTTTCTTGTTTAGATTATTTCACTTGATGTACTAATTCTCATGTTGTGGGTTTCTAAATACCAGTCTCCATTTAGAATTATATGAATAATTTTATATGTAATGTATTAAAAAAAATTTCTTATATACTCCTAACCCTTCCCCCTGGGGGTGGTGGAGATGATCTCGCTAGCGCTTTGATGCTCATTGTTTTCCCCCTTTCAGGTAGCGAGTCCAGCGTACGGAGAGTCATAGGTTGATGAAATTACATCTTAGATTCTATCTAGTTATTTATATTTGTAGTATTATAGAGCTCCACAGTAGTTGTTTATTTTCAAACTCTAGAGATTGTGATTTTACTTTGTAGAGACTAAGTACCTTAGAGAGATTTCATTTGACCCTTGTATTAAGACTTATTTTAGATTCAGAGTTATTTTATTTCAGTTGGGCCCTTATGGTGATTTTTATGCACTTCTTCTGTGCATATTTTGTTCATTGTACTACTTCATTTTCTTTGCCTGTTATGTACCTTCACCTTTTTGTTGATTATACTAGAGAGATAGTAATTGTGATGGTGAAACATGTTGTTGTACGGTGTTAGTGCATGACAAGTTTGATATTCGTAGATTTACCTTGGACTGCAGCCTTGTGTGAACCCCGGGACGTCACATTTCTACTACCATCACTCCCACTTGGTCAAACCTTAAGACAGCTAGGGCGGGAGCTAAAATTGCCTCTCGATTCCTTTCACGAACGAGAGGTCCATTCACACTCCCAATTAGATAATCAAACCTTCAGACAGTCAAGAATTATCCAAATTCTACATTTTTGCTCATGTGAGTTAAAATGTCATTTTGAGTTAATGTCATATGACATGACTCAAATTTGATTCTTGGAGTGGAGATCCCACTCTGAGTTTCACAATTGAGATTCTTGGAGTGAAGATCCCACTCTGAGTTTCTTTTAGATTCCCTGATGCGCATGCCTCTAGAATCCTTCAACTCTATGTTCACATGAACAAGGAATCTTCGTTAAAGCAAAAGATAAAAAATAACTTCATTTTCTTTAACACCAAACTTATAAAGCGAAAGATAAAAAAATTACATTTTTTTCCTTTAGCATGAAAACTTTTGAAGCAGAAGATAAGAAAATATCTTTTTCTCTTCAACAATGGGTTCATCTTTTCCCCAAGAGAAGACACAAAACTTTTGAAGTTGAAGATAAGAAAATACCTTCTTTCTCTTCAACTCCGGGTTCGTCTTTGCCCCAAAAGAAGACACAAAAGTCTACATATTCAACATAGTAGTATCTGTATCTAAATCTATGCTTTTCATGGATAGGGAACTTTATCTCGATCCCTTATTAGAGATAAGTCTACATCTAACACATGTAGACGGGTGGTCCATTCATGTAAAAAATGACAAAGTCTACATATTCAACATCATAACATCTAAATCTATGCTTTTCATGCATAAGGGACTTTATCTTGATCTCTTATTAGAGATAAGTCTACATCTAACACACGTTACTAGGTAGCCTATTCCCGTAATAATTGTGAAGTCTATGTATTTAACATCATAGCATCTAAATCTATGCTTTTCATGCATATGAGATTTTATCTCAAACCCTTATTAGAGATAAACTACATTTAACACACATTGTCGGGTATCTTATTCCTGTAATAATGGTGAAGTCTACGTATTCAACATCATAACATCTAAATCTATGCCTTTCATGCGTAGGGGACTTTATCTCGATCCCTTATTAGAGATAAGCCTACGTCTAACACACGTTTTCGGGTAGTCTATTCCCGTAAGAATGATGAGGCCTACCTATTCAATATTGTAGCATTAAGTCTAAGAGAATTTATTCTTTTAGTACAACGTTACATATGGAACAGACTTACATAATTCTCATGCTAGCCCAACTCAAATGGTAGTTAATAAAGGCTTATTAAATCCGTTGATGGCTGAGAGTTGCCAAAAATCCTATGAGTATTGTGTTTGTCTATTCCAAATGGAATAAGTAATCATAAAGAGGTGCGACAATCAAAATGATCTGATTCTCGAGCTTGGAGAGTCTCTCTTCATAAGTGTAGGTGTTAAAAATTACCTATAGGTTCCCGAACACAGCTCAAGACGAAGAGAAGATGAAGAACATTGTTATCCGAGTCAGAGAGAATCATCTAATGCCAAAAAGAAGCAAAGAAACGCGCGAAACGAAAAATTGAGAAATCATCTCACAATCAGTGAGACAGTCTGAAGTGTCTTGAAACCTAAGACACATAAATGTGTCTCGGCTGCCGAGACACTGTTTGTTGGAAATTTTGTAACAAGAAGAAAATAAAAGAATTGTATTTGATTTTATTCTCTCTAGCTGCTTAGAAAAAGAATGATTACAACTCTCTCAACTCTCGATTACAATTTCAATTCCGGGGTACAAAAGAGAAGAAAATAAATTTGATTTTCTCCTTTGTTTAAAACTGGGTTCTTCACGGTGGCGATGAGATGCCTCCCTCGAATGCTCGCGTCGAGATTGCTTCTCGTTGACGATCCGACGTCTTGTTTCACTGGAACGTGATCTCCTCCTCACGATTTGACGTTGTGGAGAACTTGCGTGGCAAGTTTTAGAACTCTGAATGAGTTTGTTTGATCTTAACCGTAATTGGTTAGACAATCCAAGGATCTCTTCTTTGCTGTTAAGGAGAAAGATCCGAAAATGCTAGCCCCAGGATCCAAAAGCCAGCCCTTAACTAAGCTGATTTCTTAGTTATTTATAGAGGATTAAGGGGTGTAACCACCTCCTTAATTCGCTCCTAAGTGGGGCTAAGGGATGTAACCGCCCCCTTAAATTACTCCTGAGTGGAGTTGTGATCCCCTCAGATCGTGGGAAACGGTTTTGAAACCGTTCAGCTCGTGTTTGAACGAGTCAAACGCAAAATCCGCGTTCTGGCATGAATTCTGCATTTAAACGCAGCGTCTGGAAGCTCGGACGCAGCGTCTGGTTGGAAGCTGCGTTTGGCAGCTTGGAAACTGCGTTTGACCGCTTAAAGGCTGCGTTGGGCAGCGGTATAGAGCTGCGTTGGGCGGCGGTTGGAGCTGCGTTAGGCAGCGGTTGGAGCTGCGTCTGGCAGCGAGTGAAGCTGCGTCTGGCAGCGGTTGGAGCTGCGTCTGGCAGCGATTAGAGCTGCGTCTGGCAGTGAGTGAAGCTGCGTTTGGCAGCGGTATAGAGCTACGTTGGGTTGCGTTCGTAGCTATGAACGCGGTGCGTCTTGATGCTGGTGTGCGGGGAGGACTTCCGTAGCTTGGTTTGAAGAGACCGTCGATTTGTAGCCTCTTTCTGTCGAAGCGTTGCAAAGATCGTCATTTTGTAATCTTTGCTTTAGCTCTCTGATATGCGAGAGTCGTCAGATTGTAACTCCCGATGTTGATTGTGAAGGCTGTTGATTAGAGCTTTCATCAGTTGTCGTGAAGGTCGTCAGATTGTAATCTTCAACGATCTACGTGAAAGTCTTCAAATTGTAGCCTTCTGAAAGTCGTCAGATTGTAACTTCCATCATCGGTGTTTGATGGGGATCAGCTATCTATTGTGATTTTTAGACAGCCTACAGACACCTTAGTGTGTCTCGACTACCAAGGCACACCAATGTCTCGTGCACAGTGAAGCACCATGACGTATTTTCTGATGGTTTTCTCTAACTTCATGTGGTCTACTGGCTCCATAACTACCTTGGGAATATCCTTAAACACGAGAAATTCATTATAAACTGAAAATCCACTAGATCAACGATCGGTTACAAATCCTTATCCACAAATACGACATCCGAGGCCTATAAATACCCCCTCACACACTTGTGAAGGGTACGGATGAATTGGCAAAGTGCTGATGATTTGAGAGCAGAAATCCACGAATTTTAGAGAGAGAGGCAGAGACCTTTGCGAACTTCATGCATAAAGAGGAAGTTTTCGAAAGATCTAAAGGTCTTCAGTTGTTTCCTCGGTATTCAAACCTTGAGTTGATATCTAGAAGAGTATTTATCTCACCTTGCTGAGATATCTACTTCTGATTCTTTTTCCCAAAACAAAATACGAACATCGAGCTTTCTTCACGATCAATATGGATATGTGAATCGGTGGTCCAGGGGCTAACCTATCATCGACACAGGCAAAGATGTCACACAAACAACGATTGATAAACAATCTTTGTGTATGTTTCTAGGAAATCCTTTTTTTATTTCTTTTGTAAGGAGAAGTCTTATAAAAAGGCTCACTCTTGTGATTCCATTGTATTGATAAACATTTGTAATGAATTCTTCAAAGAAATTGATTTCCGACGCAAATACGTTGGCGACCATGTAGGTATCAAAAATCTCCTATAAGTTCCCGAATACAACTCAAGATGAAGAGGATATAATTAACATAACCATCTGAGTCAAAGAAGATCATTCGATGCTAAAAGGAAGCAAAAAATGCGCGAAAAGATGGAGCAAAGAAGCGACGGAACGCGCTAATAGACAAAACATGGAACGGGACTTGTATTAGTTCGTCTCACCTACGAGAGACAATAATGTGTCTCACACTCATGTGTGAGACACAAAGTGCATTTCGCCTAGTCAAACTCCCATGACGCATTTTTTGATAAGTTTTCAGGATTCGTACGGTTCAGTGGCTTCCTAACTACCTTGGGAGTATCCTTACACACTGGAGAATCATTATTAACTGAAGATATGACCAAATCATGAGATTTTATCCACAAACATAGTATTCGAGGCCTATAAATACCCCCCTTCATGCATTTGTGAAAAGGACTAACATACATGCGAGAGAACTTACGATTTTCAGAGCAGAGCCACGATTTTCAGAGAGAAAGGCGGGATCTTTGCAAATTCTTATGCATAAGGAGAAGATTTCGAGAGCTCTGCGGGCTTTTATTTGTTCCCTTAAGCTCAAACTATTGTTTTGATATTGAGAAGAGTATTTATCTCACATTACTAAGATATTTACTATTGTTCTAGTTTTCTCATTGAAAAAAGAACTCCGAGCCTTCTTCACGATCAAACTAGATCTTGAATTGGTGGTCCACAGATTAAAGCGTCCCCAGCACAGACAAAAATCTCATGCAAGCAACGACCAATAAACGTTCTCTGCATGTGTTTCTAGGAAGTCTTCCTTTTATTCTTTTGTAGTGAGAAGTCTTATAAAAAGGCTCACTCCGTCGAATCAATTGTAAGTCGATAAACGATTGTAAATGGATTCTACAACGAAACTGATTTCTGACTCAAACACGCTGGCGGCCACAGTGGGAAGCTACCAAGACCAGAGTGTCGCAACCGATCAAGATCCTAGTTGACTCAGTAGTCGAGTATGAGTTCGACAAAGAGAAGTTCGAGGAGTACCTCTCATCCTCCTCCTCAAGATCTTCCTCATATCGTAAGTGTAGAAAGATCTATTCTTCAAAGAAGGTTCGCTGGTCTTCAACTCCATCGAAGGCTACGAGTGATGGCTCTTACCCAATCATTGTTGTGGCTTCCCCTCATGACACCTCTCTGATGATCAATCAACTCAGAATCACTGCTTGTGCAAACTCCTCCCCAGTTAAGGAGTTGATCAAACAAGTTCCACCAACTCTGATGAAGAGGGCTCGTCAGAGGGAATGCCAACGTCTTGCACGTCAGTTCGCTAAGGCCTTGGAGCAGGTTGACAGAGTTCAGTATTACGCAGACTTAGAGTCAAGGAAGCATCAAGTGACTCAGGCACCTCAACAACAAATTGTTGACACTTTCTCCAAACCATCAACTAATGAATAGGTTCGTGTCAAAATGAGTCTTTCAACTCTTGAGGAATGCATCCACAAGCATCACACAGTTCTCTTGCAGGCGTGTGCTCTTGTGCAAAAGGAACAAGAATTACAGAAGGAGGAGGTAGCCAAAGAATCATCAAAAGCTTGCAAAATTTGGGTGCCAAAGTCCAAGATTGCGCCGAAATCAAATGAGTAGACGAAAGACACTACCTCTAGTGGCTGAGACAGGTCGAACTGTCTCGTGGGCCAAGACACATCAAAGTGTCTCGCCTAAAGCTAAGACATACCTACCTATCTTACCCAAACAGCCAGCTCTGTAGCTGATTCCTCGCATCCATCAACGTCTGTTCCTGCTCCGTCTTCTGCCATACCTCTGGTGAAGCCTCACGGTAGTGTTGACTTGTCAAAATTCAAGATTACGATGGCAGATCACCTTGGTCCTTTACACGAAGATTAAGGAAAAGCTCCTGCTAAAGAAGGCTTAGGTCTGGTGAATAAAACGCAAGTGGCTCTTCAAACTAGGGGTCGTACGCGTCCTCCCATCAAACCAAAGCTATCCCTTCTTGGAAAAATTCCTGTGATGGCTCGCTTGGGGATCCGTGTTGAAGTCCAGGAGCCTGTTAAGGTTCCACACTCGCAAGAGGGTGGTTCCAAACATAAGACTCTTGAGAATACCACACGGCTTCACGTCCCCAGAGGAAGACACGTCCATCGAAAGATGACATTATACCTGGGGAGTTACACCAAACAACGACAGCTTGCTCCGGTCATCATATCGATGAGTTATACTATCAGGCTTAAAACACCCTAATGCTACTAGGAAAGAACCCTAGAGGGGGGTGAATAGGGTTTATACTAAGCTAATCTGATTTAAATGCCAATTAAAACTAATTAACAAGTTATCCTACCAAATAAGATATACAATGAATTATTAGCAAGGATAACTAATATAAAAAAAGGGTAAAATAAACAAACTACAAATGTGATAGGGCAATATACACTAAAAGTGATAGACAATGGTGATATAAGCAATGAGCACAAATATAAATGAACGCCAAAGAAAAATCGAACACAGTCAAATAATCACGGAGTTCGGACTTTCCATCCTACATCTCCGCTCCTCACTCCCGGGGAGAAATTCCACTATTATAACCGGGCTTTCTACGCTCACCCGAATAAGTTTACACCACACAATATCGGTTTTTAACGCTCACCGATCAACGTTCACAATGCACAAGATAACTACACAAACTACCACATCAAGTATTGGCTTCTCATTGTCTCCCTCAAATGTTAGGAATTACAACCTACCTCTAGGCATTACCACCTACCCTACTCCTCTTGGGACTGATCACGTCCCTCACCTCTACACTCCTCTTGGTGTACTTGTGCAATACATAGTGAATCCTCACAATTAAGCTTGCTAACAACAAATGATTTGTTCTCTAAACAATGTGAGAACACAATATAAGCTCACTCTCAGTGTCACAAACCTACAATCCCAAATTATACTATGAATGTAAATACAATAAGCTCAATAGATTATGTGTGAACAAAGAGTATAATCAAAACAAACTAAACTCAATTATGAAATTCTAGTTTATAGAGATGATAATCAATAAATAATGTAAATATAAAGCTAGAAATTGAGTTTAGAAAAACTTCTCTAAGATCACAAGAGTAGGAGAGATGAATTAAAGTTCAAACACCAAAGGACGATCTCTTCTTCCTCTTGTGAAAATATCTTCACAAACAAAACTTGTAAACACACTACACAAACTTTAAAACACCCTTTAAACTTGTTTAAAAACTTTCTTAATTACTTTCAGAAGTTAGAGGGTATGGGGTATATATAAAATCATAAGACAAAGCCCAAAAACCTAAGAAATCCTAGCAAAAAGTCAAAATAACAGCAATATGAAAATCTAGAAAAACTAGCAGTTATGCCATCAGTCGACTGATCAGTCGACTGATGAGCTGACCGTTACAGGGAACTGGCAGCTCATCGGTCGACTGAAGAACATGATCAGTCGACTGATGACCTCATCAGTCGATTGGTTAGTCGACCAGAATAAAGCAGAAACTTTTGCTTATTCTAGATGATTTCTTCAGTCAACTAAACACATGTATCAGTCGACTGATAACGTGTTATCAACCTATTATGAATAGTGAAAATGAATTTCAAACCTCTTTAAAAAATAGCAAATAAATTCAGTAAAATGTAAAACTTTGGGAAATAATTTTAAATATGAAAATGAACATGTTACAAAAACTGGTTTTCAAAAAGCACTTCCTATATTAGAAATCTCATCATTTTTCAAAATAGTCCAAACATGAAAATACAAAACACATGTTTTTGACATTTTGACTAAACCATGTTTTGAAAACTCTTGTATGGCTTTATAGACTTGATAAAAGGTATGAACTATTGTTTTAAAGTTTATAAACAATGAATACAATATTTTCACAAAAACGTATATATTATACAATCTTTCAAATAACAAATGTGATTTCATTAAAATTAAACTTGTTAAAGATGAAATCATATATATGCATATACAAACATAAAACAAAAATATATTTTCCAATTTTATTCAATTGTTTCATATTTAAACTTGAAAAATATTAAACCAAAAAATATGCATATATAACTATATATATACACAACCAAAAACGTGTATGTGTGTCCATGATTGAGCTTAAAGTAACATACATAATATAAACCTAGAACTAAATTACCTAAGCTATCTTGATCTTCGATGTAGCTCGACTTGGTACACTTGCGAATGAAGCTTGAACTTGGATCTTCAACTTGAATTGTAAGGATTCAATCCACTATTTCCGCCAACCTCCATTGGATATGATCATGAAAGCTCGATTCCATCCATCCTCCAATATATTGTTTGCCTAGAATAAATACAAAAATACAAACACTAGATAAACAAAGTTAGTCATAAATTGTTTGTAAAAACATCATAAAAATAAAAAGGTTAACAAGGCTGTGGGTGTAATTAAATCTAAGAAGAGAAGTATCCGAGATATCACCTCTCATTGTCCATGTGAGAGGCTTATCAGGGCAGTATTATCAGAATGTAGCTACCCTAAGATTGCTCCATAGAGACTTTCAAAGGCTTTCTACCAAAGCGTCAAAGCCCAAATCAAGACGCTTCCGTAAGAGAAGTTCAGTCATTAAAGATGACAAACTCCCAGAAGTCATCATCAACATGGCTAATAAAGGAAAGTCAAAACAGCGTTCAACCAACACCAGTCCTGACTCTTATCCAGGAATATCCTAGCATATAACTCGGCTACAGCTAGGAACTATCAGACGTAGGGATTACCAGAGGATGCAAAAAGGAATATCCTTAGATGATGAAGCATCAGATACTTGCTCTGCAGTTGCTTCGGATGACACAATGTCTAGCATTGGGTGAGCTCGGGAGGCGTTCAGCATCACTCCGGACCAGTTGACCCAAATAATCCAAGAAGCTCTGGCCAAGCAAAAAGAAGAGCTTAGAGCTGAAATGAAAATGGAGAGGGAGTTGATCAAGCAGCAGATAAGAGAACTTTAGGCTCAACAACATCAACTACCTGAGTCCAGTCAGCGAGCTAAAGCCAGTCATCGCAATGACACAGTGGTTCAAGCTAATACCGTCGATAGTGATCCGAGGTGGACGGACATTTCTTTGCTGACACTCCCCCTAAGATAAAAACACTGGGGGGGGCCCTATTGACTCTTCTCAGAATCGCCTGAAGAAATATACAGGTAGGGATAAGAAGATGAAAGACCTTGAAAGCAAAATCAATGCACTGATGTCCGCTCAAGAGGTGAAGAAGACTAGCATTTCGTGCCCTTATCCGAGAGAGTTGGAGTCAATCTCGTACCCAACAAAGTTCAATCTAATTAACTTCACATCGTTTGATGGGAGAGTTTCACCCACTCGGTACTTAATCTGTTTTAAGTCTCATTTGGGCATGATCTCTGGATACAAACCCTTGATGGTCTGGTCATTCGTAGGCACCCTTCACGAGGCCGCCTTCGATTGGTACATCTTAATTTCTTTGATGATGACACCAAAGTGTCGATCGAAACTCTGCTAGATGAGAAGCAGAAAAGCGAAGAGTTAATCGATAACTTCGTCAAGCACTTCTGAAACAAGGTGATGAACTGCCGAGTTCCAGTCACGGAGGTGTTCATCTTGCACACTTTCCATAATAACATTTCTCTGGATGTGCTGGAAGCTATAGGAGTGGTGCCATCCAAAACTTGGAAGGAATTGAAGGTGCACAGAGAACAAGATGAACGCTTCCTTAAAAGGAAGAAGGCTGAAAGAGGCCAACCGACGGCGAATGCTCCAAAGTAGAATTTTGTTCCTCACAATAGGGGAAAGGTGCTAATGACTGCAGTAGATACGAATCATATGTTCTAATGACAACCGTAATAGCAAGCATCATAGAAATCGTCATGGCAGCATCAACAACCGCAACCTCAAAGGCAGTAGAGGACTTTAGAGCCAAAATTCCCGAAGGAATACTCCTTGAAGGAAGACAAAGTTCCTTCTATCTTTTAGTATCTCCTGGAGAAAAACGAGGCCAAGTTGCTGATGATCACAAATCAGGAAGAAGCCAAGAGGACTACATACCCGAAATACTATGTGTATCACTGAAGGGTCCGTCATCCAACTAAGGCTTGTTATGCCCTGAAAGACAAAATCTAGGCATTGATTGACATCGACATCATCAGTGCAAAGCAACCTAAGGAAAAGAAGGTGGGTGCGAATGTAGTGTCTATCAGCTTCGGCTCTGTCCCTCTATCATGGTTCCAACCAGAGCCCGTGTCAAGGGTGGAAATGAAGACCGTTAATAACGATCCTCATGGACAACGCTAAAAAGGGCTTGTGCCATACACGACCCCTAATGGTGAGGTTCTTTAGGTCCACCTGGATCTCCACAATGATGAACAATGGACATGATCCTCTTTCTAAGGAGCAAAGAGAAATCTTGTTGCCCCGCCTCGGCAATTCCGGAGAAAGATGACGAAGATATCCCAACCTTGCCACTTTCTAAGGATGAGCACAAAGTCTTCATGACCAACGAAGAATCGGACTTCACCACCAGAAGTGGAAATGAATATTGGTATAATTACCCAGAAGCTTCTGATCAATTGGCTAGACTGGGGGTGGTCACAACACCTCCTAAACCTTTAGAGGAGTCTCAGTAGCAACCAACTACTAGACAGAAGGAAGTTGTAGCCAAGCAAGAGGAAAAGGAACCCCAGCACATGAGGTTCAAAACCCGAAGTAGTCTCAGTTTAGTCGACCTATTAGAAGAGATAAACCGGGAAGTTCGAACTCGCCATACAGTTTCGATGTTATGACTCAACTAGCTAACATCCCAACGAGGGTAACTCTATACGAGTTATTGCATTTTTCCAAAGAAACCAGTGAGGCTTTGTAATAAGCTTTGGCTGATTCTGATCTACTCCTAACTCAGATCAAGCAAGCCCTTGAAGAGTCAGAGCTACAAGCTCAACACTACAACCTTGCGGTGAAACAGTTCCCTTGCATCACCTTCACCAGGGATGACATACAAGTGTGAAACTAGAAACATAGACCTTTGTACTTCACCGGATACATTGGCTCAAGCGTTGTCAACTAGATGCAAGTCAATTGGAGTTCCACAGTCAGTATCATGCCACTCCGATTGATGTATCATCTCGAAATTCCTACTAGCAAGTTGGCGTCCAAAAGCACTGTTATCTATGGATTCAATACTAGTGGGTCCAGACCATTGGGTAAATTTGAGTGAAATGCTAGCTTGGAGATTTGAGGTCAGAGGTCATGTGTTATGTGATTGATGCTGAGACCTCCTATAACTAACTATTGGGTCGACCCTAGATCCATGGTAACATTATAATTCCTTCCACCCTCTATCAGTGTATGAAATATGTGGACATTAATAACAAGGTCAAGACGGTGGTCGTAGATAAGTAGCCATTCAAGGGATTAGAAAATTATTTTACTGACTTCCTTCTATATGGTACCAAATCTGATACTAAACCATTGGTGGAAGGCACAGACAGCGAAGAGAAAGCTGATACCGAAGTCGGGCCCAATTACGACGAAGGTCTTGTATTAAATGACATTGAACCCTTTGTAATCGATCTTAACGGTGGTGAATTATCAGATAGAAGTTGTAATTGGCAACTCACTGATCATGTAATAAATAACGATTTAGAGTACTCACCTTGTCTTGATGATGTAATGCAAGAGCTGTATAATAATCCTGACATACACATGCCACTTCAATCATCTTGCATGACAAATAAGTGTGTCCAAGACTCCTTCGGAACAACTCTTGTCCTTCCTGCCAAGGCAGGGGGTGGAAAGGAGATAGTCTTCAGTAAAGGAGAGCTAAGTCCGCCATCAAATCCCTTCATGAAGAATGACAGTGATGATGAAAGACCTAGTCGCCATTTATTCAGATATAGTTCGTAATCATGCAACTACATGAGGAAATAAGGATACAACTTCATGCTCGAAGAAGGCCTTTGCTTTGGTCATGGTCATCGAGTCCCTCCCCAGCCTGCCTATGTGCCAAAAGGAAAGGCCGACAACTATTTCAGACATAGAAGAGGTCTAGGATATGTCTCTTCATCTGATGACGAATGTTGCTGGTAGATCAATGGTCAATCATCCAACCCGAATAGAGATGGACACTCGTCAGACTCTTCGGATTAGGACTATGATGTTAGCCTTGGAGAAATATTCAAAGACCTTAATGTCAAATATGACCACTGTCAATCTTGCAACAATGGAGGGAGATGATCAGTTGCCAACTTGAGAAGATCCTTAGATCCACCACTTGAACATCCAATACAATGACAGATTCGAGCAAAGAGAAACCCCTACCAAGGACAAAGTAGTCCAAGTCAATATAGGCAATGAGGTAAGTCCTAAGCCTATATTCAATAGTGATAATCTCCCTCCAGAAGAGAGGGAAGAGTTGATCACTCTCATCAAGAAGTATATCGACGTCTTTGCATAGAATTATGAAGACATGCTAGGGCTAGATCCAAATGTGGCGATGCACCACCTTAACGTCAAACATGATGCTAAACCTGTCAATCAACAACAAAGATGGTTTTGTCCACAGATTATGGAGGCGATTGAAGCTAAAGTTAAAAAGCTGATTGACTCAGGCTTCATTAGGGAGGAACAACATCCCGATTGGTTAGCTAATATTGTCCTGGTCTTTAAAAAGAATAGAAAAATCAGAATTTGCATCGACGTTAGAGATCTGATTACTGCTTGCCCAAAAGACAATTTCCCTCTTCCTATCACGGACATCATCATCAATAACACGTGCAGATTTGAGAGAATGTCATTCATGGATGGATTCTCGGGTTACAATCAAATTAAGATGTAGTTGGACGATGAAAAGCACACTTTGTTCAGAGTGCCACTTGGTATCTTTTGTTACACAATTATGCCCTTTGGCTTGAAGAACGCTGGTGCTACATACCAATATGCCATGTCGAAGATTTTCTAGGGACACATCTAGAAGACCATCAAATGTTATGTCGATGACATGGTCGTGAAAAGCCATAGTAAAAAATGACCATATCAAAGACTTGGGAACAATGTTCGATCTCATGTAGAGCCACCAATTGAAGATGAACCCTACCAAGTCTTTCCTGAGAATATCTAGTGGAAAATTTCTCAGATTTGTTATCACCATGAAGGGTATCCACATTGATCCTGATAAAGTAAAAGAAATCTATGAATTGCAACCTCTGAGAAACCTTAAGAAACTCAGAGGACTACAAGGATGATTAGCCTACATTCGCTTGTTCATCTCGAATCTCTCTGGAAAGTGTCAACCATTCTCCAAGCTCACAAAGAAGGGTGTTTCTTTTATTTAGGATGATGCCTGCCAGAAGGCATTCAAAGATATCAAATCATATCTGACGAATCCCCCTATCCTCATTGCACCGAAGTCAGGGAAACTATTCTTGATTTATGTCAATGCAATGAATCACTCGTTAAGTGCTCTACATGCACAAGATGATGACAACGGTCACGAGCAGGTAGTTTCCTACTTGAGTCGGACTTTAGCAGGCACTGAATCTCGATATCCAATGATCGAGAAAGAGTGTCTCGCCCTCGTATTCGCAATTCAAAAGATGTGACACTACTTGGTTGGATAGACGATATACATCATTTCAAACGTCAATCCAATTCGAGTGTTCACGATGCAACCAACTTCCATGAATTGACAGTTAACGAGATGGGTCTTACTCTTGTCCCAATATGACCTTCACTTTAAATAATAGAAGATGGTCAAAGGACAAGAAATTTATGATCTTCTGGCGATTAATCCTACGAAGGAGACGACCGAATTATACGAAGATATTTCGGACGAAACTTACAAAGTCAACACTACTCTCATTAATAGGTGTTGCAATTGTACTTCAACGGTACTTCCTGAGAAACTAATATGGTGAGCACTCCTGGATGTTCCAAGATTTTTGTAGGAGTCGGAGTTGTCTTAGTTTCCCCAAAAAAACATGTTATACCTCGAGCCTATTCCTTAATCGGGCCGTGCACCAACAACGTGGCTAAATACAATGCATCGTTCATTAGACTCAGTTTTGCTAAAGAGCAGGGGATCAAGTATTTCAAAGATTTCGGTGATTCTCAACTAATAGTCAACTAAGTTCAAGGAGAGTACGAGATTAGGAATCAAGACCTGATCCCGTACCACCAAGCGGCTATTGAGATGGCAGACTCCTTTGAAGAATTCTTCATCGAGTACATCCCACACCTCTAAAATACTTATGTAGATACACTGGTAGCACTAGCAGTATCTTTGGTACAACCTCCTGAGATAGAACAATTGGTCACCATAAGGACTCACCAACTTTTCATACCGGATTGCGCCTTGGACATCAAAGAGGCACATGCAGTTAGAGTCGAACTCGAACGTTAAGACTGGCATTTCTCCATCATTGATTAAGTCTTACACGATATATCATCGGAAGATATAAAAGAAAGAGACCCGTCCGGCGAAGAGCGTCAAGATTCTATTGCAACACAACGACTCGGATGCTCTATCGCCATGCGTATTATGGCTTGCTACTCCTATGTCTTTCAATCAAAGAAGTAGAGAAGGCTATCAAAGAAACGCATGAAGGAACTTGCGACACACACCAGCCTGATCCCAAATTATGCGATCGCCTAAGAAGAATGGGATATTGCTGGCCGACCATGGTCAAAGATGCAGTCGCGTATGCTCGATGATGCCATGTGTGTTAGATACATGCCAATTACACATATCAACCCCCAGAGCAATTGCATTCTGTGGCAATATCATGATCATTAAGATATGGGTAATGGACGTTGTTGGTCTTATTTTCCCTTCGTCGGCCAAAGGTGACCGCTTCATTTTGGTAATAATCGACTATTTCTCTAAGTAGGCTGAAGCAATTCCGCTTAAAGAAGTAAAGACGAGTGACATCGTCAAATTTACCAAACACCATATTATCTATCGATACGGGGTTCTAAGGCGAATCGTGCATGACAACGGTACTCAATTTCTCAACAACACCTTCATCAAATTCTACAAAAAGTTCAAAATTCAAGATGTCTCGTCAACCGCCTACAACCCTACTACTACTGGTTTAGTTGAGGCTTTCAACAAGACCATCATAAAGATCCTGTCAAAACTTATAAGAACCAATAAGCGAGATTAGGATGTTAAACTTGGCGAGGCTCTTTGGGCATAGCGCACTACAGTTCGCATGCCTACCGGAGCAACCCCATACTCCTTGGTATGCGGATGTGAAGCTGTCCTTCCCTTGGAGATCCAAATTCTCTCCCTTCACATTGCTCTTGCATAAGGGATGACGACGGAGGAACAACATTATAAATGTCTCGAAGAACTCAAAATGTTAGATGAGAAACACTTAGAAGCTCAGCAACAAATTGAGTTTTACTAAACCATAATCTCCAGGGTCTTTAACAAGAAAGTCTGACAATGAGTCTTCAAGAAAGGAGACTTGGTTCTTGCCGCCTGGCGACCAATGATACTCAAATCTAAGAAGAAAGTCAAGTTCCAGCCCAAATAGGAAGGACCATTTGTGGTAGAGACGGTCTACTCGAATGGTGCATATCAGTTAGTCATCCAACATGGTGACAAAATCATAATACCAATAAATAGGATGTTCGTGAAGAAGTACTATCCCTAGTACACTCAGAATAATCTATTTGACGTGCACAACCTAAGTTGTTGTATAATGCTACCCCTAACGGGAAGTTCCTGGAGAATACTATGCACAGTATTATTAAGGATAACCCAAGATCAAAAGATTATTCAAGATGAAAACTAACAATCTGAATAATTCATTCTCAATCATTATAAAAAATTTTAAGATTATCCTACTGTAGCGATTTAATCATTATCAAGATGATTAAAACCCTCCCATCATGACTTTAAATTCCTTCAAGGATGAAGCACTTCTCATCTGCCTCAATCCACTTATAAACAAGTTTCCAAAACCCTCCTTGGTTATTGGCATCTTCATGATAACTAGGATTCTTTTGTGATGCGAAAGATAACAAAATACCTTCTTTCCTTTATTCACAACCCTTGGTTGGTTTCAAACGCCAAGATTAATTTCATCAACCTCCACCATGACTTTTCGAGCACTCTTTTGTCGAGACGAGATTTCAATCACTTCGTTTGATTAATCTTCCATCACAAAACTCCCACTTATGTTCGATAATTTATAATCTTCCATTACAAAATTCCTCACTGATCAAATCAATTGATAGTGGGTCCACCAAAATTCTTCATGGTTAAATCCATATGACCTCCTACTGTGTCTAAGCACTTAACATTCGCACTGTTAAGACCCTTACATAATACTTGAAATTTTAACTTGCTGATCTATGGTGATTATCAAATTCTCTTCGTGTTAAGTCCTTACAACTTGACACCAAAAACTCCCACTTTATTAACAAAGTGATTTGTGCAAATCAACACTCGCACTGTTATTTGTACTACCCTACTCCAATTTAGTCAAACCTTCTGATAGTTAGGGCCAAAACTAAAATCCCCTCATGATTCCTTCCATGAACGAGAGGTCTACTTTTAAATCTAACGACCAAACCTTCCTATAGTTAGGGTCGTCTCAAACTTCCCTTTGGTCAAACATTCCAACAGTTAGGGGCAAAACCAAACTCCCTTCTCGATTCCTTCCATGAACCAGAGGTCTAGTTTCAAATCTAACGACCAAACCTTCCTATAGTTAGGATCGTCTCAAACTTTCATTTGGTCAAACCTTCCGACAGTTAGGGCCAAAACCAAAGTCCCTTCTCGATTCCTTCCATAAACGAGTGGTCTACTTTCGAATTGAGCGATCAAACCTTCCAGTAGTTAGGATCGTCTCAAACCCTACTTTGTCAAACATTCTTACAGTTAGGACTAAAACCGGAGTTTTCTTTCGAGAAATGAGAGGTCTCCACCCAAATCGAACGATCAAACCTTCTTAAAGTTAGGGTCATCTCAAACCCCTATTTAGGCAGACCTTCTTAAAGTTAGGTTCGTCTTTGCCCCAAGAGAAGACAATACACAGGGTTCATCTTTGCCCTAAAAAAAGACACAATCTTTCAACACCAAATTCCATGTCTTTCACTTACGGGGAACTTTATCTTGATCCCTAATTAGAGATAGTTCTATATCTAACACATGCTGCCGGATAGTACATTCCCGTGAAAATAACAAAGTCTATGTTATTCAATATCTTAGCATTAAGTCTAAGAGATTTATTTCTTTTAGCACAACGTTGGAACAGACTTAGATAATTCACATGCTGATCCGATTCAAACGGTAGTCGATAAAGGCACATCAAATCCATTGATGAATGAGGGTTTGCCAAAAATCCTATGAGTGTTGTGATTATTTGTTCCAAACAGAATAAGAAATCATTACAATAAAAAATACACTAAACAGAAGACTTTATTTTTATTAATAAAGTTAAATCAAAAGGAGATACAAGAGAAGGTATTATCAATCGAGAAGGAGCTTGTGACTACAAATTTGTTGTTCTAATCTAGAGAGCTTCACTGCATAGGCGCGCTCAAGTTCGATTTGTAAGTTAGCTTTGATAGATTCCTTGGTAGCAGTTAGGTCTGCGTAGCCACTTCCTCCATCTTGGCTAACTTCTCTCTCGAGAGCTCTAGTTTACCAACCACTTGAGCCTCCTCGGTCAGCTTAAGCTCTTGTTTAAGTTGGGTTATCTTTGCACCGCCCAACTCAAGAGAAGAGTGCAAATCTCGGTGGATTTCTTGCTTGCTAGCAAAGACCGACTCCATTTGTTTTACATGATTTCATTGTGCTTGAAACACAATGTCAGTAGATGCTCGTGTGTCGCGCCATGCTTTCAACTAGGACTCCATCTGAGAAGCTGCATATGAGGAGGCACTTGCAGCCCAAAGCTCTTGCAACCTTTAAAACTCATGATCCATCGTGACCAAGTCCGCGACAACAGAATCTGCCAAATCCGGATATCCTTCGTCTCTGATTACCTTTACTTGACGATCGAGAGATTGCTTAAATAGGTCAAAGGAAAATCCTTAGTGAAGGATCTTGTCAATCATCACGCCAAGAAGAAAGCAAAATTGCGGAGTTCCAAACAAAATATAGCCCTATCTGGATCATTATATGACATCAAGGCCATAATGGAACCGTACAGAGATAACAAAATCTCTGCAAGAAAAGAGGGGGAAATCAGTATTCCAAAGAGCAAGATCAATGTTCAGAATCTCATGGCAAATCACAGGATAGAGTTTACCGACACCGATAGAGGATCCTTCGACTTGGCACTCTATGCTTGGTCCCGCCGACCCAACCTTATGAGTCGCTAGAGTGGGTAAGGATGTAACAAACACAGACGTACAAACCCTAGTAGTTGGTCTTAGGGTTGGAACAATAGGACTAGCCTCAATTCTGGCTGCGACCTCCATAATCAATGGGTCTGAAGGAACAGTAGCCTCAGGTTGAGAAATGGATGGTTGAACCACAGCGACGGCTCTCTCCAACATCAGAAAACCCGAACCCTCGGGCTGATCTTAGGCCCCTATAATGGTAGCCATATCAGCTCCAGTGACTAGGCCTGCAACCGAAACTCCCATGTGGTTAAGTAAGAACTAACAAGCAAATAATGAGGACTTCAAGATAAGATATATACCTACAGATGAACCAACCCTAATAGTTGGTCCTGTAGCCTCACGGTGGGCTTTCTCCGACAACATATCAGTGAGCAACCTATGATTAACCTCACAGAAGCTCATCATTGGATTGAATGTGTGTTCACTGAACTCCCCGAAATGTACATCATGGTAGGTTTCCTCCTTAGCTGACCCTTTGTAGGTGTGAATTTCTAATCTCCCGAAATAGGGATTTTGTTTGTATTGATAAGAATAGCTTATTACAAACTAATGAATCAAAAATTACCTTAGAAACGGAGGGAATGCCCTCCTTGTTTAACGTGGGGACTTTAGTAGCGATAGGATGCCTCGCTCGGTTCTCGCACCGAGTCCGCTTCCCTTGGACGATTTGATCGAGGTTGCTGGCAAGCTTCAGTATGTAGTTGAAGCTTGATTGGGTGAGTTCGATCAACTGAGGCCAAACGGAGGCTCGTGCTTGTCGGCTGACTGCTTAGAGAGAGAGCTACCATGCACTAGCTTGCGAAGAGCCTAAGAGCCTCAAGTCTGGGAGTTCAGACGAGTCTGTAAAGAGCTACTATGCAAGAGTCAACAATGAGCTTGAGAGCCTTAAGTCTGAGAGTTCAGACGAGTCTCTTCAAATGAGGGAGCCTTTAGCAAATGAGCCAAGGTTCAACCTTTGGAAGATTAGCTAGCTTAAGCAAGCAACAGCTAATCAACCCTTTTCACGTTGGCTGAAAGTGGCTTTAAATAGGCAAGGGATGGCATGGGTCATCCCTTGATTTGTGGGATTTGACCACTAGTAGGGGTGAGGGATCCAGCCGTCCTAGCTGTGGGATGTGACCACTTAGGGGGTCCTGTCAGCCACCCTATTCTTGCTAGGTGAGGAGCACCATGCTTTCTCCCTTGATTCATTGGATTCGACCACTGATATGACTATTCCCATACTCCAAGTGGGCAGCTGACAGTGATGGTGGGTTTCTAGTTGTTAGGCGAGCTTAGTCCGCGCAGGCGAGGTGCAAGCTATCAGGCGAGCTTGGCCTTCAGGCGAGCTCGAACCTTCGTGCTGGCGAGCCGGCTAAACAGGCGAGCTTCGAGCTGTCAGGTGAGCTAGGCCTTTAGGTGAGCTTGGTTCAATGGGCAGGTGAGGCTATGCAGGCAAAGCTATGGAGGCGAGCTGTGCAGACGAAACTTACTCAGGCGAGCTTCAATGCTTCTAGGCGAGCTCTATCCTTACAGACAGACTTCCTTGCAGGCGAGCTTCAGCCTTTACAGGCAAGCTTGGGTCTGCAGGTGAGCCTGGCGGGCTTTGGCATGTAAGCGAGCATGGGTTCTATAGGCGAGCTTAGCCTTCAAGCGAGCTGTGCGGTTGAGCCTCATAGGCGAAGCTGTGCAGGCGAGCTTCGCTTAGTTCGGGCGAGTTCCAATGTTCAGGCAAGCTCTAGCCTTACAGACAGACTTTCTTACAGGCGAACTTCACCCTTTTTAGGCGAGCTTCAGCCTTCAGCGAGCATGGATCATGCAGGCAAGCTCTGCAGGCGAGCTTGACTTATGCAGGCGAGCTCCAGAACATGCCACGAAGAATAGGCCATAACTTTCAAACCGTAAATCGGAATTTGACGAATTATATATGAAAATCGACTATGTCGACGAGACGGAACCGACCAAACCTCCAAAGGGGGTTTTTCGCCTCTGTTTTGCTAAATTCCTTATGGTTTGAGAGATATCAGCGTTTTCCCCTTTTTGCTCTTTCGGATGAGGTTTTAGCAGTCTTGTTCTGAACTTCTCAGATAGTGATAAAGGTAATTATTATTGCCTACAGAACCCCCTCCAAAGTTTTCAGACCTGAATTAGGCCACATGGGGTCTGGAACACTTTGGATATGAAGATCTGCAAAGTGATCACTGCTCAGATGGAGCGAGGCACCTTCCAATCGAACTCGGTGAGATTGAATTAGGATTTTTAGCAAACCCTCAGCTATCAACAGACTTGATTTGTCTTTACCAACTGCCGTTTTAGTTGGACTAGTCATGCTCTTATCCTTAGCATTGTAAGTTATCGAGAAGCTTCTCTTAGGCTCAATGCTAAGATTTCTCCTCTATCCTTAGCCATTTGAGGTGTTTGGACGTAGGGAGCAGTTTAACCTCGTGTACCAGTTAGAGGAAAGGAGTAGTTTAGCCTCATGCACTGGTTGGAGGATAGGGGCAGTTTCACCTCGTGCACCGGTTGGAGGATAGAGAGAAGTTTAGCCTCGTGCACCGGTTGGAGGAAAGGAGCAGTTTAGCCTTGTGCACCGGTTGGAGGAAAGGGAACAGTTTAGCCTCGTGTATCAGTCGGAGGAAAGGAGCAGTTTAGCCTCGTGCACCGGTCGGAGGAAAGGAATAGTTTAGTCTCGTGCACCAGTTGGAGGAAAGGAGCAGTTTAGCCTCGTGCACCGATTGGAGGAAAGGGAATAGTTTAGCCTCGTGCACCGGTCGGAGGAAAGGAGCAGTTTAGTCTCGTGCACCAGTTAGAGGATATCGGGTTATCCCTAAAAATATTCTCCAGGAACTTCCCGTCAAAGATAGGGAACAGTATAGCCTCGTGTACTAATTGAAGGTTTGGGAAACAGTTTGTACTCGTATATCCGTTGAAGTCTTGAGGAGAAGCTTGTCTTCTCTTAGGGCAAAGATGAACCCTAATTTGTCTTCTCTTGGGGCAAAGACGAACCCTTATTTGTCTTTTCTTGGGGTAAAGACGAACCCTGATTTGTCTTCTCTTGGGGCAAAGACGAACCCTGAAATAGCGGCACATCGCATGGTAGGCCACTATCAAACAACAACGCCTTTTACGGGAAGGACGATGCTGGGGGAATCAAATCGTTCAGGGATGTATAGGTGTGACGATTGATTGTTATAGGAGCCATCGCATGGTAGGCTACTACCCATCGATTGTTCTAAGAATATTAGAACGCTCGAAAAGGATTAGTCCGTTCAGGGATGTATGAGTATGATGACTGTTCAGACAATGTTATTTGCAGGCATGACGGTGTCGGCTATCAGAGGTAATCGTTAACATGATAGGAATTACCACGATCGGAGCAACTTTATGGACCTACCGCTCCATTGAAGAGAGTCGGTAAGTAGATTCTGGTCAGAGGTGTGATGTTAACATGACGGAGATTGTCGTGATCGGAACGACTTTGAGGACCTACCATCCTTTTGAAGAGGATTGATAAGTTGATTTTGTCAGAGGTGTAGTGTTAACATGACAGTGAGAGTTTGTTACGATTTGAGCAGCTCTGTGGACTTACCATCCTATTGAAGAGGACTGGTAAGTTGATTTGTCAGAGGTGACTGTTAACTTGACAGTGGGAGTGGTCTCATCGTCCTATTGGAGAGGATCGACAGGGGAAATTTGGAGGAGACTATCAGAGGTAATGGTTAACTTGATAGTCTTACCAGATCAATTGTCCAGTTAGACGAAACTGATGGAGAAATGGCTATCAGAGGTGATCGTTAACTTGATAGTTCCGAGGACCCGCCGTCTTATTAGAAAGGATCGGTGAGGGAATTTAACTTTGGTCTTAATTGTAGGGAGGTTTGACCAAGTGGAAGATTTGGGATGCACCGGACTGTGAGAAGGGCTGCTCGTCCAGAAAGCCGATCTCTCATTATTGGAAGGCATCGAGAGGGGAAGTGGTTTCCACTACCAAAGTGAAATTGCTTTGGTCATCATCTTGTCACGCCCCGCTTCCCAAAATACCCAGGAATCGGAACGTGAACAAGCCGGCGATGTATTAGATTGAGAAGAAATATACACTATTATTTTTTTCTTTTCTTTTCTTCTCAATCCAATACGCTAAGCGTCTGGAAATAAATACGATGCGAAGTCAAAGGTCCTCGATCACATATAGCAAGAATATAATGAATAACACAGAACAAAATAATACATATCACAAATGAATATCATCCAAGACATAATATTCGAGTCAAATGTGCCCTTATATAAAATTGAACAAATGAATACTGAAGAGATACAAAAATACATCGATCAAGCAGGAATGTAAAGAACTACAAAAGCAACTAAGGCCAACAGAAAAATAAAGAAAAGACTAGGCTTCGACTCCTTCTTCTGCTCCATCTACAAGACACTCCTGTTGAGAATCCTCTAGCTCCTGCTGAACCTGTTCTTCCTCTAAGTCTGACGTACACCAGAGAAAACAGGTATACGTCAGTGTGTATGGCACACGGCAAGACCCGACCCTACAAAGAAAATAGAACGAACGGAAATCCAATGTGAAAAACGATACGATAACAGAAACAACAAAAGAACGTACAACTGAAATCCATAAATCAACATGAAAACACTACTAAATCATGATAACATAAAGTATCCAAAATCGATCACGTAACGAGGTCATGCAGCTAGCGATCAGTCTAATCATCCAAGCAACAAGATCATACAATAGATGGAATTAATACTTAAAAATCTACAACTCGAGACGTAGTACGTCGAGCGAAATAATCCAAACAAGGAAACCCTCATGTATATACCATATGTCTTGAATTGTAAATAATTAAATATTAACCCTGATCTATGTATGGAAGGAAAAACAACTGATCTACGTCTCACAAGAATCCATAAATCCTAACCAAAATGACGGTACCGATTCACCTTGATCCAACAAAGCAACCACAGTGGCGACACCGATCCACTGGTAACAAGTCATGTAACTAGGCATCCAATAATAGGTCACTGGTTCACATCTCATACAGATTCAATGCTCATATTATCCGATAACTGACTGTTCACATATCCCCTACGTGCATCCCATCAAATAAATTCAGGAATCAAAGTAGCGACAACGATATACTTTGATCCAACCAATAGCCCCCAGTGGCGACACCGATCCACTGTGACTCAACTAATCAGCCCCCAGTGGCGACACCGATCCACTATGACTCAACAAACCAATCCCAGTGGCGACACCGATCCACTGGTATGAACCTAGAAGATATATCAACAGTCTTATCCGATTACATAAACATGGACTTTCCCACCCCCAGCTCATCTTGCTTTTCTAAGTCAACAACACACAGGTATCTAGGTCTTGCTCAAGTCACACAGGTCATTCTAGTCATAAACTACTAACGATTCTCAATCACAAGAAGAAACAATCAATGCAACTAGTAATGTGTAATAATATCATGGCATATCAGATAATCAAAATTAATAGTTACAAATCATAAACAACGTCTACATAATTCAGAAAATAATTTTTTTCTAAATTAATTCATTTTAAATTATTTCACTTAACAATTAATCTAAACTAATTCATTTTCCAAAATAAATTCTTTTAAATTATTATAATTATCTAAAAATAATTCTTTTACCGAACTAAATTCTTTTAATTCATTATAATTTTTCTGAAAATGTCATTATCATATTACCATGATATAATTAATATTCTTCAACAACAATCCCACGCAGATAAATACATTATAATTAAACTACGCAAACGATTCATAATAATGTAAATATTCAACTACGAAACAAGGAGAGTGGGATCTTGCCTCAGGGTTCGTCGAATGAATCGATGCTGACGGCGCGGGTCGGATCTGATGCAGAGAGCATGGCGTCGGGAAGAGCTCCGGCGAGGGGCTGTCCAGCGACGGTAGCAGCGTCGGTGAGGGCTGTAGAGGGATGACGGCGACGAACAACGGATCTGGTAGCGACCAAGGCGGGGAAGGTGAGCTCGTGGTCGGGGCTGACTGCTGCAGAGGTTGGCGGCTGCTCAGGGCGGCGCGGCGGTGCTCGGGGTTGGCGGAGGTGGTGTCGTGGGTGTTCGGACAGCGAGGCAAGGGGTCGGGGTCTGGCTAGAGCTCGTCGTCGGCTCTGGCGGCTGCAGGGCGCGGGTGAGCGGCGGCTCGGTGATGAGGAGAGATCGGGGATGAGGGCGGCTGTCAGGCGACGGAGGTGGTGCGGCCGAACGGTGGTTGGAGAGGGGGTCGAGAGAGGGGGTGGCGCGGGCGTGAGAGAGAACGAAAATAGGGGCGGCGGCGGTCTGGGTGCGTTTTGGGGAAGAAACGAATTTGAGAGAGAGAGAGAGAGAGGAAAGAGAAAGATGATATAACATATATATACATATTATATTAGGGTTAGGGTTAATTAAGTTAAAACAAAATTAATTAAAAAGAAATAACTAATGATATTTAAAAATCAAAATAAATACAGTATAGTTATCTTCAAGTAAAAACGTACACGTGGTGCTAATATAACAGTTGATATGAAATAGTCGAAATATACCCATATTGAATAATTAAACGAGAATAATTAATAATAAAAATATATTTACTTATTTTTAAAATAAAATAATTATGCGATAATTATATACAAAGTAAAACGTACAAGTTATACTAATACGACAGATAATATGTAACAGTAGAACTACAACAAATTATACCAAAAATACGTAATTAATAATATCATGTATTTGAAATAATACGTAATAATATTAATAATACAACATATTATTTTAAAATAATATGTAATAGCACCGATAACACAACAAATTAATTCTAAAAAATTTTACCGTACAAAATAAATTTATAGATATTAAAATCATTTATATAAATATATAATCAGATTTTTAAATCATAGAAAATTGTAGAAAATCGAGAAAAATACAAATACTCTTTTAAAAATCATAATTAAATATTTTAAAATACCAAAAAATATTTTAACTAGTATCAAAATTCATGGTCCTTACACATCTCCTTCAAATCCACGTGGCTCTTCAGCATCCATATGCTTGAGCATGCTCTCAACTTGTTCTCCTTGGCGGATTAAGTCTTTTCACGAGCAAGCTACGACTGCGCCCATATTAGATAGGGTGTCGATGGAGAGATTGTTCCGGCACATCTCAATAAGGGTGGCCTCAGAAATCTGATCACGTGTCTGTAGCGATTGGTTCCCGAACCTCTTGACAAAGTTGCTTACAGACTCTGTCTTTTCCTGCTTTGCAGCTAGTAGAGTGGCCACAGATACTTCTTCATCATCGTCGAAGAATCTGGCTATGAAGAGCCTTTCCATGTCCTTCCAGTAGGTAATGGATTCAGGTTCTAATTTGCGGAACCATTCAAAAGCGATCCCCTTGAAATTGCCGATGAACAATCGAGTCATAATGGGATCATTCCCCACTATGTGTCCGGTTTATGCCTGGAAGTAGTAAATGTACTGGGTAGGAGAATCCTTGCCATCAAACTGCAGGAGGTCCAGTGGCTGAAACTTCATCGGGTAGGAGACTGCATCCCATTCAATCGGATACGGTCTGACAACCCCCAGCTTGTTCATGTGCTTTTGGAGCTTCAAGGCGTTGAGTTGACTTTGGAATTCATCAATCCTTTTGTCCATTGGGTTATGATCTGAAGATGATGCTCCTCTAGATGACTCGGATGAGGAGTGAGAAGGATTAGGCATCCGCGTTTTGTGCTTCGCGGATTTATAAGAAGCCTGTGAAGTCCTCTCTCTCTTCTTCTTCTTCTTGCTCAGAAGCTCCTCCAACATCTCCTTCAGGGAGTTGATGGTTGCTTTTTGCTCGTCGAGTCTCCTGGATATCTCATCAGGGATGTCGGTCATGTGCACATTTGCGTGCTCTCCCTGAACTGAGCTTGAGGTTTGCGACGTCGCCACTTCCGAGCAATCATCATCATCATCGTCAGAGATGGGTGTTAGACGCGTGTAGTCAAACGGAACGGCTACCCCCATTTGGGCGCGAGTGCGTCAGCGGATACCTTCACGCTCAATGGCCTTGGATTTTCCCGTCACGATTGCGTCTCTGGCAGAGAGGTCTCGGCTTAGGAGACTGTTGAGAAATCCTCCCGAACACTAATGACTTTGGCTCCTTGGAACATCGACAATCCGCAAGAACTACCTGGATGAGTCTCTCGCAATGGCACTGAGGGTTTGTCTCGTGAAGAGTGCGTTTGCAAATCAGATGATACTTGAGATCCCCTACGGATTGGTGGTGGCAACCCCCAGTGTTGATAGGACCAAGTGCACAATCGCATGGAGGAGACTCAAAGGAGTCGGAGTGAGGACACCTGGGAAATTCCCTAAGTATCGGATCCAGCCGACCTTGCTTGTCCCGGCAAGGTCTGGAATATGGGCGAGCTCCAACTGACTGTAGGCGAGCTCGAGTATTTGAGCAACCTTCAGCCCACTGCTGGTGAGGTCTGGCCGATTGGTCGTTCAGGTGAGGTTCAAGGCAAGCCTGAGCCTCAGCCAACTGCTGGCGCTCAAATGAAGGAGACTCGAGGGAGACCAAATGGGAACACTTTGGAAATTTTCCAAGTGTTGAATTCAGGCGACCTTGCCTAGACAAGCGAGCTTGGACCCATTGGCGAAGTTTGCCCATCTGTTCATTTAGGCGAGGTTTGCGTGGTCGATGATCTTGAGCCTGTTAGCGAGGTTCATCCTCTAGTTATTTCAGGCAAGGTTCGCCTATTTGGCAAGCTACCGCCACTTGCAGGTGGGGTCGAGCTGTTAGGCGAGCTTGGTGTGGTCCGCCTGTTTGGCATACTTGAGCTCGTCGAAGAGGATCAGTCTGGCAAGGTTCGCCTCTTGGGCGAGCAGCAGCTTTGCCTTTCTGGCGAAGGTCGGCTTGCGGGAAAAGTTGGGCTGTTAGGCGAGCTTGATGAAGTCTGCCTGTTTGAGCTTGCAGGCGAGTTTGGATTGTCGGGCGAGCTTGATGAAGCCCGTATGAACTGCTGGGTTCGCCAGATTTGTGAAGGTCTCCAAAATTAGGAACTTTGCCTGAATTGTTAAATTTGCCAGATTTGGGCAATCTGCCAATAGAGCGGAGCCCGCCTGAGTAAGTTGGCTCACCTGATTGACGTAGTTCGCCAGAATTAGGAACTTGGCGTTCGTCCTTGGCATTAATCGCATTGGAGGGAATGGAACCCCCAGCGATTACTTAGGTAAGGCTCTCGCTTTGCTTGGGCTGACTTACATGC
>BQKN01064550.1:124866-157510 GCA_022839385.1 Asparagus kiusianus
TTGCGTGACATTTTGCCGCAAGAGGAAGTTGAAGACAAGTATTCTTCATACTTCGTTTGATCATACTCGATGAAGAGGGACTCGACGATAGTCCCTTCCGCAACTTCGTCGAACTATGCCACCACCAATTCATCTGAATGAATGGTTTCTCCCACTGTGGTCACCATCTTCTGTAGGTGTGAATTTCTGATCTCCCGAAATAGGTATTTCGTTTGTATTGATAAGAATAGCTTATTACAAACTAATGAATCAAAAATTACAACAAAAGCGGAGGGAATGCCCTCCTTGTTTAACGTGGGGACTTTAGTAGCGATAGGACGCCTCGCTCGGTTCTCACACCGAGTCTGCTTCCCTTGGACGATTCGATCGAGGTTGCTGGTGAGCTTCAGTATGCAGTAGAAGCTTGATTGGGTCAGTTCGATCAACTGAGGCCAAACGGAGGCTCGTGCTTGTCGGCTGACTACTTAGAGAGAGAGCTACCATGCACTAGCTTGCGAAGAGCCTAAGAGCCTCAAGTCTGGGAGTTCAGACGAGTCTGTAAAGAGCTACTATGCAAGAGTCTGCAATGAGCTTGAGAGCCTCAAGTCTGAGAGTTCAGACGAGTCTCTTCAAATGAGGGAGCCTTTAGCAAATGAGTCAAGGTTCAACCTTTGGAAGATTATCTAGCTTAAGCAAGAAACAGCTAATCAACCCTTTTCACATTGGCTGAAAGTGGCTTTAAATAGGCAAGGAATGGCATGGGTCAACCCTTGATTTGTGGGATTTGACCACTAGTAGGGGTGAGGGAGCTAGCCGCCCTAGCTGTAGGATGTGACCACTTAGGGGGTCTTGTCATCCACCCTATTCTTGCTAGGTGAGGAGCGCCATGCTTTCTCCCTTGATTCATGGGATTCGACCACTATTGTGACTATTCCCATACTCCAAGTGGGCAGCTAAAAGTGATGGCGGGTTTCTAGTTGTTAGGCGAGCTTAGTCCGCGCAGGCGAGGTGCAGGCTGTCAGGCGAGCTTGGCCATCAGGCGAGCTCGAACCTTCGTGCTGGCGAGCCGGCCAAACAGGCGAGCTTCGAGCTGTCGAGCGAATCTCACTCAGGCAATGCTGCTAGGCGAGCTCTATCCTTACAGACGGACTTCCTTACAGGGGAGTTTCAGCCTTTACAGACGAGCTTAGGTCTACAGGTGAGCTTGGGTCTGCAGGCGAGCCTGGCAGGCTTTGGCATGTAGGCGAGCCTAGGTGCTATAGGCGAGCTCAGCCTTCAGGCGAGCTGTGCGGGCGAGCCTCGTAGGCGAAGCTGTGCAGGCGAGCTTCCCTTAGTTCGGGCGAGTTCCAATGTTCAGGTGATCTCTAGCCTTACAGATGGACTTCCTTACAGGCAAACTTCACCCTTTTTAGGCGAGCTTCAGCCTTTATGTGAGCCTGGATCATGTAGGCGAGCTTTGCAGGCGAGCTCTGCAGGCGAGCTCTGCAGGTGAGCTCTGTAGGCGAGCTCTGCAGGCGAGCTTGACTAATGCAGGCGAGCTCCAGAACATGCCACGAAGAACAGGCCATAACTTTCAAACCGTAAGTCAGAATTTGACGAATTATATATAAAAATCGACTATCTCGATGAGACGAAGCCAACCAAACCTCCAAAGGGGGTTTGTCGCCTCCATTTCACCAAATTCCTTACGGTTTGAGAGATATCAGCGTTTTCCCTTTGCTCTTTCGGATGAGGTTTTAGCAGTCTTGTTCTGAACTTCTCAGATAGGGATAAAGGCAATTTTTATTGCCTACACCCTTCTATGGTGACACCTATAGAAAGCATAAGCGTTAAACAAAAGAAGGAAAAGCAGAATTCATGACGAATGCAGATCGGACTCACCTTCAGTGGCGGGAGCAGGTTCCGTGGCCTCCGCACTTTGGCCCACTCCCTTCAATTTCTCTAAAAGGGCATGAAGCACAGAAAGCATTAGGGAGGTGGGCACGGATTCTGAATCATTCAATTCCCTTAATTTCCACCGGAATTACGTACTATCGGTGTTAGATATACCCGGGCTTGAAATTCTGACAATTGAACCAGGTTCGGCGCCGGTGCCTGCACCAACTTCTGTAGTCACACCAGCTTCACTGTTCCAAGGCCTTAAGAGCTTAAACCGTATAGACTCCAGTTAACGTATGAGTATAAACTATGTTCACGCTATAGCAGAGGTCAACACTGGTCAATGCATCAACAATTTCGCTATAACAAGGCTCAGGATAATTTTTAGGTCAAAGAATTATTCCGGTGAATTCAATCGCAATTCAGATATAAACTCTCGACTAAGATAATCAATTCAACATCGACTCAATGACGAGAGTTAATTCAGGTATTAACACCGATTTCAGTTCAAGATTTTGACGATGGTCAAACGATAAATATGTCACCGGAAGAATTTTAGACTATTTGACAAAATATTGATTAGACTAAAAGCTGAAGAAGTCAATAATTGAAGACATGGCCTATCTGATCCCAAGTATTCCAGACTCCTCGATAAAAGACTGAGGATGTGTGACGCCCCTGGATTCACACAAGGCTGCAGTCCGTGATGAAACTAGGAATGTCAAACCTGCCATGCACCACACCGTGCATTAACATGTTTCACCATCACAATTACTATCTCTCTAGTGGAATCAACAACAGGTATAGTACAAAGCAAGTATAAGATTTTACAACAAATATTTGATGAAATGATAGAACATCGAATTAATACATCTCATCAACCAAATAAACTAGAATACATTGTCAAAGTTTGAAATGAATAGTAACAATCTGGAAATCTCAACATGTCTCAAAGTGCATAATATCTGATACAGGAAATAAGGCGCACAACCTTTACAACTCTAGAACATAAACCTCTTAAGTCTAAAAATGTCTCAAGTAGAGTACAAAGTAAAATACCACTAATAAGAGGATAAATAGGCATAAATGGGATCTCCCTCAACCTGCGACTCTCTGGGCTCCTAGCTCGTTACCTGAAAGGGGGAGGGACAACGAGCGTCAAAGCGCTAGCGAACAAAATCACAACCAACCCTAAGGGATAGGGCTCGTTGTATAGGAAAATACAGTTAATACATAATAATATAAATCATTTATCCTAAACCCGAGGTACGTCGAGCGAAATAATCCAAACAAAGAAACCCTTATGTATATACCTTGTATCTCAAATTGTAAATCCCTAAATACTAAACCCGAGGTCTAATACAATAAACAATAAAGGAAACAAATACAAACCCATCTCTACCGATAAGTGTAATCATGTCAAGGACAGAATAAGTGTCATGTCTGAAACCGATTAAGTGTCCAACACATAGACTATATATATTATATGAATGTCCAGCACGAGGACTAAATGGAAAGAGTGTCCAACACGAGGACTAAACAGAAATGCATGTCCAATACGAGGACTGGGTGAAATGAATGTCCAACATGAGGACTAAGTAAAGTGAATGTCTATCACGAGGACTAAATGAAAAGAATGTCCAATACGAGGACTAATCAGTAATGCATGTCCAACACGAGGACTGGATAAAATGAATGCCCAACAAGAGGACTAAGTAAAGTGAATGTCCAACACGAGGACTAAATGAAAAGAATGTCCAACACGAGGACTAATCAGTAATGCATGTCCAACACGAGGACTGAGTAAAATAAATGCCCAACACGAGGACTAAGTAAAGTGAAAGTCCAACACGAGGACTAAATGAAAAGAATGTCCAACACGAGGACTGAGTGGAATGAAAATATAAACACTACAATTTAATACCCGATAAACAAGGCAACTTCTCATATTCAAGAATAATAAACAGTACCCTCGAATATATGAACATTGTATATATGTATGTACACAGCAGGTAACTAAATAGAAACAAACGAAACAGGAAATACTGTGATGAGTCGACTCATTGTCAGTTATGAGTCGACTCATGTCTCATAGGTCGACTCATAATATAACGAGTCGACTCAGCAGACACTTATGATAACAGGAAAAACTTCGATGAGTCGACTCGTGACCAGTCATGAGTCGACTCATGACTTATTGGTCGACTCATGGTAAATTACAAGTCAACTCAGCAGATACTTCTGGTAATAGGAAGAGACTCCGTGAGCCGACACATGATAGTCATGGGTCGACTCATCCTGATGAGTCGACTCATGATGAGTCATGAGTCGACTCACGGGCTGAAGATTGGGTATTTCGAAACTGCAACTCTTCACCTTGATCCATACTTACATTGCACTGATTTACACCTCCATAACTATCAATTCTAAACTATGAGACATTAAAAAAAATTCATATCTAGCATGAGAAACGAATACTTGCATGTTAAATCTAACATTTAACCCCTAAACATGAAAGAGAGCATTTAATCAAAATAAAACTCATATTTTCATTTCTTTAAATAAATTCTCAGATCTGGGTTTTCATCAAAAACTTGTTGGTGGGAATTTAAAAAAAATCTGAAACACATGATCTTTAGCATTTACATAAATAAGAACATCATTTTATACTTGAAAATATGTCTTAGGCTCAATAAAACTCATAAAAAAAGTTTATAAATTCATAAAAGCATGGGAGAGAGATTGGGTGAGATGTTACTCGCCTCAGATGTGATGAAGAACGATCCCCTTCTCTACAATCCACAAGAAGCTGCTGAAAATCCTTTGAAACGCCCCAAAATCACCAAGAACAAACTTAGGGTTTGAGAGAGGAGAGGGGGGGTAGGGTTTCAGGGAGAACTGAAGAAAAGAGGTGCTTTCGGGTAGAGGAGTATTTATATAAACAGTTAAACCCCGACCCGAAACCCAAATAAACCTGACCCAGAAAAACTAGAAAACCCTCGATGAGTCAACTCATGCTCAGTCGTGAGTCGACTCATGACTCATGGGTTGACTCATGAAGTGATGAGTCGACTCAGCAGAAACTTTTGACAATAGAACTTCATATCGTGAGTCGACTCATGACAGTCATGGGTCGACTCAACCTGATGAGTCGACTCATGATGAGTTATGGGTCGACTCATGAGCTGAAAACTGCATACTTCGATTTCTGTTACACATGATTTGCAAATTTGCAAACTCAACCTCATACCTGATGCATATACACATTCTCATAAGCTCAAAACACTAGTTTTCATGTACAACCATGCCATAAAGATATTTATCATATATTAAATATTATTTTTCACTAATATTCACATATACAAATTATCAAAATCAACGGGGTCTTACATTCTTCCCCCTTAAAAGAATTTCATCCTCGAAATTTAGAAATCATATCTAACTCATAAAGATACTTGAAAAGCACGACAAGGGTCTAATCCAACCCGCACACATACACATCTCGTAATATTAAACGCTAGTTAAGCATATAGCGATATTCGTACTTAACGATCTAAAATGATAATATTCTGACTCGACCCATAATCTAAGGGAACTAGTACGTCGGGCGAAAAATCCAAACAAGGAACCCCCCATGTATATACTATGTGTTCCAAAAGATTAAGAGTTAAGTGAAAATACCCTCATTCTAGTGTTAAATTTAAGTATATATATATATATATATATATACAAGTAAGAATTCTCATCATAAATAAATTTAATTAATTTACCTGCTCAAACAAGGGTGGGTAGTCGCGTCGCATGTCCTCCTTTCGCTTCCAAGAAACCTCTCAAAACTTGGATTTCAATCATAGTCAAACCATTCTACAGCTAAATCTTCAGTACGTTCATCATTCGGTTTTGCTCTACATCATGAAAGTGCTTCCTAAGCATAAAAAAAAGACATGAAATACATTGTGTATACTAGACATCGATGCGGGAAGATCTAGTCTGTATGATGCAACTCTAATACTCTCCAAAAATCTGATACGGTACAATGTATCTCAGCGTAAGCTTCTCTCACCTCCCGAATCGTTGTACGCCTTTCATAGGCGATACCTTCAGCATAACCAAATTCCCAATCTGAAACTCTAGGGGTCTCCGCCTCTTATCTGCATAGCTCTTCTACCGACTCTGAGTGGCTAAAATCTGCTCCCTGATCAATGCTACTTCCTCAGTAGTATGTCTCATAAGCTCTGGCCTAAGTATTAAACTTTTCTACGGCTCTACCCAACATATAATCGATTCTGCAATGCCTCCCGCACGTTGCTTCATACAAGGTCATACCGATTGTCGTTTGATAATTGTTGTCCTAAACAAAATCTATTAGTGGAATATGATCCTCCTAGCTACCTTGAAAGTCAATGACACAAACCCGCAACCTGTCTTCCAACATCTAATTTACTCTCTCCGTCTGACCATCCGTCTGTGGGTAAAATACATTACAGTAAGATAAATCTGTTACTCAAAAGAAATCCTGGAAACCCTTCCAAAAATGTAGAATGAACACCAAAACCTTAATCTGATGCTATCGTATCTGGAACTCCATGAAGTCGAATAGTCTCTAGAATAAGTATTCTTGCATACGTCTCAGCTGTATAGTTAGTTCTTGCTGAAATAAAATGTACCGACTTCAACAATTTATCCACTATCACCCAAATCGAATCATTCTCTTTCTTCGATTTCGACAACCCTACAATAAGGTCCATAGAACTGTCCGCCCACTTCTACTCCGAAATGGTTAAAGGCTGACGTGATTCTGCTGATCTCTGATGTTCCACCTTTACTTATTGACAGGTAAGATACCTAGCTTCATACTCTGAAATCTTCCTACGTATAACACTCCATCCAAAGGTGTCTCTTTAGGCTCTTATACATCTTAGGGGTCCCTGGATGTACTATGAACTAAGTACGATGTGCTTCGTTTAGCAACTCCCTCTTAAGCTCTGCACTGGTTGGCATAATCAGTCTATCCTTCATCCGTAAACTTTCATATGCTCCAACGGCCCAATCAGTCTTAGGCGCTTTGGAAATTTCCCCCTTTTGGATTTGAATTTAATAGTTTTCCAACCGAGTTCTGACAACTCTGTCATTCCAAGCTGGCTACAACGACACAGCTCCCTATAATGCACTGGTTCCACAAATCTCATGTCTAAAATCACGCTGACTAAGGGTGAGAATATCTCGATACAACGAGCACCTTTAAGCCAAAACCCGATGTCGACGCTTCCTACTCAAAGCATCTGCTACATCATTTTCCTTTTACAAACAATTCCTAACAATGTTTGTCAAATGTTTATATTTGATTGTTAGGTAATCTACACAAATATCCAAGTTCGAGGTTAGATGGAATTGTGCCATAACGATCATATCAAATGCAGGTTGGCGAAAATATCAGTATGAAACCATTGCACATCAAGTTATATTCAAGATCAAGCTTCATCCGTAAACCAAGACAAACTCATTGAAGATCTATCAAGCTTGGGTATATTAGTTTAAGCTTATACATTGTGTATTGATAATTTAAGCTCAATCATATTACACAAACACACATCGTTTTTGGTTTTATAGTTTTCACATTTTTATAAATATGAAACATATATACTTGTTTACATATATACATGTTTCATATTTATCGATTTTGTTTAGCAATATGTTTAGCTATATATATATATATATATGAAACAAATGGATATAGCTATATATATACAAGTATTTATTTCATATCTATATATGCAAATAAACATGATTTCATTTATGGATTAAAGACGTTTATTTACAAAATTATGTGTTTACAGATTTAAAAGACTTGTTTATACCATTTTATATCTTTTCCTAAGTCTATAAATCCATTCAAAATATTTCAAGAGTTTGTTTAAATCAAAATGTCAAAAACATGTGTTGTTTAGTTTTCATATTTTTAGACTATTTTGTAAAATAAAGAGTTTTCACTTTTGGGAAGTGTAATTCTAAAAATTCTTTTTTTAACATGTTCATTATCATGTTTATAAACATTTTCCAAAGTTTTATATTTTTTAGAATTTTCTTATTTGCTATTTTAAAAAGATGTTTAAAAATTAGATTTACTGTTTGTTTCTGGTTAATAACTTTTATCAGCCGACTGATGGATTTTATCAGTCAGCTGATAAACTCACCTAGAATTATCAAAAGTTTTTATTTTAACGACTGATAGATTATCAGTCAACTGATGAGGTCATAAATCGACTGTTGAGATCTTCAGTCGACCGATGAGCTGTGAGCTGCCTGTAACGATCAGCTCATCAGTCGACTGATACTGTTCATCAGTCGACCGACGACTTTCCAACAACTAGTTTTCCAAATTTTTAGGTTTTTATGTTTTTTGTCTTTTTTCTAGGTTTTCTCTTGGTTTTAGGGCTTGTTCTATGATCCTATATATATCCCATATCTTATAACTTCTGAGGGTAATCATGAAGAGTTTTAAACAAGTTTAAAAGGGTGTTAAAGTTTTGTTTAAGTGTGTTTTTTAAGATTTGTTTTGTGAAGAAATTTTCCCAAGAGCTTGAGGAGATCATCATTCTTGTTTGAGCTTCAATCTACATCCCTCCACTCTTGTTTTCATTAGAGAAGTTTTCTAAACCCAACCTGTAGCTACTTATATGTTTGATTATAAATTTACTAAGCTAGATTTCAATTGAGTTTATATTATTTGTTATCTTTCACACACAACCACTTGAGCTTAAGTATTTTTATACCTTGTGTAATTTGGGTTGGTGGTGTGATTGAGTGAGCTAAGTTGAGTTCTCATCTATTGTAGAGAACAAATTATTTATATTTGTGCTTTTATTTGTGAGGTTACATTGCATTACACTAGTACACCAAGAGGAGTATGGAGGTGAGAGACATGGTCGGTCCTAAGAGGAGTGACGTCGGTATTAAAGCCTAGTGAAAGGTAGTAATTCTGAGCACTTGAGGGAGGCACGTGAGAGGCCAATACGTGAGGTGGTATTTATGTTGTTGCATTATGAGTTATTGTGAATGTTGATCGGTGAGCGTTAAAAACCGATATTGTGTGGTGTAAACATTTTTCGGGTGAGCGTCGAAAACCCGGTTGTGTAGTGGATTCTCCTCGGGAGTAGGGAGCAAAGACGTAGGTCGAAAGGACCGAACTCCGTGATCATTTTCTTGTGTTTGAGTTTACATTGGCGTATTTATTTATGCTCATTGTTCATTCATTCTATATTGCCATTGCTCATGTTTATGTGCCCTTAGTTTACATATCCTTGCACAAATAATTTATTGTATATCTTATTTGCTAGGATAATTTGTTAATAAGTTTTTAATTAGTATTATATCGGATTAGATTAGCATAAACCCTATTCACCCTCCTCTAGGGTGCTTTCAAGTGGTATCAGAGCATGGTGCTCTTGATTATAGGCTTAATCGCCTAGAGTCAAAGTTCATTATTCTTATTTTTGTGCTAATCTAGTTTGGAGATTATTTGTATCTTGCTTGCACATATACATATATCATGGATATGAATGGTGCATCTTGTTTAGGCTATGATCCTAGTGTTGCTCTAAAATTAGATAATTTTTCCTATGCTCAATGACGTGTTAGATTTAAATTATTTGTTAGATCTAGACATTTTGATTTGTGGAAAATTATAGATGGTGCTTATATTTGTGAGGTCACATTGTATTGCACAAGTACACTAAGAGGAGTGTAGAGGTGAGAGACATGGTCGGTCCCAAGAGGAGTCGCGTCGGTAGTTAAGCCTAGTAAGAGATAGTAATTCCAAGTACTTGAGAGAGACACGTGAGAGGCCAACACTTAAGGTGCTATTTGTGTAGTTGCATTGTGAGTCATTGTGAACGTTGATCGGGAGCATTGAAAACCGATATTGTATAACGTAAACGTTTTTCGGGTGAGCATCGAAAACCCGATTATGTAGTGGATTCTCCTAAACATCGCTCGAAGAGAGATGCGCGCAAGGACAAGAAGATGAGAGAACTCGAGAGTAAGGTCAACGCCTTAATGTCCGCTCAAGTAAAGAAGATGAGCATTCTGATCTTATATCCAAGGGAGTGGGACGCGATTCCGTACCTGTCGAAGTTCGATTTGATTAACTTCACGTCATTTGACGGGAGAGGCTCGCCAACCTAACACTTGGTTTACTTCAAATCACATTTGGGTATAATATCAAGGAATGAACCCTTGTTGATTCGGTTATTCGTAGGCACTCTTCGCGGGGCCACCTTTAATTGGTATCGACATCTCAAGCCAGAAAGCATTAACTGCTGGGACGACATGGAGAATCTATTCCTCAGCCACTTCTTCGATCATGACACTGAAGTGTCGATCGGAACTCTTCTAGATGAGAAGTAAAAGGAAGGGAAGACGATTGATAATTTTGTCAAACACTTCCACAACCAGGCGATGAACTGCCAGGATCTGGTCATGGAGGAATTTATACTCCAGACCTATCATAACAATTTTCCCTGGACGTGTTAGAGGTCATGGGAGTGGTACCTTCAACAACCACATGGAAAGAGTTATGGTGAACTAACCGAACGCTTTCTCAAAAGAAAGAAGGTTGAGAGAAGCTAATAGACAGTTAAGGCACCTATAACTGATCCTAGATCCCAACAGGAGTATTCTTTCGAAGATGATAAAGTTCCAGCCATCTTTGAGTATCTTCTCGCCAACAACAAAATCAAGCTACCACCGATTACAAACCAGAAGGAAGCAAATAAGATCTCAGATACAAAGTACTATGCGTATCACAGAAGGGTCCATCATCCAACCAAGACTTGTTTTACTCTGAAGAACAACATTCAAGCATTGGTTGATATCGGCGTCTTAATGATAAAACAAGCCAAATGAGAACGAAAAAGACTACGACAAGTATAAGAGTATAACTATTTCTCCCTTTCCTCCGACGGGTATACGAGGTTAAACTGCTTCTCTTATTTCCAACAACAGGAAGTTTTTGGAGAATATTACTCTTAATATTCTTAAGGATAACCCAACAATACGACCGAATATAATTGGATTTACGTTCGCCAAAGAGCTAGGGGTGGAATACCTCAATGCATTCAAATGTGAATTTCCTAGAGAATACTACACATGGTATTCTTAAGAATAACCCAAAACCAATTGATTATTCAAGGTGAAAATCAGTCATTGGAATAGTTCATTCTTAATCATGATAAAAATGATTAAGAATCTCCTACTGTGGCTATTTAACCATTTCCAAGATGATTAGAACCCCCCACTGCGACTTTAGGAGCACTCTTTCGTTAAGATGAGATTCAACGATTGCATATGGTCAATCTTTCCTCACGAAATTTCTAGGGTGTTGTAGGCTGTCTAAAAATCATAATAGATAGTTCACCCCTATCAGACTTCAACCGACAGTTTTGACTAAGAAGGTCATAATCAGACGACTTTCATGTCAACTAAGAAGGGATTACAAGGCAACAATTCTTCAAATCGAGGTGCGGAACTCATCCTTGCATCCCAGAGATTGAGATAGAAGTGATTACGTTCCAAAGTCAAAGCAACGCGATCACCACATCTTTAGCTGTCAACGCAGCTCAAATACAGCACAGACGCAACACAAATGCAGCTCCAATGCACCGCGTTTACAGCCGCTGAACGCAGCACAAACACAGTACTAATTCAACCGCGGACGCAACTCAAGCTCGGACGCTGACGCATCATCCAAAAGTATGTTAGCCCTCTTGTTTTGATGATGATTTACAAACAATTTACATCTAATGTTGTTTGTCTAGTATTTGTGTTTTCCTATTTATTATAGATAAACAACAAGTTGGAGGTTTGATGGATTGAGCCTACACGATCACATCAAATGGAGGTTGGCGGAATATTGGTATAAAGCCATTGCACATCAAGTCATATTCAAGATCAAGCTTCATCCGTAACCAAGTTAAGTATATTGAAGATCTATCAAGCTTGGGTAAATTAGTTTAGGGTTTATATAATGTGTGTTAATTCTCTAAGCTCAAATATACACACACATTTATATATTTGTGATTTTCTTAATATATTGTGTTTTTGGTTTATAGACTTAAGAACAATTGTTTATAATTTTTATCAAGTCTATATAATCATTTCATAGGGTTTCAAAACATTGTTTATGTCAAAACATCAAATTTCATGTATATCACATTTTCATGTTTTGGACATACTTGCAAAATACATGAGTTTTCACAAATAGAAAATTTAATTTGAGAAATTATTTTTCTAACATGTTTATTATCATTTTTATAAACATTTTCCAAAGTTTCATCATTTTTGGAGTTGGTTTACTATGTTAAATTGATTTTAGAAAACCAAGAGTTTTTAGCAGTTTTTAGAACTGTAATATCTGTGTTGAAATTTATTTCTCTCTAGAGGGAAGTGATATTTTATAAATTCTTTCTCTGACATGTTTATATACATGTTTGAAAACTTTCCTCAAAATTTCATGATTTTTAAGTTGTTTTACTGTGCCCAATTGAATTTACAAAATCGTGTATGTCAGCAGATTTTGGAAACTATATATCTGCGTTCAAATAATTATTTCTCACAAATGGGAAGTGATATTTAATAAATTATTTCTCTAACATGTCTTTAGACATGTGTAGATACTTCTCTCAAAATTTCATAATTTTTAGAGTTGATTTCCTATTTATAATTGATTTTACAAACCCAGATACGCAAATTTCCAGAATGCTGAATTTGGGGTATTTTGGTCTTTTTACCCTATAACCGCTAGTAACGGTTAGAAACGGCTAGTTTTGATTTTGGGATGTTTTTGGCTGGTTTAAGAGGCTATAAAAAGCCCTCAACTTCTATTGTTTCTTATGGATGTTTAAGAGAAAAGTTTCAAAGAGTTTTTACAAGTTTGTTTAAGGGTTTCAAGTTGGTTTCATGTTTCAAGTTTGTGAAGAAATTTTCACATGAGCTAGAGGAGATCATCCATTGGTGTTTGAGCACTAAACTCTTCTCTTCTCTCTCTTATTATCATAGAGAAGTTTTTCTAAACTTTTATCTAGTGTTCGCGGTGAAAATTGTAGCTTCTTTCATTGTTGATTCCATTGTCATCTTAAATAACAGCTTTTTGAGTTACAAAGATCCGGTCTTTTTATAAGATCCGGTTACAATGAAAATCAAAGAAAACAAAAAAGATTATAACTTTCTTTCCTTATTTGCCGAACAAATCGTAAGCTCCTGTTTTGCGGTCGCTCGCTTGCGTGGGTTGTTTGCCTGCGCCGGGGGTTGATCTGTTGACCACCGCACGATCTAGATCCGGTCGGATCTACGCAGTACGACGGGTATTATTTCACTAAGGAAATAATAGCCGGGGGGGGATTAGTTCACCAAGGAACAAATCGCCCAAACCTCGGGATCAAAGACCAAGCTTTGATCCGGAGTACGCCTGCGTAGATCTGAGATCCGGTCCTCTCGAACACCTTCCTTTTTTGGCGTTGACGATCGCCGAGCACCAGATCTGGATGAGTGAGTCCTCGAAGTCCCAAAGTTGAGATCTTTTTAAGTTCTGAGTCTTCAATCCAACAGGGCTTCACCTCTCCAAAATCCAACCTCTGAAAATGAACCCAAGCCCCTCTATTTATAGGCTCTCAGATCTGTGCTTTGGCACAGATCTGGGTCGACCACCCATAGGTGGCCGGCCACCGAGCCACCCATGGGGTGGCTCGACCACCCCATTGGGTGGCTCGACTACCGAGCCACCCATGGGTGGCTCGGCCTCTGAGCCACCCTAGGGTGGCTCGGCGGCCGCCGAGCCACAATGGGCTGGCTCGGCCACTCCATGGGGTGGCTCAGCCGCCGAGCCACCTGGGTGGTTCGGCTTTGGCCGAGTCGCCCGGGTGTGGCGCCGTTGTGTTCGTTGTCCGGTTCCAGTCCTTTCTGTGATTCGGTTGTGTGGTTGACTTGTTCGGACTCAATTCATTGACCCGATTTGGCAGTAAATTCACTTCTGCGTTTGAGTCCAAAACCGATCGTGATTCATCCGAGCCCGCTCTTGTTTGGATGACTCGTTGACTCCCTGAACCGTTGGCTTGATTCCGCACGCGAATGGATGCATTCCGTTGTTCGCGTGCGATTCGTCAGCTTCGTAGCCTCATTAGTCCGCTTCGTCGCGTATCGTTTGGCTTTGGTGTTTGCGGGCTAACGGTCGTGTCTGGATACGTCGCCCGATGGTCTGTTTGTCGATCGGCGTCGTCGAGCTGTGTTAAGGGACCTATAGGTAGTTTTATACGCCTACAGATACCCCCTCCAAAGTTTTCCAGCCTCGTTCTTTTAAGGAAGAGTCTGGAATACTTTGGATATGATCGTCCCCACCTTCAATCGGTGTAACGGATCCTTGGAATAGCTTCTGTTCTCGATTCTTTCAATCCTCCAGGCTATTCGGTGTTTTGTCGAATGCTTGAAAAGGTTCCGGTGCTGCATTTATTGTCTGACCGTCTGTCGGAATTTTGAACCTGAAGTCGATTCTTGATTTCTTGCCTTTTTAGCTCGAGTTGGCTGTTTCAACATGGAACTGACCATCGATTCTCGGTGTTGAATCTTCGTTTACAACGCGTTGTTTGGCGTTTGAGCTTCATTACGACGCGTTGTCTGGCGTCCGACACAGTTTATACTCGTTCGTTTTCTGGAGTATACACAGTTTAAGCTCTTAAGGAATTGGAGCGTGGCATATACTTGAGTCACGAGACCAATTTATAAAATTGATGCGTCAATGACTCGCATTCATAGAATTTTTGGCAAATTCTCAGCCATCAACGGATTTGATAAGCCTTTACCGACTACCGTTTGAGTCGGGCTAGCATGCGGACTGTTTAAGTCCGTTCCGCATATGACGTTAAGCTAAAAGAGTTAACCCTTTTAGTACTACGATATTGAATACGTAGACTTCGTCTTTCTCCTGTGAAAAGACTAAACAGCAACGTGTATGAGACGTTGACTTAGGATTTTTGGCAAATCCTCAGCCTTCAACAGATTTGATATGCTCTTACCGATTACCGTTTGAATCGGGCTTACATGCGGATTGTTTGAATCCGTTCCGCATGTGATGTTGTGCTAAAGGAATGAACTCCCTTAGACTTTATGCTATGATGTTGAATACATAGGCTTCGCCACTTGTTATGGGAATAGGCTACCCGGCGACGCGTGTTAGGCGTTGACTTTAGGATTTTTGGCTAACCCCCCAGCCTTCAACGGATTTGATTAGCCTTTACCGACTACCGTTTGAGTCGGGCTAGCATGCGGATTATCTAAATCCGTTCTGCATGTAACGTTGCGCTAAAGGAATGAACTCCCTTAGACTTTGTGCTACGACTTCGAATACGTAGACTTCGCCATTATTACGGGAATAGACTACCCAGCAACGTGTATTAGACATTGACTTATCCCTACTTAGGCTTCGGGATAAAGGTCCCCAGAGTCAGGCTCTGGTATCTCTTTCTACGGGTAAAGATTAAACCGACGACGCGTGTTAGGCGTCGGTATATCCTTTCTTAGGATTCTGGATGAAATTCCCCATGCGTGTAAGGCATGGATTTTGGTGTTATCAATAACAACCTGCCACAATGTTGAATATGTGGGCGAGTATTCTTTTTAACGGTTAAGAACTAACCGGCGGCGCGTGTTAGGCGCAGACTTATCCTTTCTTAGGTTTCAGGATAAAATACCCCAAAATCGAACTCAGGTGTCTTCTTCTACGGAGAAAGACTAAACCGGCAGCGCGTGTTAGGCGCAAACTTATCCCTGCTTAGGATTCGGGATAAACTTCCTAGGATGAATCCAAGATTGATAAATTCTTGGAAAAGATTGGTGTGGGAAAGGAAGAATTTTATATTCTATTCCCCGAACAAGGAAGGAAAGGAGACTCGAGGTGGGATCTCCACCCCCAGAATCCGGAAAGGTGAAACTAAGAGTAGGATCTCCACTCCGAGAATCGAAAAGATTTGGATAACCCTAACTGTCGGAAGGTTTGATTACCGAACTAAAGATGGAATTTCTCATTTATCGAGAGTGAACTGTGGTTTTGGTCCTAACTGTAGGAAGGTTTGACCAAACGGGAGCTTGAGATGACCCTAACTGTAGGAAGGTTTGATCACTCGATTTAAAAGTGGACCTCTCGTTCATTGGAGGAATCGAGAGGGGATTTTGGTTTCGGCCCTAACTGTAGGAAGGTTTGAGCAAGCGGGAGGTTTGAGACGATCCTAACTATAGGATGGTTTGATCGCTCGATTTGTGGGCCTCTCGTTCATTAGAGAAATCGAGAGGGGATTTTGGTTTTGGCCCTAACTGTAGGAAGGTTTGACCAGGCGGGAGGTTTGAGACGATCCTAACTGTAGGAAGGTTTGATCGCTCGATTTGTGGGCCTCTCGTTCATTGGAGAAATCGAGAGGGGATTTTGGTTTTGGCCCTAACTGTAGGAAGGTTTGACCAGGCGGGAGGTTTAAGACGATCCTAACTATAGGAAGGTTTGATCGCTCGATTTGTGGGCCTCTCGTTCATTGGAGAAATCGAGAGGGGATTTTGGTTGTGGTCCTAAGATTTGACCGGGTAAACGTTGGGTTTAGTGCTTATCATTTTATTTGTAATGATCGGGTTATCCCTAAGAAAATTATATGTAACATTCTTTCGGGAACTTCCCGTTACATGAATTATCCACCCCCAGCTTTTCTTGCGAAACTAGGTTTATCATTGTATTGGCTACTTGATCGGGTTATCCTTAAGAATACCACGCATGGCACTCTCCAGGAACTTCCCATGGAAGAGAGGAAATAGTTTAGACTCATATACCTATTGGAGTATCAGGGAGCAGTTTAACCTCTTATACCGGTCAGAGGATTGAGAAGCAGTTTATACTCGTATACTTTTTGGAGTGTCAGGAAGCAGTTTATACTCTTATAATAGTCGGAGTTATGCCGTTCTCAACTGGCTTACTCTAGCGTTATGACGCCGGCTTCAACCAAGGTCTGGATACTATTCTTTAAAGTAAAGCAGGCCTTGGTGGGATGAAGGACCCTCCTGTGGTATGCGCAGTACTTCGGATCCGTTGTATTATCAGCTTCCTCCTAATTCGTGATCGGTGGCAGCTTGATCTTGTTATTTTTAAGGAGTGATTCAAAGATGGCTGGAACATCTTCGTCTTTGAAGGAGTACTCTTTTTGAGGCCTCTAATCCGAAGTCTTCTGCTGTCTCCGGGACTGCTGTTGCGATGTTTGATTAGTATCAATAGCCACTGCAGGTGTCTTGCCCTTACCACGGGAGGCGAAGTTCGAATTCGGAGGATTAGTTGTTGATTGACTCCTCTCGGCTTTCTTCCTTCGGAGGAAGCGTTCGGCTTGTTCACCGCGCACCTTTAAGTCTTTCCAAGTGTTGGACGGTGCTGTCCCCATTGCTTCCAACACGTCCAACGAAAGATTGTTGTGGCAGGTCTGGAGAATGAACTCTTCAGTGATCGGCTCCCGGCAATTCAACGCCTTGTTCCGGAACCTTTTGACGAAGGCATCAACTAACTCCCCGTCTTTCTGCTTCTCATCAAGCAACGATCCGATAGATATCTCAGTGTCGTCGTCGAAGAAATTTGTGAGGAACTTAGTCTCCATGACGTCCCAGCTGTTTATGCTACCTGGCTTAAGGCGGCGATACCAATCGAAGGCGGATCCGCGAAGAGTGCCAACGAATGACCGCACCATCAGAGGCTCATTGCCGGAGATTACCCCCAGATGTGATTTGAAGTAAATCACATGCTGAGTGGGTGAACCCTTCCCATCAAACGGCGTGAAGTTGATCAGGTTGAACTTCGCCGGGTATGGGATTGATTCCCATTCTCTTGGGTATGGACAAGGAATGCCTGTTTTCTTCACCTCTTGAGCAGAAATCAATGTATTGATCTTGCTCTCGAGATTTTTGATCTTTAAACTTTTACCTGTATCTTCGTTAGCACGATTCTGAGGTGGAAGCGTGGTGTTGTGACTAGCATCCTCATTGCCACCCCCTGCATTGATGGGAGGGTTATTGGTGTTATGAGTTTCATTTGCACCTGTGTCCTCATCTACCAGATTGTTCTGGTTATGACGACTTGGTTCGCCTTGTTGGTTCCTCAATGCCTGGATTTGTTGGTCATGCATCTCTCTCATAGTCTGCATGGCCATCTGCATTTTGAACTTGAAGCTCTCTTGCTGTTTAGCCATGGCTTCTTCGAGCATCTTGGCCACTTGTTCCGCGCTTATCATCAGCGACTCGCGGGGTTCCCCTTCACTGGACACTGTATTATCTGATGCGACCGCAGAGCAGGCATCCGACTCTTCACCTTCTGAAGGTAGTCTTGTCCGAACCCTACCATAAGTTCCTCGTGCGATGGCTCCAGACTGTAGACGGGTTAGACGTCGGGATGCTTTCAAAATCGACTCGAGATTATCCCGTGCCGATGTCCTTTTGCTGGTCATGTTAGCGGTGACCCTCGGAAATTCTTCATCTTCAACCGCCGTTCTTCTTCATCGGAAACGCCTAGACCTTGGCTTTGGCATTTCAGTGCTGAGCCTCTCGAAAACCGAAACTCTTTCGGAGACCGTCTTGATGCAGTTACACTCAGACAATACCGCCCGAATGAGTTTGGAACAGGGGCATTGATTCTCTAACCTTCGAGGACTCCTCTTCCTAGTTTTCCTCGTACCCCCAACACGATAGTATAACTCGTCTGTTTGAAGATCGGAGTAACCTATCGTGTGTTGGCACGACTTCTCAGGTATAACGTTATCATCATCGGATGACAACGTTTCCTTCTGAGGGCAAACTGCCTTCTTCGGGCTTTCAAAAGTTACGCGCCTCGAAACATGCCTTTGTGAGCGCTAGTTCTCAGCGGGCTCCTGGACTTCAATGCGCAAATTGGCGCGTGCAACAGCCTTGAACTTTTTGTCATACTAAAAGTGACAGCGACCCCCAGCATGTTGAGTCGTTCAGGGTTTCTTCATCGGGCCGAAACGTTCTTGAACTGGAGCTTTGCATCGTCCATCGGGAAGTGGACCGAGGAGCTCCAAAACTGACTTCTTTCTCCGGGATGATTCTGCGTGACCTCCCGGAGTAGCCATGGGAATTGTTGGCGGCTTTGTTTGGTTCGCCGAAGGTTGAACCTGCTTCGAAGGCTGCAAAGGTTGCTCTTTGGCCTGAGTCGCCACTTCGGACTTGAGCCTCCAAACTTTGCGGGTTGGTGGCGGCTTCTTTGCCACTTCCTTCTGCAGCTTCCTACGGGCTTCTTCAGCTTGAGCCCGTGCCTGCGCTGATAATGCGCAACGCTTGCGGATGCGCTCCTCGAGCGTTGAACGGTTCCGTTTGACACGGACCCATTCCATTGTTGGCGGCTTGGAAGAGCTACCCTTCATCGGTTGTTGAGGCTGTTTGCCTCTCTTGTTCTTCGGACTCATGTTATGGCGGATTCCATCCGTGGATTCCATTACCTTCGCGAATTCTCGGGCCAAGCGTTGGCGTCACCTTTGACGGACTCTCTTCGAGAGAGTCACCACTCCTTTGGTGACGGAGGAATTGGCAGGAATCGGCTTGACCAGGTTGGAAATTGGAGGGATCTCACCCAATGCGGCTTTGGCATCCAACGGGGCGAGATCTTCGTTGGTGTTTTTAACATCTTCATACCAACGAGCTTTTCTCCTGGCGGAGAACTTCTTGGACTTGCGGGGGGAGGTTGATCCGGACGAGGACGACAAGTACTCCTCGAACTTCTGCTGGTCGAACTCGTATTCGACCTCCTCCACGACCGGGATTGAGATCCGCGGCTGTGACGCTCCGATCTCGGCAGCGAGATCGGTGGCTCCCACTGTGGTCGCCAGATTGTTCGCGGTGAAAATTGTAGCTTCTTTTATTGTTGATTCCATTGTCATCTTAAATAACAACTTTTTAAGTTACAAAGATCCGGTCTTTTTATAAGATCCGGTTACAATGAAAATCAAAGAAAACAAAAAAGATTACAACTTTCTTTCCTTATTTGCCGAACAAATCGCGAGCTCCTATTTTGTGGTCGCTCGCTTGCGTGGGTTGTTTGCCTGTGCCGGGGGTTGATCCGTTGACCACCGCACGATCTAGATCCGGTCGGATCTACGCAGTACGACGGGTATTATTTCACTAAGGAAATAATAGCCGGGGGGATAGTTCACCAAGGAACAAATCGCCCAAACCTCAGGATCAAAGACCAAGCTTTGATCCGGAGTACGCCTGCGTAGATCTGAGATCCGGTCCTCTCGAACACCTTCCTTTTTTGGCGTTGACGATCGCCGAGCACCAGATCTGGATGAGAGAGTCCTCGAAGTCCCAAAGTTGAGATCTTTTTAAGTTCTGAGTCTTCTATCCAGCAGGGCTTCGCCTCTCCAAAATCCAACCTCTGAAAATGAAGCCAAGCCGCTCTATTTATAGGCTCTCAGATCTGTGCTTTGGCACAGATCTGGGTCGGCCACCCATAGGTTGCCGGCCACCCATAGGTGTCTCGGCCACCCCATTGGGTGGCTCGGCTGCGAGCCACCCATGGGTGGCTCGGCGGTGCCGAGCCACCATGGGGTGGCTCAGCCACCCCATGGGGTGGCTCGGCCATGGCCGAGCCACCTCCTGGTGGCTCGGCTTTGGCCGAGCCACCTGGGTGGTTCGGCTTTGGCCGAGTCGCCCGGGTGTGGCGCCGTTGTGTCCGTTATCCAATTCCGGTCCTTTCCGTGATTTGGTTGTGTGGTTGACTTGTTCGGACTTAATTCATTGACCCGATTTGGTAGTAAATTCACTTCTGCGTTCGAGTCCAAAACTGATCGTGATTCATCCGAGCCCGCTCTTGTTTGGATGACTCGTTGACTCCCCGAACCGTTGGCTTGATTCTGCACGCGAATGGATGCATTCCGTTGTTCGCGTGTGATTCGTCAGCTACGTAGCCTCATTAGTCCGCTTCATCGCGTATCGTTTGGCTTCGGTGTTTGCGGGCTAACGGTCGTGTCTGGATACGTCGCCCAATGGTCTGTTTGTCGATCGGCGTCGTCGAGCTGTGTTAAGGGACCTATAGGCAGTTTTATACGCCTACATCTAGATTTTTATATTGCTTGATTTTCATATCCATAAGCTAGAATTTATTTGAGTTTAGATTTGTTTTGATTTATACTCATTGTTAGACACACCCACTTGAGCTTATAGTATTTGCATACATAGTATATTGTGGTTGTGAGAGATAGTAACATTGAGTTGAGCCTAATTGAGTTCTCGTCTTGTTTAGAGAACAATTATTTGTTGTGTGCCAAATTGTGAAGTTCATTTTGTAATACACTTGTACACCGAGAGGAGTGTGTGGTGAGAGTCGGGGATCGTCCCAAGAGGAGTGGTGTCGGTTGACGAACATAGGAAGAGGTTGTAACCGAGCACTTGAGGGAGACACGGCTAGGTCCAACACTTATGAGAGTGTAGAGTGGGTTTGCAAGATTGTGAGTTGTAGAGTTTTTGGTTCGCTAGAAAACCGAGTGTGTAGAAGTTCCGGCTTCCAAACCGGATTATGATAGTGGATTTCTCCCCAGGAGTGGGGAGCGGAGACGTAGGACGGAAGGTCCGAACTCTGTGATCATTTGAGTGTGTTTGAGTTTGTCATTGGCACATTTACTTATGCATTTATCTTATATCGCTAATTTCCTATTACTCTTATTACATTTGTAATTTATATATCCTTTCATATATTTTTATCATATAGGATATATCTCATTGTTCATATTGCTTATCCTAGCTCACATATCTTATTGTATTTCATTCTTGCTAGGATAACTTGTTAATTAATTTTAATTGGTAAAAAATCGGATTAGATCAGCATAAGACCCAAATCACCCCCCCCCCCCCCCTAGGGTCTAACAAAGTATACGCATGTTCATGCCCAGCAACGCAAGACTTGCGTTTGACCTATTCAAACCTAATTGTAGCAATCCCGAAACTGCTCTTCACACACGATTTGGGGAGTGGTTTATGTGAGTTGTTACACCCGATTAATAGGGGGACTAAACCCTCATTTAGGTGTGGATTATAGGGGTAGTTATACCCCGAATATCCCTATAAATATCAATAAACTCAGCAGAGTTTAGGATTAGATTTTTGGAGATAGGATTTTTAGAGATCGGATCATCTACGAGATCGACTAAAGGGAGATTCTGGGCAATAAGAAGATCTTGAAGCATTCCTCAGCACTCAAGAATTCAAACACTTGGCATATTAACCGATCATTCGGTTTCAACAATTCTGTTTAACAGAATTCTAACTCATTCTGATTTATAAAACTCGTTAAGAGTTTGTAATCAAACGAATCACATAAATCAGTTGTTTTAGTGAATTAAAACGTTCGGATCGTCAACGGAGAGCAAATTCGATGCAAGCATTCGAAGGAAAGCATTCCATCGCCACTTTGAAGAACCCAGAATTAAACAAAGGAGAGAATCCAGATCATTCTCCTCTCTTTTGTAATCGGAAACCCAATTGTAATTGAGATTAAAGGAATACAGATCAATTTTCCTTCATTTATTTTTTACTTTAAATTCTCCACCAAACAAAAGATGACGACTCTGCTGGGACGAGCTTCTCGGATGACGAAGTGGTGGCGCAATCCGATGTTCAGCTCGCTGGAACGATCGTTGAAACTCTGATCATCGAGTTCGATCAAACCTAGTATGAGGAAGCCCTTTCCTCTGGATCCCTTAGCCCCAAGGCTATGCGCAAGACCCGCAAAGTCTCCAAGGAGACTAAAGCTCCAACTGTTTCTCCTATGCCGAAGGAAGACCTCTCCTTTAGGCCAGATTGCTTGGACATCCCCTCCTCCAATAGAGTAGGCTCAGCTTTAGCCAAACCCACGTCAAGACGACGGGTATCGGGTCGCAAGAGGTCTATTGAGATGACAAACTTGATCAACACGTGACGTTGCTACAAAAGCCTTAAAACAGGCTAAGAAGAACACCGCTCGACAGGGGAGGAGATCCTTATGATGAACACATCTCCGATCCTCAAGTCAACACGAGCTTCGTGTTTGTGAGCCTAAACGCGACCCTGTGCTCTGCGTTTCTGCTTCAGAACGCAGGCCTCGCGTCTATGAGCCTAAACATAGGCTCTGTGTGAATAAGACTGAACGCAACCCTCAGTGGTGCATTGTACAGTCAAAACGCAGCCTTCAGGAGTGCGTTTCATTAAACTGAATGTAATTCTTAGGCATACATTTCAGAACCAAAACGCAGACTTCAAGACTACGTTTCACCAGCAAAACCTGGAGCTCAGGCATGCGTTCTGGTAACGAAATCCAATACAGAACCTGGTGTATACCGTGAAGTCCATGGAGTCAAGGCATCTCAACCAGATCCATGTTCACCAAGAGCCAGTCATGTCCAATCATGGACTGGGGGTTCTAGTTCAAACCTCACGATCAGTGAGTAACTCTTCTTGAGTTTCTGTAACAGATTTGAGAGAGTTCATATCAAGAGAAAAACTGATGCAACAAGTCATTCGCTCATTCCAATGTGAACAACTGATTCCTACGGTCCTCTCGGGATATCAATGCTGCTCATATGCGGCCAAACCGTTGGTGTTCAACCGACCAACGAACGTTGCTTTGCCTAACCAACGACGACGTTCACACAAGGAGCAGACTTTAGAGGATGAATACCTTGAAGTTACTTCCAACATGATCGGCAGAGGGAGATCATCAGTTCCTAGTTCCGATGAGTCAGAGAACGATCAGACTTCTGGCTTGAAAGACTTCCTGAATAGGTCCGATGGAGTTTATCAACATACTCGGACTCGATCGGGAGCCATTCCCCCTGTCAACTATCGAAGGTTAGCCAGAGGAACCAATTCCGATGATGAACACTCAGCCAGTGTAGAGTCCTAATCGTCAAGCTCTTTTGTTGAACATGAGAGCTCCGCTTATATGACAGGAAACCATGAAGATCTCGCAAAGAGACTTGATGAGCATGAGGCCATGCTCAAATCTCAATAAGAGGCCATCAATGAACTTTTGGCCCTGTTGACTCAAATCGTCACAGACAAGGCCAAATCTCAGAAGACAGATTCGACACCTAGGCAATAATCTTCCCGAAGAGAAAGAACGTCTTCATCCCGACTTCACACAAGCAAAGGGAAGGGAAAAGTGATTGATGACGCTACTTCTGACCAAGAAGCCCACAACCTGAAATCTTTCTCTGGTGAAGAAAGAGAGACCAAGAATGAGCAGAATCCTCAATCTGCCAAAATAGAAGAATTGGAAGCTCGCCTCAATGTCATTGCTAACAGAAGTGAGCTCCAAGACGAGGGAGTTGCTAGGCCCTATCCGGCCGAATGAGATTTAGCCCTTTATCCTCCAAAGTTCGAAACCCCGACGCTACAAACTTTTGACAACACGGGATCACCGAATCAAAATATCTATCATTTCAAGTCACAGACTGGGAATATGATATCAAACGATGCCATACTTGCTCGATTGTGCATTGGTACCCTCAAGGGAGTTGCCTTTGAATGGTTCAAGAAACTGCCTGCGGGATGTATCCAAAAGTGAGTGGATCTAGAGAGACTATTACTGTCAAGTTTCTTTAAAGAGGATATAGAAGTTTCCATCCATACCTTTCTCTCCTATCTAAGTTGAAAAAGAGGGAGTCCGTCAAAGCCTTCACCAAAAGATTTCCAAACATAGCTCTGCGATATTTGTCAAGTATGACACAGTCTACCTTAGTGGAGACATGTCGACACAACTTGCAGACCGACCTTCTAGCACAAATAAGGATTACTGGAGACAACTAATCTCTCAAGGCGAATAGGCTCAAAAGATTATTGCTAGGATCAAAGCTGAAGAATAAAGTAAGATGGATCAGCCTGAGCAATCAGACCAAGCCCAATCTTCTCAGTCAGAAAGGGAAGATACTACGACCACTGAAGTCAATCCTCTTCAGTAGGATAGCGGGTCCAATAATTATCACGTTAACAATTAACTCTGATAATCCATCAACTTGCCAATCTTCTTCAATAGGTGTTAGACCCTAAAGAGGGGGTGATTAGGGTCTTTTGCTAATCTAATCTAATTTTATGCTAATTAAAACTAACTATAAGTTATCCTAGTAAGTATAAAATACAACAAGATATATGAGCTAGGATAAGCAATATGAACTAAGGGATATATCCTAGCAATGAGATATGCTATGAGATATATGCAAGGATATACAAATCACACAAGGGTAAGCAAACTAAACTAGATAGTGGACAATATAAACAATGAGTAATATATAAAGGCGATATAAGATATGAAAATAAAAATAAGTACGCCAATGCAATCACAAACAAACGATATGATTACGGAGTTCAGTCCAACCACTTGACCTACGTCTCCGCTCCTCACCTTGAGGAGATCTCCACTATCACAACTGGGTTATCTACGTTCATCTGAATAACGTTTACACCACACAATACGATTTTGTATGTAGGCATCAAAAAATGCTCATAGATATCCAAATACAACTCAAGGCTGAGAAGAGAACAACGTTTATGTATGTGACAAAATACACTGACAGGCGACACATATAGGCGCGGCAGCCTAGGATAACGCGCCTAAGGCACGGAAGCCTAAGGTGACGTGCCTAAGGCACGACAGTCCATGGTGACGCGCCTATTGCACGCCAGTCTATGATGACGCGCAAACTACAGGGAGCTACCGCGACGCTTACAAAACAGTTACAGGATGATTCTTCAAAGTCCACGTGGTGCCATGATAAAAAAGAAACGTGTGCTAATGTGGACAAGCGGTTAAACCACGAAAAAAATGGTTAAAAGACGTGGGAGAACAGTTTCAAGGACAGGGGAACGTGGTTGTAACGGCTTCTTTAGCCACGCCAGTACACATTGGCGCGCCAATAGCCGCGGCAGTGTATACTGACGCGCCCAAAGAGCGTACATTTGGTCAGTTATACTATCCCCATTTCCACTGTTGTACACTCCTATCCCTATAAATACCTTCCTAGACACGAAATAAAAGACAGAGAGTAGATTGGAGCATAGAGACTTGGGCCTTTGGTAATTTTGAGGAAGAAAGAGAGAGTTTTCATCTTTCATAAACAGTGTTTGGTGATTCCTAGAGATCTAAGCTCAGACTTGGTCTTTGGAAGAGTGAATAACTTACATCGATAAGATATTCGCTTTAAATTCTTACTTCGATAAACGAAGGAAGAATCTCTAAACCCCCTCATAATTTATGAATCGGTGGTCCACAAGCCAAAGCACTCCCAGCACAGGCAAAGTCCCACAAAACAAAAGTCAATAAATGATTTTTTGTGTTATTTTCTCAAAAGTTATAATTTTCTCAATTTTTTATTGTAATTCATTGTAAATGATCGAAGTTTAATAGAATCATCAATGGAAACGACTTTCACAGAAAACAAACTGGCAAGCATAGTGGGAGCCAACGGTCTCGCTGCCGAGGCTGTAGTTCGCAGCCGATCAAGATCGTGATAAATGAAGAGATCGAATATGAATTCGATCAAGAAAAATTCGAGGAGTATCTGTCATCCTCATCCTCAAAATCTTCCTCACCTCGCAAGTGCAGGAAGATTTCTTCTTCCAAGAAAATTTTCAAGTCTTCAATTCCGATGAAGACCGCAGGTGAAGGTTCTTGCCCGATCGTTGCTAAGGAATCTACCTGCAACATCTCTGCTCTAAATGACTCTGTACCAATTAAGGAGTCATTGAATCATGGCCTGCCGGCACTGATAAAAAGAGCTCGTTAGAGACAACGTCAACGCCACGCTCATCAGATGGCTAAGGCCTTACAACAAACCGACGGGGTCCATTACTATGCGGACCTAGAGTCGAGGAAACATAAAGTGGTCCAGTTGCCTCAACGGCAAACTAATCACATTTCTGCAAAACTTATGATGGAGGAATGGACTCTCGTCAAAAGGGCTCGTTCGACACTCAAAAGAGCGTATACAAAAGCGTCAGGCAATGGCTGCTCGCGGTCATGCCCTTCGCCAACAGATACAAGAAGGGAAGAAAAAATAGTGTCTGAAGAACTACTAAAGAACCGTAAACTTTGGATTCCGAAGACATCGCAAACATCCGTTCCGAGTCCGTCTACTGCATCACCAGGGAAACCCTGGATTAGCCCAGATTTATCAAGATTCAAGATTACAATGGCGGATCGTCTCGGTCCTTTGGTTGACGACCGAGGCAAAATCCCAATCAAAGAACACTTGGATCTGGTGAATAAACCCTTGGTAGTTTCTTACACTAGGGGTCGTAAGTATCCCCCAATTAGAACAAAACAAACCCAAAATGAGAAAATACCTATTCATTCTCGTTTAGGACCTATGAAGACTCCATGCCCGCCAGGGGGTGGATTTAAGAATTCAACCATGGATCGTCCAGAGGCGACAATTAGTCGTCCTGTGCATGTTAACAAGGTTCAAAAGCAAACGATAGGTTGCTCAAATCACAATAATGATGAGCTGTACTATCAAAATAATAACTCACGAAAAAGAATTGCCCAAGAAGATGAGTCTCATTGCGCTTGCGAGAGGCTCATTAAAGCAGTATTGACAGAATACGGTTGCTCTAAAACTAAATCAACAAGAGTCTCCGTATTTCAAAGACTTTCCACTGAAACGCCAAAACCCAAAATGAGGCGCTTCAACAAGAAGAAATTTGTGATTCAACGAGATGAGTTCCCTGAGGTCACTATTAACATGACCGGCAAAGGAAAGCAACAATTATTCAACCCTGACCCTGATTTCTCTCCGGGAGGGAGAGTTGAGCGGGGTCTTTCTCAAAGGATGTCACGGTTACAATGAAGAGCCAACCGACGTCGAGACTACAAGAAGATGCACGAAGGGTTATCTTCAGATGAAGAACTGTCAGATACTTGTTCTGTAGTTACATCGGACGATACCACATCCAGTGTTGGGCAAGTCAGAGAATCCTTTGCAATCACACCGGATCAACTAGCTCAGATACTGCAGGAAGAATTGGCTAAACAACGTGAGGAAATTAGAGCCGAAATTAAAACCGAGATGGAATTGACTATGCAGTAGATGCGAGATTTGTAGGCTCAACAACACCAACCGAAATTGAGCCAAAAGGCAGAATCCAGCCAGCGTAACGTCATACCTATACGTATATCTGAGGTCGATAATGAAGAAGATGAGACTATCTTTGCTGATCATCCTCTGGATAAAGACAATTCCGGAAGCGGTCCGGCTAAATCATCCACTCAACCTCCTCAAATCTACTTGAAGAAGAGTGAGGAAGAGGACAAGAAGATGCAAGATCTTGAGAGCAAAGTCAATGCTCTGATGACGGCCCAAGAAGTGAAGAAAACGGGCATTCCATACCCGTACCCGAGGGAGTGGGATCTGATTCCATATCCCCCAAAATTTAATTTGATTAACGTTACTCCTTTTGATGGCAGGGGTTCACCAACTCAGCACTTGATCTATTTCAAGTCACATCTTGGCGCAATATCCGAAAACGAAGCTTTGATGGTTCGGTCATTCGTAGGAACCCTCCGTGGGCCTACCTTCGATTGGTATCGACGCCTTAAACCCGAAAGTATCACTAGCTGGGAGGATATGGAAGGATTGTTCCTCACCAATTTCTTCAACGACGACACTGAGGTCTCTATTGGCACTTTGCTAGACGAGAAGCAGAAGGATGGGGAGTTAGTTGATGTCTTCGTCAAGCGATTCCGGAACAAGGCGGTGAACTGTCGAGACCCACTCACGAAAGAATTCATTCTTCAGACATGTCATAATAACTTGTTATTGGATGTACTAGAGGTCATGGGGGTTGTGCCCTCTAAAATATGGAAAGAGTTAAAAGTGAGAGGTTAACAAGCTGAACGTTTTCTCAAGAGAAAGAAGTTGGAGAGAGGACTGCCACTAGATAATCCTCAAAAACAGAACTTTAACCCTCGAGGCAGAGGAAGAGGGTCCGCGGCTGCTGTTGATGCGCATCAAACATCACAACAGCCACAACAACAACCACAGCAGTCATCCTTTCAATTGGCACCGAATCAGAATAAATAGTCTCCGAGGCAACCTAAGACTTCAGAGCCCAGATTCCCGAAGGAGTATTCTTTCAAGGATGATGAAGTACCAGTTATCTCAAATATCTCTTAGACAACAATAAGATCAAAATTCCACCAGTCACAAACCAGGAAGAAGCGAAGAAGACTAACGACCCGAAGTATTGCGCATATCACAGAAGGGTCCATCATCCCACTAAGGCATGTTATGTCTTAAAAGACAAAATACAAACCTTAATTGATGTTGGTATCGTGACGCCGAAACCAAAAGAGAAGAAAGTAGGTGCAAATACGGTGTCTATTAGCTTCAGATCAGTTCCTTTATCTTTGTTTCAAGCTGAACCAGTATCAAAGGTCAAAATACAGACCATCAACGATGACCCTCATGGATAGCGCCAAAAAGGGCTTGTGTCTTACACAACCCCCAATGGCAAAATCCTTTGGGTTCATCCGGATTTGCTTGAAGATAAACAATGGACGACACTCGCGCCTAAGAAGAAGATGAAAGGCAAGGGAAAAGAGAAATCCTGTTATAGAGACTCGGCAATTCCTGAGAAGAATGATGAAGAAATCCTAGCTCTACCAAGCGCATCTGAACAATTAGCTGAACAAGGAGTAGTAAAAGTTGTGCCTTCTATGACTTTGACAGAGCTGGGGGTGGTTATAAGTCCACCCGTAACAACCGAGAAGCCTCAAAAAGTTGATAAGCAAAAGGAGAAGGAACCTCAACGCAAAGAAGTTCAAATTCTGAAGCAGTCTTGTTTCAACCGACCGATTGGATGAGATAAACCAGAAAGCTCAAGTACTCCATACCGCTTCGATGTCTTGACTCAGTTGGCTAATATCCCAGCAAGGATCACACTGTACGAGTTATTACACCTCTCGAAAGATACCAGAGAAGCTTTACAAGAAGCCTTGGCTAATTCAGAGGTATTCCTTACTCAGATTAAGCCAACTCCTGAAGAGCCAGAGTCATCAGTTCAGCATTGCAATCTAGCAGCCATAAAATTCCCTTGCATCGCTTTCACAAAAGAAGATATGCAAGTTAGGAATTCAAAACATGATAGGCCTCTATATTTCACCCGATATTTGGTTTGAGTGTTGTCAACCGGATTCAAGTTGATCCGGGTTCCGCTGTTAGCATCATGCCACTTCGGTTGATGTACCACCTCGGAATCCCCGCCAAAAAGCTAGCCTCTACAGGAACCGTTATCTACGGATTTAATACTAGTGGGTCAAGGCCGTTGGGGAAAATCCGAGTTAAGTGTCAGCTCGGAGACTTGAAGTCTGAAGTCACCTGCTATGTGATTGATGCGGAGACTTCCTACAATTTAATGTTGGGTCGCCCATGGATCCATAGTAATCTTATAGTTCCCTCCACCCTCCATCAGTGTCTGAAGTATGTTGACAGTAATGAGGAGGTCAAGACGGTGGTCGCGGATAAGCAACCATTCAAGAGGTTAGAAAATTACTTTACTGACTCCCTTCTCTATGGTGCCGAATCTGATACCGAACCATCGGCCCATGGCACGGACAGCGGAGAAGAAGCTGATACCGAAGCCGGGTTCGATTATAGTGAAGGTTTTGTATTGAATGACATTAAACCTCTTGTAATCGATCTTGACGGTGGTAATTCATCGGATGAAAGTTGTAACTGGCAACTTGCCGATGAAATAATAAATGATGATTTAGAGTACTCGTGTTGTCTAGATGATGTAATATACAAATTATATGATAACCTAGACTTACACATGCCACTTCGCTCGTCTTGCACGATGACGAAATATCTTCGAGATTCAGTCGGAACGACTGTAGTCCTACCCGCAAAGACAGGGGGTGAAAAAGAAATAATTTTTGGAAAGGGGGATCCATCCCTAACTCCTGATCTCTCTTGGACACCAACTCAGATGATGAAGGACCTGGATAATATTTCTCTAGTTATAGTTCACAAGCAAACGATTACATGAGGAAGCAAGGATATAACCTAGCACTCGGTGAAGGTCTCTATTTTGGTCAAGGAGTTAAGGTTCTACCCCGTCCTACCTATGTACCGAAAAGGAGACCTGACAATTATTACAGCTATAAAAGGGGTCTAGGTTATGTTTCGTCATCTGATGATAAATATTGCCAGCAGATCATTAGCTAGCTGATAAGTAAAAGCGGGTATTCATCCGATGCCTCAACCTGGGATTCTGACGTGAGCATTGGAGAAAGATTCAAAACCCTAATGTCGAACATGGTAATAGTTGATCCTTCCACAACAGAAGGGGACGATCAGTTGCCCATTTGGGAAGATCCCTGGATGCATTATATGAATATCCAATACGGCGATCGATTTGAGCAAAGAGAACCTCCTACTGAGGATAAAGTAGTCCAAGTTAATATGGGTGACGAAACTAATCCGAAACCTATATTTATTAGCGGTGATCTTCCACCGGATGAGAAAGAGGAACTAGTCACCTCGTTAGAGAGTATATCAATGTTTTCGCTTGGAACTACGAAGATATACCGAGACTCGACCCAAATATAGCAATGCACAGCCTTAACATAAAATCGGATGCTAAACCTGTCAAGCAACAATAAAGACAGTTTCGTCCGCAAATTATGGAGGCAATAGAAGCTGAAGTCAAAAAACTGATCGATTCAGGCTTTGTCAGAGAAGAACAACACCCTGATTGGTTGGCCAATATCGTTCCAGTCCTTAAAAAGAATGGAAAAATCAGAATCTGTATTGACTTCAGAGATCAGAACACCACCTTTCCTAAATACGACTTCCCCCTACCAATTACGGACGTCATTATTGATAACACATGCGGGTTTGAGAGAATGTCATTTATGGATGGATTTTTGGGGTATAATCAGATCAAGATTCACCCAGACAATGAAAAACATACAGCATTCAGAACACCCATTGGTGTCTTTTGTTATACTGTTATGCCTTTCGGTTTAAAGAACGCCGGTGCTACGTACCAACGAGCAATGACGAAGTTCTTTTAAGAGCACCTTCGGAAGACCGTCGAATGCTACGTTGATGACCTGGTCGTTAAGAGTCGTGATAAAAGCAACCACATTAATGATTTGAAGACGATGTTCGATCTTATGAGGACTCATCAGTTAAAGATGAACCCGACTAAGTCCTTTCTTGGAATGTCAAGCGGTAAATTTCTTAGGTTCGTCGTCACCACAAAAGGTATTCATATCGATCCTGATAAGGTAAAGGTAATAGATGAGCTACAACCCCCGAGAAATCTTAAAGAACTCAGTGGGTTGCAAGGTTGATTGGCATATATCCGTCGATTTATATCAAATCTGTCTGGAAAATATCAACCATTCTCTAAACTCACAAAGGAAGGCGTGTCGTTCATTTAGGATGAAGCATGTCAGAAGGCATTCGAAGATATTAAAACATATCTGGTGAATCCACCTATCCTCATTGCACCAAAATCGGGTAGACCGTTTTTGATTTACGTCAATGCGACGAGCCATTCGTTAAGTGCATTGCTCGCACAAGACGACGATAACGGTCATGAACAAGCGGTGTATTATCTGAGTCGCACATTGGTAGGAGCTGAGTCTCGTTATCCGACGATCGAGAAAGAATGCCTCGCCTTAGTGTTTCCGGTAAAAGTTGCTGTTTTCATTGATGTTCTCTTTTTGAGA
>BQKN01064550.1:157520-178511 GCA_022839385.1 Asparagus kiusianus
GTTGGAATTCTTGTGAGCCGGGTAGTGACGTTCAATCGTCGCTCGTTGACATTGAGCTGTGTGCGGGGACTTATCGGCAATTTTCGATGCCTACACTTAGTATTTGCAATCCAGAAAATGCGACATTATTTAGTTGGACAGATAATTTATGTCATTTCCAACATAAATCCAATCCGAGTATTCATGACCCAACCGGCCTCCATGAATTGGCATTTAGCCAGGTGGGCTTTACTCTTATCGCAATATGATTTATACTTCAAGCAACAAAAATCAGTTAAGGGACGAGCTATTTGCGATCTTCTGGCGGAAAACCCTACGAAAGATGTAGTTGAATTGTACGACGATCTGCCAGATGAAACTCACGAAGTTAATACCACCTCACATCAACAAGTGTGGCAATTATACTTCGATGGGGGCTTCCCTCGCAACCAATATTGCGAGCGTGCCCGGATGTTCGAAAATCTCCTCAGGAGTGGGCGTAGTTTTAGTTTCTCCGGAAAAGCATGTCTTACCTAGAGTATACTCATTGACCGAACCCTGCTCTAATAATGTGGCCGAGTACAATGCATTAATAACTGGACTTAATTTTGCCAAAGAGCTGGGGGTCGAATACCTCGAAGCTTTTGGTGATTCTCAATTGGTAATTAATCAAATACGAGGAGAGTATGAAGTCAAAAATCGGGTCCTGATCCATACCACCAGGTAGCCATCGAGATGACAAACTCGTTTGAAGAATTTTTCATCGAATACGTTCCACGTCTCCAAAATGCGTATGCAGACGCATTGGCGGTATTGTCGGTATCTTTGGCTAACCTCCCGAAAAGAGCAATTAATTACAGTGAGGACTCACCAGCTTATTATTCTAATGTACGATTCGATTACCAAAGAAGCTCACTCAACGAGAGTTGAACCCGATATTCGAGATTGGTGTTTCCCTATTATTGATTATGTCCTACATGGTATCTTACCTGAAGACATAAAAGAAAGGGATCGATTCGGCGAAGAGCACCGAGATTTTACTACAACGCTGCAGCACAAATGCTGTATCGACGGTCATACGATGGTCTATTACTCCGTTGTTTATCCAATAAAGAAGCAGAACAAGTTCTCAAAGAAGCGCACGATGGGACATGTGGCGCACATCAGCCCGGTCCTAAACTCTGCGACCGACTTAGGAGAATGGGATATTACTGGCCAACTATGGTAAAGGATGCAGTCGACTATGCCCGACAATATCATGTATGTCAATCACATGCAAACTATATGCACTAGCCTCCTGAGTATTTACACCCGTCAGCAACGTCATGACCATTTGAAACTTAGGGAATGGACTTTGTGGGTCCTATTTTTCCGCCTTCGGTTAAAGGGGACCGTTTCATTCTGGCAATCACCGATTACTTCTCAAAATGGGCAGAAGCAGTTCTGCTTAAAGAGGTAAAGACGAGTGATGTTATCAAATTTATTAAACACCACATCATATATCGGTATGGTGTCCCAAGGCGAATAGTGCACGATAATGGTCCTCAATTCGTTAGCAACGCATTTATCAAATTCTGCGACAAATTCAGGATTAAGGATGTTTCATCAACTGCTTATAATCCCACAGCCAACGGATTGGCCAAAGCTTTTAACAAGACTATTATCAAGATCTTAGCAAAACTTATGAAAACCAATAAGCGAGATTAGGACGACAAGCTCGGCGAAGCCCTGTGGGCTTATCGTACAACTGTCCGCACACCGATGGGAGCAACCCCATACTCCTTAACATATGGATGCAAAGTTGTTCTGCCTTTAGAAATACAAATTCCCTCTCTCCGCATTGCTCTCGCAACGGGAATGACGACGGAACGAAATCACCAGAAACGTCTCGAGGAATTGGAGATGTTAGATGAAAAACGCTTGGAGGCTCAATAACAAATCGAATTTTATCAGGCTAGAATTTCTCGGGCTTTTGATAAAAAGGTCCGACGATGAAGTTTTAAAGAAGGAGATCTGGTTCTTGCTGTTCGAAGACCTATGATTCTCAATTCCAAGAAGAAAGGAAAATTCTAACCTAAATGGGAATGGCCGTTTGTAATAGAAACAGTCTATTCAAACGGTACGTATCGCCTGATTACCTAGGATGGTAACAAATTAATGATGCCAATAAATAGGAAGTTCCTGAAAAAATATTATCCGTAATATGTTCATGAGAACTTATGCAAAACGGGAAGTTCCTAGAGAATCCTGTATAGGATATTTCGGGATAACCCAAGATCAGTTGATTATTCTAAATAAAAAGAAACTGATCATTTAAATAATCCATTCTTGGTTATCATTAAGATTCTTTTACAGCTTTTGTTGAGATGAGATTTAATGACAGAATACAATTAATCTTTCCTCACAAAACCCCTCACCGGTCAAATTGATCGATGGAGGGTGCACTGAAATCCATCATGGATGAAAATCCTTCAAACTCCCATTGTATCTGTTTTCTAACATTCCTAATGCTGAAATTATGATGCAATGTCGACCCATACCGGTCGTCGAATCATTTCATGTCAAATTCTTGTACTTGACATCGAAAAAATGATGCCCACTGAGTAATTTATACAAATCAGCAAACCCATTGTTATTTGTACACTAATTCCTGTTCCCTACCTGGTCAAACCTTACTATAGTTAGGGTCAAAACCAAAATCCCCTCTCGATTCCTCCAATGAACGAGAAGTCCATAAATCGAGCGATCAAACCCTCCTACAGTTAGGATCGTCTCAAAACTCCCACCTGGTCAAACCTTACTACAGCTAGGACCACAACCAAAATTTCCTTTCGATTCATTTCACGAACGAGAGGTCTACTTTTAAATTAAATAATCAAACCTTATGACAGTCAGGATTATTCAAACCATTCCAGATTCTCTAAGTTGAGATCCCGCTTTGAGTTTCTTTTGCATCAGAAGATAGAATATAAAATTCTTAATCTCTAATTTTAGGTTTATCTCTACCAACAAACAAGAGACCAGGAGATGTGTAGGCGTATAAAACTGCTTATAGGTCCCTTAACACAGCTCGGCATGATGATTCAACAAACCTGCGAACCATCGGGCGATGTATCCAAGCATGATCGTTAGATCACAACATCGAAGCTAAGTAAGATGCGACGAAACAGATTAACGAGGCCACAAGGTTAAACACCGAAGCGGATTTACTGCCAAATCAGGATTCGGACTGCCAAATCAGAGTCCAGATCAACAAATCAGAGTTCGGATAAACTGCGAAACCGGAAAACGACAAAAAAAACCAACATTTGGAGGACTCGGCCAAAACCGAGCCACCAAGGTGGCCGATCGAGCCACCTTTTGGTGGCTCGGTGGCCGAGCCACCTGGGCCAAAGCCCAATTCTGAGTGCCTATAAATAGGCTTGATGGCTCATTGTTTTGGAGGTTAGAATTTTTGGAGGCGAAGCTCTGCTGGACTGAGATCTAAACCTCGGAGTTTTGAAGCTTTGAAGACTTGAACTTTCAGATCTGGTTCTTGGCGATCATCCACACCAAACAAGGCAGGAGTTCGAGAGAGATCAGATCTGAGATCTACACGGTTACCCTCCGGATCAAAACTTGGTTTTTGATCCCGAGAAGAGTATCGATTTTGCTTGGTCGATCTTGATTACTTCGGGCGATTATTTCCTTGGTGAACTAATCCCCCCGGCTATTATTTCCTTTGTGAAATAATACCCGTCATACCGTGTAGATCTGACCAGATCGAGATTGCGCGGTGGTCCACGGATTAACCCGGCGCAGGCGAAAAACCCACACAAGCAAGAGACCGCAAAACAGGATCTTGCGATTTGTTCCACAAAAAAGGAAAGTTGTAACATTTTTATTTTTCTTTGAACTTGTTGTAACCGGATCTTATAAAAAGACCGGATCTTTTGTAACCGATAAATAGTTGCTTGAGAAAACAATGACTTCAATGAAGAAAATAATTTTTCCCGTGAACAATCTGGCGACCACGGTGGGAGCCACCGATCTCGCTGTCGAGATCGTTGCGCCGCAGCCACGGATCTCAATCCCGGTCGAGGAGGAGGTCGAGTATGAATTCGACCAACAAAAGTTTGAGGAGTATCTATCATCCTCGTCCGGATCCCCCCCCCCCCCCCGCAAGTCCAAGAAGTTCTCCTCTTGGAGAAAAGTCCGTTGGTATAAGGAAGTAGAGAATACCAACAAAGATCTCACCCCGATCGATGCCGAAGTTGCATCGAGTGAAGTTCCACCGACCTCCAACCAGGTTAAACATGTTCTCGCCAATTCCTCCGCCGCTGAAGGCGTAGTGACTCTCTCAAAGATAGCCCGTCAGAGGCGACGTCAACGCCTGGCGCGACAATTAGCAAAGGCGATGGAGTCCGTTGACGGAATCCGCTACAACGCGGATTTGAAGAACAGGAGAGGCAAACAGCCTCAACAACCAATGAATGACAGCTCCTCCAAGCCGCTAACGAATGAATGGATCCGTGTCAAGCGGAATCGTTCGACATTGGATGAGCGCATTCGCAAGCGCCACGCACTGTCGACGCAGGCACGGGCTAAAGTTTAAGAAGCCCACAGAAGACTGCAGAAGGAGGTGGCCAAAAAGCCACCACCAAGCCGCCAAGTGTGGAGGCCAAAGTCAGAAGTGGCGATTCAGGCTAAGGAACAACCATTGCAGCCTTCAACAAAGGTTCAACCTCCCGAACCATCCCCAAGAAGGAGGTCAGTTTTGGAACGCCTCGGTCCACTTCCCAAAGCTCCAGTTCAAGAACGTTTGGGCCCGATAAAGAAGCCCCGAATGACTCAGCATGCTGGGGGTCGCCGCCACCCTTAACATGACAAGGAGTTCATGGCAACTACGCGCACCAGTTTGCGCATTGAAGTCCAAGAGCCCGCCAAGAACTCACGCCCACAAAGGCGTGTTTCGAGACGCGTGACTCTTGAAAGCCCAAAGAAGGTAGTTCACCCTCAGAAGGAAGTGTTGTCGTCTGATGATGATAGTGTTATACCTGAGAAGTCATGCCAACACACGATAGGTTACTCCGACCTTCAAACCGACGAGTTGTACTATCGTGTTGGGAGTACGAGTAAAACCAGGAAAATGAGTCCTCGAAAACTAGAAACTCAGTTCCCCTGTTCCAAACTCATTCGAGCAGTATTGTCTGAGTACAACTGTATCAAGACAGTCCCCGAAAGAACTTCGGTTTTCGAAAGGCTCAGTACCGAAGAGCCAAAACCAAGACCTAGGCGTTTCTGACGAAGAAGAACGGTAGTCGAAGATGGAGAATTTCCGAGGGTCACCACTAATATGACCAGCAAAGGGACATCGACACGGGATAATCCCGAGTCGATTCCGGAAGCACCCCGGCGTGTAACCCGTCTGCAGTCTGGAGCCATCATACGAGCAACTTATGGTAGGATTTGGACAAGATTACCGTCAGAAGATGAAGAATCGGATGCTGGCTCTGCTGTCGCATCAGATAATACAGTATCTAGTGAGGGACAACCACGAGGCACTTATGATAAGTGCGGAACAAGTGGCCAAGATGCTCGAAGAAGCCATAGCCAAACAACAGGAGAGCTTCAGGTTCGAAATGCAGATGGCCATGCAGAATATGAGAGAAATGCATGACCAACAAATCCAAGCATTGACAAACCGGCAAGGCGAACCAAGTCGTCATAACCAGGTGAATCAGGAAGATGAGGACGCACATACGGATGAAGCTCACAATGCCAATAATCCTCCCGTCAATGCAGGGGGTGGTAACAAGAATGCCAATGAAAATACAGGTGAAAATTTGAAGATTAAAAACCTCAAGAGCAAAATCAATACGTTGATTTCCGCTCAAGAGATGAAGAAGACGGGCATTCCTTGTCCATACCCAAGAGAATGGGAATCAATCCCGTATCTGACGAAGTTCAATCTAATTAACTTCACAACGTTTGATGGGAAGGGTTTACCCACTCAGCATTTGATTTACTTCAAATCACACTTAGGGGTTATTTCTGGTAATGAGCCTCTGATGGTACGGTCCTTCGTTGGCACTCTTTGTGGAGCCGCCTTCGATTGGTATCGCCGCCTCAAGCCAAGAAGCGTGAATAGCTGGGATGACATGGAGACTAAATTCCTCACCAACTTCTTCGATGACGACACCGAGATATCCATCGGGTCGTTGCTTGACGAGAAACAGAAAGACGGGGAATTAGTTGATACCTTCGTCAAAAGGTTCCGGAACAAGGCGATGAACTGTCGGGACCCGATCACTGAGGAATTTATTCTCCAGACTTGCCACAACAACCTCGCATTGGACGTGCTGGAAGTAATGGGGACAGCACCATCCAAAACATGGAAGGATTTGAAGGTCCGAGGAGAACAAGCCGAGCGATTCCTAAGAAGGAAGAAGGCGGAGAGAGGCCAACAAGCGACGAATGATCCAACACAGAATTTCAACCCACGAGGGAAAGGTAAGGCACATGCTAATGCAGTTGATGCTAATCAAACTTTCCAATTGCAACCTCAGCAACAGCCGCAGCAACAAGCACCACAACAATCGTAGTCGTGATGGCGACAACGGCCTCAAAAGCAGAAATCTGCGGAGCAAAGATTTCCTAAAGTGTACTCCTTCAAAGATGATGAAGTTCCCGTCATCTTTAAGTACCTGTTAGAGAATAACAAAATCCAGCTGCCAGCGATCGTGGATCAAGAAGGGGCCAGCAAAGTGACGGATCCGAAGTATTGCGCATACCATAGAGCGGTCCATCACCCTACAAGGTCATGCTACCATCTCAAGGATAAGATCCAGGCGTTAATTGATGTAGGCGTCATCACCCCAAAGCCGCCCAAGAATGTAGGAGCAAATGCAGTATCAATTAGCTTTGGATCAGTACCCACAACATGGTTTGAGCCAAAACGCATCACCAAGGTCAGAATGAAGACAGTAAACAATGACCCATACGGACAACGCCAAAAAGGACTTGTACCACATACAGCCCCAAACGGCGAAATCCTCTGGGTCCATCCTGATCTTCTTGAAGACGATCAGTGGACGACTTCCTCGACCAGAAAGGGTAAAGGCAAGTTCTGCAACGCTACTTCCGCGATCTTCGAAGAGGATGGTGATGAAGCTCCTACTTTCCCGGATGGTGATGAAGCCCCTACTTTCCCGCTCTCCGAAGAAGAACAAGAAGTTTTTGCCACTAGAAGCGAAAATCAGTATCACTTCAACTATCCATCACCTAGTGATCAGGTAGCTGAGCAGGGGGTGACTAAACGGGGACCAGCCAAAACTCTCACGGAACTGGGGGTGATTGCGGCTCCTAAACCTGTTGAAAAAGCTCGACGACAGCCGGTTGATAAACAGAAAAAAAGAGGCCCCAGGAGGTTCAGAATCCGAAGCAGTCTCGTTTCAACCGTCCGATTGGAAGAGACAGACCGGAGAGTTCGAACACTCCGTGCATCTTTGATATTATGGCTCAACTAGCTAACATTCCAGCGCGGATAACACTGTATGAGTTGCTACGGTTGTCTAAAGAAACCAGGGAAGCCTTGCAAGAAGCCTTGGCCAATTCAGAAGTGTTCCTCACTTAGATCAAGCCGGTACCTAAAGAGCCAGAACTGTCGATTCAACACTTTAATATAGCGGCTAAAAACCTTCCATGCATTACCTTCACCAAAGAGGATATGCAGACGAAGAATTCGAAACATGATCGACCTCTATATTTTATCGGGTACATTGGCTCCAACGAAGTCAACCGAATCCAAGTGGATCCGGGTTTCGCTGTGAGTATTATGCCGCTTCGCTTGATGCATAGCCTCAGCATTCCAGTTAGTAAGTTAGCGTCCACAGGCACTGTTATCTATGGATTCAACACTAGCGGGTCAAGACCCTTGGGCAAGATTCGGATAAAATGTCAAATGGGTGATTTGAAGACGGAAGCCACATGTTATGTGATTGATGCCGAGACTTCATATAACTTACTATTGGGTCGACCTTGGATCCATAGTAACGTTATAATTCCCTCCACTCTCCATCAATGTTTGAAATATGTCGACACTGATGGTAAAGTTAGGACAGTGGTCGCGGATAAGCAACCATTCAAAGGGTTTGAGAATTATTTCACTGATTCTCTCCTTTATGGAAACAAATCCGATACTGAACCATCGGCCCAGGGCACGGACAGCGGAGAAGAAGCTGATACCGAAGCTGGATTTGATTACGATGGAGGTTTTGTTTTAAACGACATTGTACCATTGGTAATCAATCTTGATGATGAACAATCGTCAGATGGTAGTTGTAACTGGCAACTTGCCAATAATGAAATAAATGATGATTTAGTGTACTCACTGTCTCTTGATGATGTGATAAAGGGATTGTATGATAATCCTGATTTATATGCACCACTTCGATCGTCCTATATAACAAAGAAACACTTCCAACATTCTTTCGGAATAACCCAGATCGTTCCTGCCAAAATAGGAGGCGAAAAAAAAGTGATTTACGGTAAAGGAGAAAGTTTTCCATTACCTGATCATTTCTTAAGGGAAGATGAGAATGATGACAAACCTGGTCGACATTTATCTAAGTATAGTCCGGAAGCACGCAAGCTCATGGAAAAACAGGGATATGATTTCACACTCGGAGAAGGTTTATACTTCGATCGAGGTTCCCGTATTCCAGCCAAAGCGGCATATGTACTAGAAGGGAAACCGGATGATTATTATAAATTCAGATGAGGATTAGGATATGTCTCTTCTTCAGAAGATGAATGTTGCTGGTTAATCAGTAACCAAGCATCTGGGCAATACAAAGATGGGTACTCGTCAGATTCCTCGGAGTGGGATTCCGATATAAGTCTGGGGGGAGTATTCAAAGCCCTAATGACGAACATGGCTACAGCTGATCCATCCATAATGGAGGACGACGATCAAATGCCAACATGGGAAGACCCATGGGTTCATCACCTAAACATGCAGTACGGTGATAGGTTTGAATAGAGGGAACCCCCTACTGAAGATAAAATAGTGCAAATCAACATGGGGGACGAGGCCAACCCAAAGCCCATATTCATCAGCGATAGTCTTCCCCCAGATGAGAAGGAGGAATTAATTGCTCTTATCAGGGAATACATTGACGTCTTCGCATGGAACTATGAGGACATGCCAGGGCTCGACCCCAATGTGGCAATGCACCGCCTCAATATCAAGTCGGATGCCAAACCTGTCAAACAACAGCAAAGACGGTTTCGTCCGCAGATTATGGAAGCCATTGAGGTAGAGGTTAAGAAATTGATTGACTTAGGATTTATCCGAGAGGAGCAACATCCAGACTGGCTAGCCAATATTGTTCCCGTCATGAAGAAGAATGGTAAAATCAGGATTTGCATCGATTTCAGGAACCTGAATGAGGCATGTCCAAAAGATGACTTTCCTCTCCCAATCACGGACGTCATCATCGACAATACGTACGGATTTGAGAGAATGTCTTTTATGGATGGCTTTTCAGGATATAACCAGATCAAGATGCACCCGGATGACGAGAAGCATACAGCGTTCAGAACGCCCCTCAGTGTCTTTTGCTACACGGTGATGCCTTCGGTCTAAAGAATGCAGGCGCCACGTACTAGCGAGCAATGACTAAGATTTTCCAAGAACATCTCAGGAAAACAGTCGATTGCTACGTTGACGATTTGGTTGTAAAAAGCCGCAACAAAGAAGATCACATCAAGGATTTGAAGACGATGTTCGATCTCATACGGAGTCATCAATTGAAGATGAACCCCACTAAATCATTCCTTGGAATGTCCAGCGGAAAATTCCTTGGATTCGTCGTTACCACTAAAGGTATACATATCGATCCCGATAAGGTGAAGGCGATACATGAACTGCGACCCCCTAGAAATCTAAGAGAACTCAGAGGATTGCAAGGGCGTTTGGCTTACATCCGACGGTTCATCTCAAGTCTTTCTGGGAAGTGCCAACCATTCTCTAAGCTAAACAAGAAAGGTGTGTCATTTATTTAGGACGACGCCTACCAAAAAGCACTCGAAGATATCAAAACATATCTGACGAATCCTCCTGTTCTCGTTGCACCGAAATCAGGTAAACCGTTCTTGATTTATCTCAAGGCGATGAACCACTCAATAAGTACTTTATTAGCACAAGACGATGATAATGATCACGAACAAGCAGTTTATTACCTAAGTCGGACTTTAGTAGGCGCCGAGTCTCGATATCCGATGATTGAGAAAGAATGCCTCGCATTGGTATTCGCAGTACAAAAGATGCGGCATTACTTGGTTGGACAGACGACTTATGTCATTTCTAACGTTAATCCAGTACGGGTATTTATGACTCAACCGGGTTCGATGAATTGGCGGTTAGCGAAGTGGGCCCTTCTCTTGTCCCAATATGATTTGCACTTCAAACAGCAGAAGTCGATCAAAGGACAAGCGATTTGTGATCTTTTGGCGGCAAACATGACAACAGATACGGTAGAAGTATATGATGACTTGCCGGATGAAACCCATGTGGTTAACACTACATCACACCAACAAGTATGGCAATTATACTTTGACGGTGCTTCGAGAGCAGTTAATATGGCAGTAACCCCCGGATGTCCTAAGGTCTCCTCCGGAGTTGGAGTTGTCTTAGTTTCCCCGGGGAAGCATGTAATGCCTCGGGCTTATTCACTGACTGGTCCTTGTTCCAATAACGTAGACGAGTATAACGCGCTTCTCATTGGACTCAGTTTCGCTAAGGAGCTGGGGGTCGAATATCTTGAAGCTTTTGGGGATTCTCAATTGATAGTTAACCAAGTCCGTGGAGAGTATGAGGTCAGGAACCAAGACCTGATCCCGTACCACCAGGAGGCCATCAAATTGGCAGATTCTTTTGAAGAATTCTTTATTGAATACATCCCTCATCTCCAGAACGCTTATGCGGATGCACTGGCAGCACTAGCGGTATCACTTGCGCAACCTCCCGAAACTGAACTGCTAGTCACAGTAAGATCGCATCAACTTTGCATACCCATATACAATGTGCATATCGAAGAGGAAGATGATAAAAACATAAAAGCCAAGGAGGTGAACTCAACTCAAATTGAGTCTGAGTCCCGAGATTAGCGTTTTCCTATCATTGACTACGTTCAATATGGTATTTTGCCAGAGGATGTAAAAGAAAGGGAATCAAACCACCGAAGAGCACCGAGATTCTTCTATAATACCGAGACTCATACATTATACCATTGAGGGTACGATGGTTTGTTACTCCGATGCCTTTCGAACAAAGAAGCAGAAGAAGTTCTTAAGGAAGCACACGGAGGAGAATGCGGTGCGCATCAGCCCGGTCCCAAGCTGTATGATCGTATCAGGAGAATGGGATATTTTTGGCCGACAATGGTTCATGATGCAATCAAATATGCCCGAGAATGTCATGCCTGTCAAGTACATGCAAATTATATGCATCAACCACCGGAGCTTTTACACACGTCAACCACGTCTTGACCGTTCGAAACATGGGGTATGGACATTGTCGGTCCTATTTTTCCCCCTTCAGTCAAAGGCGATCGGTTTATTCTCGCAATCACGGATTACTTTTCAAAGTGGGCTGAAGCGATTCCACTTAGAGAAGTGAAGACGAACAACGTCATCAATTTCATCAAACATCATATCATATATCGACATGGCGTGCTAAAACGGATCATTCATGACAATGGTCCACAGTTCATAAGCAACGTTTTTGTCAGGTTTTGTGACAAGTTTAAAATTCAAGATATTTCGTCAACAGCTTATTATCCCGCCTCGAATGGATTAGCTGAAGCTTTTAACAAGACGATCATCAAAATCCTGTCAAAGCTCGTGAAGACCAATAAGCGAGACTAGGACGATAAACTCGGTGAAGCACTCTGGGCTTATCGTACTACCATACGCACACCTACGGGAGCTACCCCATATTCGCTGGTATACGGATGTGAAGCGGTGCTGCCATTGGAAATCCAAATCCCATCCCTTCGGATCGCTCTCACAACTGAGATGACGATGGAAGAACAACATCAGAAACGTCTCGAAGAACTCGAAATGTTGGATGAAAATCGGTTGGAAGCTCAACAACACATTGAGTTTTATCAAGCCAGAATATCTAGAGCTTTTAATAAAAGAGTCCGACAGAGAAGCTTCAAGGAAGGAGATCTGGTCCTCGCTGCTCGCCGACCGATAATCCTCAACTCCAAGAAGAAAGGTAAATTCGAACCCAAATGGGAAGGACCGTTTGTGATAGACACAGTCTACTCAAACAGCGCTTATCGCCTGATTTCTCTAAAGGGCGTCAGGCAATTAATGCTAATAAATAGGAAGTTCCTGAAAAAATACTATCCTTAGTACATTCAGGATAACCCATTTACTAGGAAGTTCCTTGAAGAATATTATATTCTAGAGGATAACCCAAAATTGTTTTTATCACCAAATTCCCTCAATGATCAATTTCAATTGACAGTGAGTCCACCAAAAGTGTCTTTCTGGTCTAAGTCACCAACAAATTCCCCTCTTGCTTCTTTCCACGAACAAGAGGTCCACATTCAGTTCAGAGTCCCCTTTCGATAAACGGAAGAACTCCCCTCTATTTCTCTTTGGTTAAGCCTTCTCATGGTTATAACCAAAGTTGAAAGTTCATTTCGATAAACGAAAAAACTCATCTTCAAACTAGATAACCTATCCTATAAAAGGTAAGATTATCTAGATCTTCCAGATTCTCGGAGTGGAGATCCCACTTCTAGTTTCTTTTGCGCTGGGAATAGAATATAAAATTCATCCTTTCCAGAATCAAGGAATAGAATATAAAATTCTTCTTTCCTTGTATTCGGGTTCGCCTTCACCCTAAAAGAAGACCGGGAAATAGAATATAAAATTCTTCCTTTTCCAACCTTTTCCAAAAATTTATTAATCTAGGATTCATCCTAGGAAGTTTATCCTGAATCCTAAGCAGGGATAAGTCTGCGCCTAACACGCGCTGCCGGTTTAGTCTTTTTCCGTAGAAAAAGACACCAGAGTTCGATTCTGGGGTATCCTATCCTGAAACCTAAGCAGGGATAAGTCTGCGCCTAACCCGCGTTGTCGGTTAGTTCTTAACCGTTAAAAAGAACACCCGCCCACATGTTCAACATTGTGGCAGGTTGTTATTAATAACACCAAAATCCATGCCTTACACGCATGAGGAATTTCATCCTGAATCCTAAGAAAGGATATGCCGACGCCTAACACGCGTCGCCAGTTTAGTCTTTTACTGTCTAAGAAGACACCAGAACCTAATTCTGGGGACCTTTATCCCGAAGCCTAAATAGGGATAAGTCAGCGTCTAATACACGTTGCTGGGTAGCCTATTCCCGTAACAATGGCGAAGTCTACGTATTCAAAGTCGTAGCACAAAGTCTCAGAGAATTCACTCTCTTAGCATAATGTTACATGCGGAACGGATTTAGACAATCCGCATGCTAGCCCGACTCAAACGGTAGTCGGTAAAGGCTAATCAAATCCGTTGAAGGCTGGGGGTTAGCCAAAAATCCTAAAGTAAACGCCTAACACGCGTCGCCGGGTAACCTATTCCCGTAACAAATGGTAAAACCTATGTATTCGACATCATAGCACAAAGTCTCAGAGAATTCACTCTCTTAGCACAATGTTATATGCGGAACAGATTTAGACAATCCGCATGCTAGCCTGACTCAAACGGTAGTCGGTAAAGGCTTATCAAATCTGTTGAGGGCTGAGGGTTTACCAAAAATCCTATGAGTATTATGGTCAATTATTCTAAACAGAATGAGAAATCATAATAAAGATAAAGATAAAACCATTTCTACTAAGAGGATCAAAAGTCAAAGTATCCAGCAAAAGAAATCATACATCAAGCCCATGGCTAAAAATCTGCTGACTAATCTTAGACAGCTTCTCATTATAAGCTTGCCTAAGCTCATCCTCCAATTCAGCTCTGAGGGACTCTTCAGTGGTGGCTAGAGTCTTCACAGCAACCTCCTCCGTCTCAACCAGCTTCTGCTTCAAGGACGTCAACTCCTCAGATAAGGCAATGTGGGCTTGCTGATCCTGTACCTTCGTCATTTGAAGGATACTCAAAGTCTCCTCTTCTTCACGAAGTCCTTTTCTGAGCTGTTCTATTTTGGTTTCGCAAGAGGCAATAGAAAAGTCAAGCTCGGCAAGTGAAGATGATCTAATAGCAAGGTTGGTCTCAACTCAATCTACCCGATTCCGCTGCACCTGAATCTCGAACTCAGCAAGAACTCGAGTATCACGCCATGTCTGTAAGCGAGTATCTAACTCGGCAGCAATGAATGAAGAGGCACCCGCATCACGGAGCTCACGTAACATCTGAAGCTCGTGCTCTAAGCAATCAAGGTCATCAATAATAGCCTTCGCCAGATCCGGATATCCTGCTTCCCTTATCAAATTTATTCTAGAATCAAGGAAAGGCTTGAATTAGTGAAGGAAGAGTCCGCCGTGGAAGAGCTTGCCGATCATAGTGTTCACGAAGGAGAAGAAGGAGCGAACTTCTATGCAGATGACGTTCTTCTCAGGATCATTGTCTGATAACAACTCCTTCACAAGGACATGAAGCCGAGAAGAAGACCCTACACAAAGAAGGGGAAAATCCGTCAAAAAGCCTTGATGAGGAAATAAATGATATTTCTCAGTTGCTTAGTTCATACCTTCTTCCCCTTGAGTCACTGGGGTTAGTGGAGGTGTAACCGCTATTGATGTATCAACTGGTGTAGTTTGTCTCACAGCCGGCTCAACAGGATCAGTCTCAACAAAAGCTTCTGTCAAACACAAAATGGTGATTTCAGATTCATCACATTATAGCTGCATTAGTCACAAAATGGCTAGTCCTATAATTAACCTGAGAAGAGGCACGTACCTTCAAGAGGACCATCCTCAGAATTCTTGGGGAGTGTAGACTCAGGAAACATATCTTCAGGCATGTGGTCATCAATCTGAGGGGAGCCGTACAAAAAGTGGAGCATAGGAGTGTCCACAAGCAAACCCTCCTCATCGAAATCATCAGTCGAAAAATCTGACGCAAGAAAATATAAATGCGAGGGAAGAGTAAGGAGACTACGATCAATGGAAATGAGTTACCTCTTACGGATGTGTTAGCCTCTCTACCCCCAAGGTCCATATTTTCCCCCTACAATTTATCTGAAAGAGCAAAAAGCATAAAGATAATTAAGGGAGGCATGAATTTTGAATCATTCAGTTCCTTTGTTTGCCATCTAAAGGATATATTGTCAATTGTAGATGTACCTGGATTCGCTGAATCGGGTCCTACATTGATAGTCTCCCTAACGTCGGCAGCTTCTGCAGGTTTTCTACCTGGTGTGGTAAGTCAGGCTCACCAGAAAATGTAAAATCATGAGGAGTAGAATCGAGACTCATCTCGCCTTCCTCACGCTCACCTATATAAAGAGGGAAAAAACATGAGCTCAAAGTTCTGAATGATCAAGAGGATGGTCTATAGGGTAGATGTTACCTCCGTCGCTAGCGGGATCATCACCAGCCAAATCCACCTCAGGTGCTCGTGGATCTGCACGCGGCTTATGGGCTAGTATCTTCCGCCTAGCAGCTGGGACAACAATCGGAGGTCTCACCTGAGTAAAAGGACAGAATTCTTCTTCTTCATCAACCACTGTCCCTGAAACATCAAACAGTCGTTAAAACTAATAATTCTGGAGGACAGAGAGAAAAAATGGGTGATTAACCTCGCTCGAAATATTCCTCGTAATCTTCAGGATCTTTGCCTGAGGCCTCTTTAGCAGAATTAAAGGTCTTCTTTCCTTCTTCGTCGATTCGACGAGTCTTGCCCCGCATTCTCTGTGACCGAGCATCTTCCTGAATCGCACGAGAATCAGCCTGAGAAGCTTCCTCAGCCACTAACTCTGCAATCGGCCTTACAGGAACGGTTTTGTTAGCTGCTAACAACCACCTGCAGCTTAAGAATGTGAGCTTTAACTGACGCTCAGCACTCGGAAGACTGAACTTAGCACCAGTGCAGCCCGTCACGGTCCACAGCCATGCCCGAAGACCGTCCACCAGACCGCCGTGAGTCCGAAGCTGCTGACGCGGGTTCCCGATGTAAAGCTGGTCATAGCCAAATTGGCAAGCGAATCGGCAGGGTAAATATGGCTCTATAAAACACTAATTCCTCACCCGGAAGGTTAGATAACCCGGCCTAATGTTCACTAGCCAATTAAAGCAGCCGATATCTAAATGAGTTCGATACTCCCTCGGCCTCTCCACATCAATCAAACACTCACCGTATCGGCTGAAGAACTGCGGGAAGCAAGTGGAAAATGCCCAACACTTATGGACCTGTAGCTGCTTCCTGACGTCGAGGAATCCTCGCTCCTCCCACCTACCGTTCTCAAACAACTGTAGTAGGGGAACAGAGCGGTCTGTGGTGTTAGGTACTGACATCATATCAGAACGATGAAGGACGAACCAAGCCATCAAATAAGTGTATGGAAGCTCCACCTTAGTAACAGGAATCCGAGCCGATGGTTCATCTTCTTTCTGTGTGAAAGCCCTAGAAATCTATCGAAACCCTCGATGAATGTTAGCTACCATCACCAGAAGAAGCGAAAGCTCCTTTTTGTAGGCAAGCTGAACCGCTGGGTAGAGCACTTCCAATGGCAAAATGTCACCGGACTGATATGGGACCATGCATTTCTTTAACCAGATAGCGAGGTAACCGACAAGAAGGGTCATCGGCTGAATCAAGGTGGTCGCATGCCATAAGAATGATTTAAACTTGGTCCCTGCAGGAAAGCCACTCTCGGGACTGCTAATGGTATAGGAGTGAGCGTCAGTCTTCTTCAGTAGACCATTAACCTCTGAAGGAGTAAGCGTTGCTAGCTCACAAATAGCCTCGCCAGAAGTGCTCTCTAAATTTCTGAACAAGTAACATGCGAACTGCTTCAGACTCACATGTGACTTAGTCCTCTTCGCTAAAGGCTCAGACTGCGCCAAAGCAATATGGTAGTGGCATGTGAGATCCCATAAAGTCTCATAGCGGTTGGGCATTCGGTCCTTCAGCTGACTCAACTCATGGTTGGAGGGAAAGTACTCCTGATATAGCATCTGGCCCATAGGCAAACCGGAAATCTTGTGCATCTCATGGAGAGCCAAGCCCAACTCTCCTTGCCTAGTCAGGAAAGTGTTCGAATCCGGGTTATAGAGCTCGTACAAAGCGAAGAAATGTTTAGCGCTGATAGGTAAACCATACATGGTGGAACGAACAGCTGCATATAGACCACAAGCGTGCAACTCCTCGCTCCATCGGTTCAAGACATAGTTCGTCAAACGAGCCCACCAAAGCTTATCCGTAGAATGGACCCAGCCATAGAATCTGTGACGCGACGCAGGCATCTCCCGTCCTAAGTCAGCGAGACGGTTCTTCAAAGTAGAAGCAGAAGCAAGAAACTCATTACGCGGCGGTGTATCCAGCCCTAATACTCCCGGACGTAATCCAACGATGTGACTCCTGTTCGAACCAGGAGCTGCCTGATGAGTAATGTAGCTACAGTGAACGCTCTCATGCTCCTCCGTCAAACGCCACGACATCTCCCGTGTCACAACCTGACACCTGAGCTCAGTCAATGAACGGTGACGAAGAATCTTAGGCAAATATAGAAAACCCTCGCCATCTTTATGAAGCCACTGCTCGGCATTAATAAACACTGCAGCGGGGTCTTTCACAGAGTCACCGAATAAAAAGTCAGTCTTCCTGAGAGGCTGAACAGAGCTGGTATCCTTCACGAAAGGCGCATCAGTAATCAACTGTCGAAGAGCTCGATGTCTACCTTCCTTCACCACTTGGGCAACCTCTGTCGACGTGCCTGGAGCAAACTGAAGAGTAAGCGGAATAGGTGAAAAATCATCGGAGGTCGAATAATACTCGTCACGACGCCCGTCCACTGCATGAGATGAGAACGCTCCAGAGGGATAATCAACTGAAACAAATAATTAAACATTTGTTAGTTTCGGTTATAAAAGGAAGTTGAACTCATATTACAAATGGGTAAGATAGAGTCACTGCTTTATAAAGGGTGAGACGATTTGGCCACATTATGCACTCATAAGATAGGGTATATCAACAATAATATCCTTGCCTTATAAGGCACAATGCAGCGTCAAATCGCCCCCTTTATTTATTTTGAGATATGGTTTTGACCAATCAATACCCAATCTTTAAAGCGTCAATCCTCACCAAGGAGAATCAAGGCTCTTTCCGATTGTCTCACCAAGGAGAACAAAATGGGGATAAAAGGACTAATTTATAAATCTCGAAATACGCCGAAAAGAGAGTTCACCAGAGTATGAGGAAAGCACGCCATCAGCCGACGCAGTAGGGGATTGACCTCTCGGGATATGCGACATGATAATCTGCAAAATAAAAGAGGAGATCAGATATAAAATTTTAGTTAGGGTGACAAACTCTAACCCTAAAATTTTACCCCCTCTATAGGGCAATTAAACCCCTCAGATCTCCAAATTCTACCCCCTGAGATGCGAGCTCGAGGCGTCAAATCACAACCCTAACCCTTATATGCAATCCCACAAATTCATGTACTAAATTAAACATAAAATATGCCAAAATTATGGAGGATTTACCTGAAGAAAAGCTCGAAGATCCAATAAAAATCAGATCTTGAAGGAGGCTCGAACCATGTGCTCGAGAGGCCTAAGAGAAACTTTTTATATGAAGATTTTGAAGGATTTTTCAGTCTAAGATCCAAAGGAAAGGTAGATCTTAGATGAATTTTAGGGTTTGAAGGAGAAAGGATGCACGAGAGAAGAGAAAAATCCAAAAGAGGGAGAGAGGAGGGCCGGCCCTAAAGAGAGGAAAAGGGGACTCTTTTATAGAGTGAACCAGTCTTGAACCGGACCAGACCAGTCCTGACCGGACCAGACCAGTCCTGAACCAGACCAGACCAGGATAAATCAGTTCAAAGGAGGCTGAACCAAACCAGACCATTCTGAACCAGGCCAAACTAAGCTGAACCAGACTGAACCAGGTTAAACCAGTCCTGGACCAGTCTTGAACCAGGCTGAACCAGGTTGAACCAGTTTTGAACCAGTTCTGAACCAGTTTGAACCAGATTTGAACCAAAATTCAAATTAAAGCTGAACTGAGTATCGAAACGACTTGAAATCGACCAACGGTTCAGTCCCTCATTTATTCACCCCTCTCCCATATATTCAGAAGGGTCGGAAGTTTTTTTTTAGCCTGATTACTGCCTTTTTTGGGGCATTATCAGACTGGTTCAACTCATTCGAACCTCAACAATACTCCAATAAGGTATACGAGTATAAACTATTCCCTATTTTTGTTAAGAAGTTTCTGGAGAGTATTTCTCTAAAAATATTCTTAAGGATAACTCAACAACACTCCGAAAGGTATAAGAGTATAAACTGCTTCTCGAGACTCCACCAGACGTACGAGTATAAACTGTGTCAAAATGCCGGACAACGCGTTGCAAATGAAGACTCAACGCCAACAATCGATGGTCAGTTCTATGTTGAAACAACAAACACGAGCTAAAGATCAGAAAATCAGGAATTGACTTCAAGTTCAAAATTCCGACAACGGTCAGACAATAAATGCAGTACCGGAACCCTTGCAGACATTCGACAAAGCACCGAATAGCCTGGAGGATTGAAAGAATCAAGAATAGAAGTTATTCCAAAAATCCCGTCATAACCGATTGTAGGTTGGAACAATCATATCCAAAGTATTCCAGACTCTTCTATAAAAGAATGAGACTGAAACACTTTGGAGGGGGTATCTGTAGGCATATAAAACTGCTTATAGGTCCCTTAACACAGCTCGGCACGATGATTCAACAAACCTGCGAACCATCGGGCGATGTATCCAAGCATGATCGTTAGATCACAACATCGAAGCTAAGTAAGATGCGACGAAACAGATTAACGAGGCCACGAGGTTAAACACCGAAGCGGATTTACTGCCAAATCAGGATCCGGACTGCTAAATCAGAGTCCAGATCAACAAATCAGAGTTCGGATAAACCACGAAACCAGAAAACGACGAAAAAAACCAACATTTAGGGGACTCGGCCAAAACCGAGCCACCTCTAGGTGGCTCGGTGGCCGAGCCACCAATTGGTGGTCGGCCAAAACCGAGCCACCTTTTGGTAGCTCGGTGGCTCGGTGGCCGAGCCACCTGGGCCAAAGCCCAGTTTTGAGTGCCTATAAATAGGCTTGATGGCTCATTGTTTTGGAGGTTGGAATTTTTGGAGGCGAAGATCTGCTGGATTGAGATCTAAACCTCGGAGTTTTGAAGCTTTGAAGACTTGAACTTTCAGATCTGGTTCTTGGTGATCATCCACACCAAACAAGGCAGGAGTTCGAGAGAGATCAGATCTGAGATCTACACGGTTACCCTCCGGATCAAAACTTGGTTTTTGATCCCGAGAAGAGTATCGATTTCGCTTGGTCGATCTCGATTACTTCGGGCGATTATTTTCTTGGTGAACTAATCCCCCCGGCTATTATTTTCTTTACGAAATAATACCCGTCATACCGTGTAGATCTGACCGGATCGAGATCGTGCGGTGGTCCACGGATTAACCCTGGCGCAGGCGAAGAACCCACACAAGCAAGAGACCGCAAAACAGGATCTTACGATTTGTTCCACAAAAAAGGAAAGTTGTAATCTTTTTATTTTTCTTTGAACTTGTTGTAACCGGATCTTATAAAAAGACTGGATCTTTTGTAACCGATAAACAGTTGCTTGAGAAAACAATGACTTCAATGAAGAAAATAATTTTTCCCGCGAACAAGATGGAATATAAAATTATTCCTCTCCGATTATAGGTTTATCTCTACCAACAAACAAGAGACCAGGAGATGGAATATAAAATTATTCCTCTCCGATGATGGGTTTATCTCTACCAACAA
>BQKN01064550.1:213511-248324 GCA_022839385.1 Asparagus kiusianus
TTCAAATGCAGAATATAGAAAAACATTGGTGTAGATAATTATTCACAAATAAAGACATAATTTTTCTTTTTTTGGATCTGATTCTAAACTGAAGTTAATAAAAAAAATTCACGAAATAAATAAACAAAATAAGAAAAGGACACAGGACACCAAATGGAATTGTCAGCGAAAAGGAACACAAAGTAACCACTCTTTGCAAGTAAGTGATCAAAGGGAATGACCTGAACGTCACGGAAAGAACAACGTGAACAAGTGGAGCCAATATTGATATTTGCCGACCAAATGATATCCTCCTCTCCATTTGTTTAATCTCTGCACAATTCAATCAATTTAGATTGATTTCTTTTGATGAATTGGTTATAGACAGCTCAAGCATTGCTTTCCACGTCTTTTTCCTAATATTTAAGGATTTTGTATATGATTTGTTTTTTTTTCCAACGTCTAGTATTGCAAGAGAAGGATTCATAGATCAATATTTATGTTTGGAAGGTTCCAATATAATTCTCCCGGTCTTGGATTCAATTTCGGGCTGTATAATAATTGTTATGATGTTTTCAATTACCAAAGTGCAACCACTTGCCAGTATCAGACATGTGTCCTTCTACATGCAATACCCCAATCAAATTGGCAACCAAGTCTAGCAAGGATCCCGACTTAGCCGACTCGCCGAGTCAACATTTTCTTGTGTCGACTTGAATCACGGTACTTGTCGGTCCTCTTGTCGAAGACGACTTGCCACGAGCCCACTCGACACTTATTCGTCGCCTCGCGAGGTCGACTCGAAAGACGTTACTTCTCGGCGAAGCTAAAGGACAACTTCAACATTGAGCCCTCTCCCACTAACAACGTGTCAGCATCACATTCAATGCTTGGTAGGCGTCATCATGACTTTAGCCCCAATAGTCTTCATGACTCATCGGAACACGTCAACACCGCTATACCCCCGATCACTTCTCATTTAATGCTGAGATGATCTCTCTTCCACTCGTTGACCGACACGTGTAAAGTAGGTGCTGACGCAACCGCCAACCCATACTTATTTACCGCCATCATGTGCTCGGTCGAAATGACGGTTCTACCCTTTTTTCTATTAGTATAAAAAGAGACACTATTCCAGATACCAAGGTATGCCGTCTTGAGCAATTCTAGTACACTTAAGAACTCATGCAGTTCTTCATTTCCCTACTCAAGTTCATCAACTGACTTTATCGTCGGAGGAACAACGGGGGAACCAAGTCCTGTCCTCTCACGAATTGCTATTTGCATAGGCTGAAGCTACTCAACTCAAAACCAGATATTCGAAAAAGTGAGCGGGCCTAATCAATCCTATCCACCCATATATTTAATTGTTTGATTATTTACATCTACAACAACAATATTAATAAGTTTCTCATCTCTTAAAACATGACGGGTCTAATAGTTCTGATTTCACTAGATACCTTTTGATTTGTTTATTCTTAACATTGCCCAACGCAATGCCTCTTTTTTTAGTTATCCTTACTTTTTTACTCTTTTCCTTAATTAGATATCAGTTATAATCATAGAACAAATATACAATATAATAAACGATTATAATTGAGAAAATAAAGGAAATTGTTTTGATGCTTATATAACAGATATGTGGCAATAATAAGACTGTCCAAGAGGAACCTGTATAACAAAAACTGTTAAAGTTAGAGCACACCGGTAATCGGAAAATGCAGAAAATGAGATATAAACTAATACATTTTTCGGAGGGGAGAATGATGGTTCATAATTTTAATCAATTGTCAGATGTTGGGTTACGGATGAGGACAATACGTTTGGAAGTTAGCCACATGGGATATTTGTAATCTAGTAAAGTCATATGATGTCTCCACATGTTTAGTTGGTTAATTATTGAGCTACCAATTTCCTAAAAGAGCATTATCGTCCTACTGGCTTTATTGTGATATCCGTATCCTTCAAAAAAAAAAAAAGTAACAACAAATTTCCCCTATTATTTTATGACAAATCCCACAAAACACCGTCAATACTGTAATAAGTGGTAATTATATAGGATACCGGGGCCCTCTTCTCTTAAGTCATGTTAGTAGAATTAGAGTTACATGATAGTTTATCTCTGATCAATAAAATTAAGACTAAACTAAACTAAACACAACAAACTCAACATAACGACTCTGAACGCTTTCCTTCAAGCTGAGCATATATATCATACATGCTTTGGTTATCACAAATAAAGTTCACTCGTGTTCTCATAAGAGATTTTGTAACAATATCTGCAAGCTGATGATCTAAGGATATATGTTTGGCTCTAATGATTTTTTTCTCCATCTTCTTACAAATTAAGTAGCAATCAATCTCTACATACTTTGTCTTACCATGGAACTTCGAATTCGCAGCTATGTGAACGGCGGACTTGTTATCTCCATATAAGCTCATTGGCCATTCATGAGGAAAACCAATTTCCATTAATATATCTCTATCCCAAATAAGGTCACATGTTCGATTCCCCATGGTTCGATACTCAGACTTAGATGCAAATTAAGAGATTACACTTTGGTTCTTACTTTTTCATGAAACTAGGTTTTCTCTAAGGAATACACAATATATAGTGGTTGATCGTCTATCTGCTGGAGATATTGCCCAATCTATATTTGAGAATCCTACAACTCTTGTGTGTCCACCGTCTTAATAGAGAACTCACTTGCTTAAAAACTACTTTGGATAACTAAGAATTCTCTTCATAGCCTCCATATGTAGTATTCTCGGAACGAGAGAAATTGACTAATTACACTGACAAGAAATGCAATATTCAATCTAATAGTTGGTAGATAGTTCAGCTTCCCTAAAAGTGTTATGTATTTTTCAGTATCTTCCAAGAGCTCCCCTTGATCTGATAGTAATTTGGCCTTTCATCTATAGGTTAATCAATGCCTTTGTATTCTGACATCTAGGCAATCAACAACATATCAAGCACACATTTTCTCTGAGCTGAGAGAATATCCTTCTTCAATCTAGCCACTTCAATACCACAAACATATTTCAAGGATCTAAGATTCTTTATCAAAAGCTACTGCTATGGATATTTCTTCAAGCTTTTGATGCCATTACATCATCTTCAGTGATCATAACACCGTCAACACATACAACTAGAAGAATCTTTTGTCCACTATGAAATCTCTAAAAAACTGAGTGGTCTTTTTGAGCTTGATGAAGATCAAAGCCCGAGATACTGTTGCAAAAGTTTAAATCAGGAAAATTGCAACAAGCCGCAAAGGAATTACTTCAACCTACAGTCTTTTTCCATAATGTCATGCCCCATGTCCCAGAATGACAAGATGTGCACATGAGTAGGCTAGTTAATATATACAACGGGGCCAAATTCTACCAAAAGCATATACTTAAACTATCCGATAGATCAGTTCTAAATAACCACAACCCATAATAAAATTAGAAAAATAATTCATAATTGAAAAACTAGAGAAACTAATATGCAGCAAAAGCAAGTATACAAAATAAATATTTAGCAGAAGCAAATAATATTCAAACAAAAGTAGTCAACAAGTCCAATTGATAACTGAAAAATACATATAAATATCATAAGTATGATATCAATGTCATCGACATAACATACTAATAATAAGGCAGCTCGGCCATATAAACGAGTATAAATGTTGAACCATCGATCAAGCACCCTATGAATCTATGAGGAGACCTGTGGGATATAACAATCATTCTAAAGTGACAAAAGGGCATCAACATGACAAAATGGACCCAAAAGGAGCCTGGGGTGCAAAGTCACCTCAGACATAAGCGAAGTAAAAATTAGATCAAAACTCAACCCGAATATAGACTAAGCACATTTACGCATCACTAAGAACATGTGGTGCTAAGGTTACATGGAGTTGTGATTTACACGGTGCTAGACTCACGTAAGGTTAGCATCACATAAACTAGCTGAATTGGTAGTCAAACTAGCAGACAAGACTACATTAAAGCAGAAGCGTTAGAATTCTACATGATAAAATTCCTACACAAAGTTTACATGGGGTTACAAAAGTGACCAATGAGAGCATTTACATGACGCTACAAAAGTGACCAATGAGAGGGTTAAAATTCCCACATCCAAAGGGCTCCAAGGCTCCAAACTTTGACTAAAGTCTTCTATCTCTTATCTAAACCTTCTTGCCAGAGGTTTGAGCTCTCATCTGCTCTGGTAAGGTTGCTCCACTGCTAGAGAGGTCCTTAGGTTCTCTTTGGTCCTTTGATTGGATTCTCTTTGGTCCTAAGTGACATACTCCCTCTTCATGGGAGTTCTCTCAACGGCCTATCACCTCTCCATTGAGGTTTGCTTATTGGATTCCTATCACTCGACGGCTACTACTTCCCAAGGAGTTCTATCCTCTTATTGCATTCTACAATACACTCGAGAGTGACTACTCCCTTAACTGAAGTTATCTTCTTCCTACAAGAGGGTTTGCAAATAATCCTGAGTGGGAAACAGAAGTGGTCTTCTTCACTTGATATCAAGCTACTCTTACTCCAATGCTCTAGCTTCCACAAGGGGCAACATCAATACCTTTCACATGGTACTATAGTCCATAGAGATCCTGATCTATCTCTAGTAGCATAGGGTTAGGGATGTCAAATGGGTGGTTTTGGTTGGGTCTTGGTTGAGTCATAAATGGGTGGGCACATTTATGACCACTTAACCATTTATGACCCATTTAGCATTTGCTAAATGTGTTAGTTCTCAACAACCCATTTACTAAATGGGTGGTTCATGAGTGACCCAATAACCCATTTAGTTATGATTATGATGCTTCTATATATATGTAAGTTTCAGGGATCTACATGCAAACTTTCAGGGGTTTTTGGCAAACTTTTAGGGGGTTTACTGCAAACTTTCAGGGGGTTTTCTGTAAACTTTTAGGGGGTTTTCTGTAAACTTTTAGGGGGTTTTTTGCAAACTTTCAGGGGGGTTTTGTAAACTTTCAGGGGGTTTTTTGTAAACTTTCAGGGGGTTTTCTACAAACTTTCTAGGGGTTTCTGTAAACTTTCAGGAGGTTTCTGCAAACTTTCAGGGGGTTTTCTGCAAACATTCAGGGGTTTTTCTGCAAACTTTCAGGGGGTTTTCTATAAACATTCAGGTGGTTTTTTGCAAACTTTCAGGGGGGTTTTGTAAACTTTTAGGGGGTTTTTTGCAAACTTTCATGGGGTTTTTTGTAAACTTTTAGGGGGTTTTTTGCAAACTTTCAGGGGTTTTCTACAAATTTTCTGGGGGGTTTCTGCAAACTTTCAGGGGTTTTTCTGTAAACTTTCAGGTGGTTTTCTGCAAACTTTCAGGGTTTTATGTAAACTTTTAGGGGTTTTATATAAACTTTCAGGGGGTTTTCTGCAAACTTTTAGGGGGTTTTCTGTAAACTTTTAGAGGGTTTTCTGTAAACTTTTAGGGGGTTTTCTACAAATTTTCCGGGGGTTTTCTGTAAACATTTCTTTCACAAAATCCATGAGCTATGAGCGTAATTATTCATTTCTTCATATTTGTTGTTGGTTAAAGTCTATTATTTTTTCCATGTTTGTTCTTAATTATAGAGTGTCCCCAAGTAATTCTCCTTGAAATTTTTTATCACGCCGGATAACAATACACACTCTCTTTCTCTCCTGTTTCTCGCGCAATAGACACAAGTTTTGCAAGTTACACTTAGCCGCACACGCATATATCTCTTGCCGACGAAGAATTGTAAGCGCCTACTTTTTATATTCCTTGAGGGTGTTTTTTGCAATTTTTAAAAGTTTAAGGGTGTTACTTGCAAATTTGATATTTATAGGGGACTACCAAAATTTTTTAGATTTCATGTGTCATTTGTAAGTTTAGAAAATTCTAAGATTGTTTTGTAGTTTTGAACTCTTGAGGGTGCTTTTTGCAATTTTTAAACTTTGACGGTGCTTTTTTTTAAATTATAAACTTATAGGGGGTTGCTAGTAATTTCTTGATTTCATGTGTCATTTGTAGGTTTTGAAATTTCAGGATGGTTTTGTAATATAAACTATGGAGGGTGTTTTTCTAAAAATTTAAAACTTTGAGGGTGTTAATTGTAAATTTTAAATTTATAGGAGACTATTGAAATTTTTTAGATTTCATATATCATTTGCAAGTTTAGAAAACTCTAAGATTGTTTGGTAATTTTGAAGTCTTGAGGGTGTTTTTCTCATTTTTTACAACTTTTAAGGGTATTTTTTACAAATTATAAAATTTCAGGGGGCTGGTGGTAATTTTTGAATTTCATGTGTCATCTGTGAGGTTAGAAAATTTTGATAGTTTTTTTTATAATTTTTAACTCTTGAAGGCGTTTTTATAATATTTTAAACTTTGAGGGTGTTTTTTGTAAATCTTAAAATTTTAAGGGGTTTTAGTCATTTTAAGTGTTTTCTATAATTTTTAACTTTTAAAAAAGTTTTGTAATTGTTGAAACGTTGAGGGTGTTTTTAAAACAATATCCATCTAAACGGGTAAATGGGTGGGTAATAACCCGCCCATTAATGACCCATTTATATTTAATAGAAACTATACCCACCCATTTATGATCCATTTAACTAAATGGGTGGGTTTGGATGGTTCATTTGGCGGGTGGGTATGGGTGGGCAATTGGTTTTGAGTCCATTTTGCCATCCCTACATAGGGTCAAGAACCTACCTAAACAACAACAAAACGTAAGTGGACTAGATTCCTTCTATGCTCATTGGAACACCTAGTCTCGAGGATGTGCTCATCACCCTAGCTATTTGCGTGAAAAATAGATGGCATGCCCGTTGGGACCGGAGTTCTCTTCAAAGGAGAGCACTATGTCAAAATACAACAAGGTTACCCCCCTAAACTATTGTTGAAAGCCTATGCATTGAGCTTGACTAAGAGGCGTACGAGAGGTTTTTGCAGGAAGGCAGGCATCAATATATTTTATCACCAAAATATATTGAGAAAGAAATGAAAAATTTCAATCTCAAGATCTAGCTTTACATTATGCGGAGCGAATTTTCACGGTCTCAGATTAACCCCGCGTAATAAGGAAGATGATGACGTGAACTAAGGTAAGGGAGGTTGACAAGCTGCTAACACTCATGCATCATCAAGACAACTTAGCGTAAATTTCAGTTGTGAGTAAGAGGTGGAGCGATACCGCGTGAACATAACTCTATGTAAAATCCTTACTCCACATGAAGCTCACACCTCATGTACACCTTACATAAATAAAGACAAAGAAGATTTTGAATGCTAAACTTAGATAGGATCGTATAAAATGCAACTTTTTCATCAGAATTTGGAGCCTAATCCCCTCAGTAACCTCAGAGACTTCTTGTATGCATGTGATCTATCACATTTTAGAAACGGATTATCCATTACCCTAGGTTCTCAGCATCAGCAGGAATATGGATGTCACCATCATTCATTGTGTTGTCCCTGCTGCTACTACATAGAGGACAACCTTAAGACATCACCTTGCCGTCCACACATCCCTAAGTAGGGCTGTCCATTTTACCCGCTGGCCCGGTACAGTACGGCGCCGGGCAACATCCGGGTCGGGTAGCCCGGGCCCGGAGCCCGGCCCGTGTGGCAACGGTCACCACTCGTGACCGTTGCCGGAAATAAGCTAGATTTGGCCATTTGACCGTTTTGCCCCCAAAAACGGTCAAAAACGGCTATTTTGTGTGGTTATTTTGGTCATTTGCCTAGGGAGCTGGTTCTATAAATAGAGGAGGGTTTTCATTTGTTTTCTTCACACCAAAAACTCATCTCTTCTCTCTTATACTCTTATACTCTCTCTTATACTCTTATACTCTCTTATTTATACTTTCTAATCCTTTCATCAAATGGCTTCCGGATCTGATTATGAAGAGCAAAACTTATGTCCTGATCCTGAAATGAGTCCTCCTACTATAAGTCCTCCTACCGAAGTTAATCCCGAATCCGGTGGCGACGAATCTGCACCAAGAGCTCCTAAACGGCCAAGATCCGATGTGTGGAATTTTTACGAGAAGATCGACGTCATCAAGGATGAACACGGTAGGATCCTCACCCAGAAGGCTAAGTGTGCTTTGTGCGGCAAGATTTTTCAAGCTCATCATATGAGCGGCACCAACCACCTCAAACGCTATTTAGATAAACACAACAAAGGCCAAACTCCTCAAGGTGATATCCGACAATCCATGATTTCTCAATCCTCCTCTTCTGATAGTCTCGGTAGTTGGAACTATGACGCTGCTAGAGCCAGAAAATGCGTAATCAGGTTTATCATTCTTAAAAACCTTCCTTTTAAATTAGTAGAAGATGATGAATTTGAAGATATGTTTAGAAATGGTTTTTATCCTGCATTTAAAAAAAATTTCGTCAAACCTGCCAACGTGATATTTTAAAATATTATCAGCAGGAACAAGAAAAAAATAATTTCTTATTTTAAAAATTTAAACTGTAAATTTTCTTTAACTTCTGATATTTGGACATCTAGAGCACAAACTGGATATTTATGTATCACAGCACACTGGATTGATGAAAATTGGCAAATGTTTAAAAGAGTTGTTTCTTTTATTACAATAGAAGAGTCACATACTGGTGCTAATGTTGCAAATTTAATAATTGAAGAACTTATGAAATTAGAAATTTTAGAAAGAATATTTTCTCTTTCACTAGATAATGCAAGTAATAACAATGTAGCTGTTGATTTTATCAGATCATTTTTATCATTGCCATGTCATGGTGATCTTTTTCATATTAGGTGCATCTGGCATATTTTAAATTTAATTGTTCAAAGTGCATTTACTGAAATTAAACCCATGATAGAAAAGGTTAGAACAGTTGCTTACATGCATAGTACTTCTGAACAAAGACTTAAAAGATGAAAACAATTTTGTAAAAAAAAATGTAAAGCCTAGACTAATTCCAAAAGATGTTGACCATAGGTGGAATTCCACATATGCAATGTTAAGTGTAGCAATAGAATATAAAGACATTATAACTGATTTTATAAACTATTATGCTTCTAGTTCTAGTTCTGGTAGCACTTATGGAATAACTGAAGATGAATGGACAGTTATATGTAATTTAAATAAAATGTTATAAGTTTTTTATGATGCTACAATGTTATTATCTGGCTGTTATTATCCAACCATTACTTTAGTTGCTTTACAAATTTTAAATATTCAAAAAAAATTTGATAAATATCGTTTGGATGCTACTTTTGGACCTATGGTTTTTGAAATGGAGAACAAATTTAATAAGTACTTTAGGCATATTCCTCATATTATTGGTTTGGGGGTTCTTATTGATCCATGCTTGAAGGATATTGGCCTTCGAAGTTTGTTACAGTCATTATATGGTGGACAGGTTATAGACTTAGATGATGGAACCACCCTGAATGCTACTACTCATCATTTACTTATTAGAAATTATTTTCAAACCTTATATGATGAATATGCAGCTAGACATGGTGTAGCTGCACAACAGTCTACAGCTTCGGTTTCTTCGAGCTCATCCCGAGCTCGAGGTAAAAGTGTAAGTTTTGATAGGTATGCAATGGTAGCTGAGCTAACTGGTGGATCTGGACTTGGATCGTCATCATCGGAGGTTTCTGAAATAGATGAATATTTTTCTGCTTCTTTAGTTAGATGTCAAGGAAATGCTTTAGATATTTTACAATGGTGGAAAGTATATGGATCAGTTTCATATCCTATACTTTCCACCATGGTTCGTGACATACTAACAGTGCAGGTTTCGACGGTAGCTTCGGAATCCGCCTTCAGCACAGCAGGTCGTTTGATCGACGATCACAGGACATGCTTGGATCCGTATACTGTACAAGCGGTGATGTGCCTACAAGATTGGTGGAGGTACGAGAAGCGAACGCAAGGCATCGATCGGATGGCTGGAATTAAAGATAAATTTAAAGAATTGGGACTAACAGATAGATATAAAGAATAGATTGTAGTTTTTATATCTTAGCTTAAAATTTGTAAAGAATTATTTTGGAAATAATTACAAATGATAGTGATATAGGTGAGTAGGTGCCAACCTAGTTGGGATTTACTTATCTATTGTGATGCGATTAATTCCAAAATAAATTTGTACTTGTAATTTGTAACTGATTTATCAATTATTAATAAAGAATTTGTTTTTATCATTTCTTATTTGTAATTTATGTCATTTTAAGTAATTAATAAAATTATTGTTTTTATTATTTTTCTTGTCTTTTTTTTATAATTTATAATTTAAATAACATTAAAAAATTTTGGAAAAAATAAAAAAAATTACAAAAAAAGAAAATCACCCGGGCCAGCCCGGAACCCAGCCCGGGGTACCAGGGCCTGGGTCCGGGTCTGGGTCCCGGTTTTGCCCGGCCCGGGCCCGGATTTCCGGGCCGGGCTGGGCTTGGCCGGCCCGGATGGACAGGCCTACCCCTAAGCATAAGAGGGAACTAGTCTTCGATCGTGTGTTTAGGAGTACATGCTTAGACCTCCCAGCTAGCCATCACAAGCACCAAAAGAAGATTAGTTGAGACAATGATTGTTCAATATCCAAAATCACAAACCCAAATCTCTCCAAAAAACCCAAGTCTCACTAGAGAAGAGTTAGCCAATATAGTAACCCAATAGCAGTCACTGTCCATATGATAGGGAGAACCAATAAGCCGTTACACAACAATCATGGGTGTAAGACTAATACTATTCAGTGTCAGACCTGAGGAAGACGAGGGGGGTGGCATTGAAACTAATTCGCAACCAAAAAGAGGTACTTCTCCTATGGGAGGCCAAAACAATATGGCACATAGGGGCGTGGAGGCTTACCCATACAAGGAGACATATTAACATACTCTCTCACTTCAATGCCGCTAATATATATTCCCCAAAAATCAGATAGTGACTATGTCTTGAGATTTGAAAGGTTAAAAACTAGAAGTGATGGCCCACATCAACCTACTCAATCTACAGTTACCATTCCGTTGCACTACAGCCAAATCCAACCAGAAATGGAAATCATCTATCTAGAAATGCGTCAAAAAGCATTCATTATGATGATGAAGTCGGGTCTGTATATGCTTCTTCAAATACCAATATCTTCATCCAATCTAGGATACTTATTATCAACATGACTGAAGGAGGGAGCGGAGAAGGCATGAATGAAGCAAATACCATTTCTCCACCACCAAACAATGACAAGAGTCAAATGCCAAACCAAGATGGTGCTGGTAGCAGTAAAACGAGTTCAACTCTAACTTTGGAGGACTTGTCACAGAAGTTTCTAGTACAAGAATAAGCGTATCCATCCTAGAAAAATTCCCTCAATAATAATTAGAATTCCTTTCAGTAGTTGGTTACACTTTAGTGATGAACATGGGAAGGTACGATTGGCACTAGGGACATCCGGCAAGAGGTGAACCCATGGCACGATGTTGTAACTACTAGCATTGCCACTCACACAATTGCCCTAGGTGCTCACACAATTACAACTCCATCAGTAGAGGTGGTTAACTATTCAGTCAATGTGCATTCCCATCTTCAAGCTACGGAGAATCAAAAAAAAAATACGCCAATCGTTCCATTGATCATGAAGCAGAGCGAGCGACAACCAGCCGTTTGACAGCAATGGAGGCTAAACTTGTAGAGAATAGGACAATGCAATTTGAAGGTTTGGCATAAAAAAATGAACTACAGAGCGTAGACACATCATGCTCATACCTGTCAGAATGGAACAAAACACCATTCTGAAATATTTATTAATAATATTCTAGCAATTATGATATACAACAAGATATATGTTTATTAATAATATTCTAGCAATTATGATATACAAACTGCTGACCTTGCAAAACTTCGATGGATAGGATCACCTAGTCAACACATATATCATGTCCGGTCTCTAGCTAGAAATGTTTATTAATAATATTCTAGCAATTATGATATACAACAAGATATATGAGTAATGATATGCAATTAAGCTAAGAGCGATATAAACATGAGACAATGGCGATATAGAATGTAATAAACAATGAGCACAAATAATACGCGAAGGCAAACTCAAACACACAATATGATCATGGAGTTCGGTCACCCTCGACCTACGTCTCTGCTCCTCACTCACGAGGAGAATCTTCACTATCTCAACCGGCTTTCAACGTTCATCGAAAACATTTACAAGTCACACAATCGGTTTTCTATCTCACCGAAAACTCTCACAACTCACACAAATACAATCACACAATACACCATCTAAGTGTTGGCCTTTCACATGTCACATTCCTCAAGTGCTCGGATTTACCAGCTCTCCCTAGGCTTTACTACCGACATCACTCCTCTTGGAATTGACGCTGTCTCTCACCACACACTTCTCTTGGTGTACTTGTGTTTTACAATATGATCTCTCAACAAATAAGTACAAATACAAAGGGTTTGTTCTCTAATACAATGTGAGGAAAAAATTAAGCCAACACTCAGTAAACCAGTCACCATAATGTTTTGGTGGAAAGTTGGTTCTTTTATTAGTTGACTCAATACAACTTCAGTCGTTATAATGAACTCAACAAAAATAAAAACAAAAGATTACACCTCTCTTAAAACACACACAACAGACGTTTATCACCCGCTGTTTGCGTGGAATCTTTGCCTATACTGGGGTTTATCCGTGGACCACTAAGCGATCATATCAAGATATAGATTTCATTAACTTGCAAATGAGTCAAGAAATTAAAGTAGCTATCTCCGCAAAGTAAGATAATCACTATTCTCGAGAATCACAGCTAGGTGCGATCTCAAGAAAAATGGATAAACGGATGTAGATCTCTCAAACTCTTCCTCTTTATGCTGAATAGCTCGCTGAGATCTCTTTCTCCTCTCTAAAATTTGTGCTCCTCACTCTTCAGTTTGACAGGGTTTCGTTGATGCTTAAGAATTCTGGATCTGTGTGAATGAAGGCCCTAGAGCTATATTTATAGCCTTCAGAAGCTCGGCTTTCAGATAAGAATGGCTAATAACCTCTTATATTCAGTTAAAATCATGTTCAAATCAGTTGAGGGGTTGTTGGATCATAATCTACTAAAATCTTGGCGGTTAACAGCGAAAAACAGCAAGAACCAGTGTTTTTGGGACCTGAGATAGCTTTTGTGTCTCGGCTGCCCAAGATACAAATTGTGTCTCAGTCGCCCGAGACACAATCTGTGTCTCGACCGACCAAGACACTCTTTGTGTCTCAGCTAGTCGAGACACAGATTGTGTCTCGGCTAGCTGAGACACTTGTTGTGTCTTAGTTTCGACCGAGACGCCGTTTTGCGCACCTTTGACTGTTTTTGCTATAATTTCTCGGTCCGATTTTGAAATAATACAAATCAAAGTGCGTCAGAAAGCTGAAGAAGAGATCTACAATCTCCCATAGGTGAACCATATGTAGAGTAGATGAGACACGAGTGGCATTTAATCTTTCGTGAGTGAAATGTAATCCTCGATCGGATCGTTTCTTCATTATTTTGTTGTTCCGTTGATTCGTACGCTTCATTGACTCGCTTCATGCACTTATCAGCATCAGGTAATCCTACTTGACTCGAATAATGATGTTCATCGTCATCTCTTCGTCTCTAGCTACATGCGAGAACCCATATGTAATTTTTGATGCCTACAGATACCCCTTCTAATGTGTTTCAGTCTCGTTTCTTTTATAAAAGAGTCTGAAATACTTTGGATATTATAGACCCAACCTTTAGATAGTGTAAAAGGACCTGTAATTGGCCTTAATTCTTTACTTCTATGATTTTTAGTCTATTCAGTATTTTATCGAATAGCTAAAATACTTTCGGTGCTGCGTTTATCATCTTACTGTTGTCAAAATCTCGAACTGAAACTGGTATGTTGATTTCTAATTTTAGTTCGTGTCATTGAGTCAACATTGAACTGACTATCTTCATTAGGAATTCGTATCTAAATTATGATTGAACTCCCTAAGATTATCCTTAGTATCGGAGTTGATCTGAGCCTTATTTTGGCGAGAATTGATGACGTGTTGAGTACGCGTTGACTGGTGTTGATATTGATTGTGACACATTGACTGGTGTAAATACAGTTTATACTCATACGTTAACTGGAGTCTACACAGTTTAGGTTCTTAAGGCGTTAGAGCAGGGAGGACCAGTTTATACTCATATACTCCTGGGAGTTTCGGGAATCAGTTTAGCCTTGTGTACTCGTTGGAGGTTCAAGGAGATGCAATTTATACTCATATACTCATCGGAGTGTAGGGAAGAGCGAGTTGAGATTGTTTCGGATGCTTTCCAGGTTGAGCTCTTTGTGTGAGATTTGATCGTAGGACCAGCCATTGGTGGTTATACAACTTCTATCTCTGATGTTGCCAAATATCTAAAGTTATTATCCTCAAAGCTTCGGCTGGAGTTGAGGTTAGCTCGGCTGTTCAAGTCACGAGACAAACTGGTGAAGCTGAGGCGTTACTGACTTTTGTCCCTTATTATGATTACCAATTTTGTTTTGAATAGATAAGTATAATACTCATAGGATTTTTGGCAAACCCTCAACCATCAACGGGTTTGAAGTGCCTTTACCAACTACCGTTTGAATCGGGCTAGTATGCAGATTGTTTAAGTTAGTTCCCCATATAACATTGTGCTAAGAGAATGAACTCTCTTAGACTTGGTGCTATGATATTGAATACATAGGCTTAATCATACCTCATGGGATGCTCATAGGATTTTTGGTAAACCCTCAGCCATCAATGGATTTGACTTACCTTTACCGATTACCGTTTGAATCGGGCTAGCATGTAAATTATTTAAACTCATCTCATATGTAACGTTGTGCTAAGAGAATGAACTCTCTTAGACTTGGTGCTATGATATTAAATACATAGACTTGGTCGTTTTCGCGGGAACGGACCACTCGACAACGCATGTTAGACATAGGCTTATCTCTGATTAGTGGTCGAGATAAAGTTCTCCATGTGTGTGAGGCATGGATTCTGGCGTTATTAATAACATCCTACCATGATGTTGAATATGTGGGTTGTTGTCCTTTTCACGGTAAAAGACTAACCGATAATGCGTGTTAGGCGTAGACTTATCTCTAATTAGGGATCAAGATAAAATCCCCATACGTGTGAAGTATGGATTCTTGTATTATTAATAATAACCTACCACGATGTCGAATACATGGACTATTATCCTTTTTGCGGTAAAAGACTGACCGGCAACGCATGTTAGGCGTAGACTTATCTCTATTTAGGAGTCAAGATAAAGTTCTCCATGCATAAAATACATGGATTTTAGTGCAGAAGAGCCGTGTTGTGTCTTCTCTTAGGGCAAAGTCGAACTCTGTGTTGGAGAGAAAGAATTTTATATTCTATCTTCAGGTGCAAAAGAAACTTAAAGTAGGATCTCCACTTCGAGAATTTGAAGGATGAAACTAAGAGTGTGATCTCCACTCCGAGAATCGAAAAGATTTAGATAGCTCTAACTATTTAAAGATTTAGTTATGCAATCTAAAAATGAATTTCTCATTTATTGAGATGAAATTCTAACTTTAGCCCTAACTATTTAAAGGTTTGGCCAAAGGGGAGATTGAGACGACCCTAACTGTTTAAAGGTTTGATCGCTTGATGTGGGTGGAAGCCTCTCATTTATCAAAAGGGGATTTCAGTTTTGGTCTTAACTGTTTAAATGTTTGACTAAGATGGATTTTGAGACGACCCAAACTGTTTAAAGATTTGATCGTTTAATTTATAGACCTCTCGTTCATGGAAGGAATCGAGAGGGGATTTTAGCTTTGGCCCTAACTGTTTAAAGGTTTGACCGAAGGGAATTTGAGATGATCCTAACTATTTAAAAGTTTGATCATTCAATTTGTGGACCTCTCGTTCATGAATGGAATCGAGAGGGGATTTTGGATTTGGCCCTAATTATTTAAAGGTTTGACCAAATAGGGGTGTGGTGGTACAAACAATAGTGGCAGTGTCGATTTGTACAAATCACTGTGTCAATACAGTAGGGAGTTTCTGGTGTCAAGTTGTAAGGACTTTAACACAAGGGGGTTTGAAACTTTCAATACTATGTCCGGACTCTAACAATGGAAGTGTTGAGTGTACAGACATAACAGGAGTTTGAGTGGATCAAACCAGAAATAAATTTTAGTGGACCCACCATCAATTGATTTGATCAGTGAGAGATTAAGCACTCTACAATTAAATCGTGTGGGTTTCATAAGGGAAGATTGACCGGATGAAGTTATTGAATCTCATCTCGACGAAAGAGTGCTTGGGAAGTCAAATAGAGAGAGGGTTTTAATCATCTTGAAAATGATTAAATAGCTAGATTGGGAGGTTCTTAATCATTCTTTATCATGATTAAAATTATTAGTTTTGGGTTATCCTTAAGAATACCATGTGTAGTATTCTCCAGAAACTTCCCATCAAAGGTAGGGAATAGTTTAGCCTCGTGTACCAGTTACAGGTTTGGGAAATAATTTAGCCTCGTGTATCGGTTGGAGGTTTGGGAAACAGTTTATACTCGTATACCTTGTTGGAGTAGATAGAGAAGTAGTTTATACTCGTATACTCTTTGAAGTCTATGGAGAAGAAGTTTATACTCTTATAATCATCGAGTTCTACACCGTTCTCATTTGGCTTATTTTGTCGTTATGACACCGGCGTCAATTAAAGCTTGGATTTTATTTTTGAGGCCAAAGTAAGCCTTAGTGGGATGAATAACCCTCCTGTGGTACGCACAGTAGTTTGGATCCATAATCCTCTTAGCTCATTATTGATCTTTAATAGGCGGTAATTCGATCTTGTCGTTGGTGAGGAAGTATTTCAAGATGGCTGAAACTTCCTCATCTTGGAAGGAGTACTCTTTTTAGAGTCTTGGATCTGGAGTCCTTCACTATTTCTGAGTTTTTTCTTGTGATGTTTGATTAACATCAATAGTAGCCACAGGTGTTGTCAGTTGGCTTCTCTCGTTCTTCTTTCTTCGGAGGAAGCACTCGACCTGTTCTCCATTTAGTTTTAATTCTTTCCAGGTGGTTGAGGGGACAACTCCCATGGCCTCGAAGACATCGAGGGAGAGATTATGAGTGCATGTCTGGAGTATGAACTCTTCTATAACTGGATCTCGACAGTTCATTATCTTGGTTCGGAAGCATTTGACGAAGGTATCAACTGACTCTCCGTTATTCTGCTTCTCGTCCAGAAGAGCTCCTATTGACACTTTAGTGTCGTCATCAAAGAAATTACTAAAGAATGAGCTTTCCATATCATCCTAGCAGTTGATGCTTCCTGGATTGAGACATTGATACCAATCGAAGGTGTCCCAATGAAGGGTTCCTACGAGTGACCGTATCATTGGTAGTTCATTCTCAGAGATCACTCCCAAATGAGACATGAAATAGATCAAGTGTTGAGTGGGAGAGCCTCTCCCGTCGAATGGTGTGAAATTAATTAGGGTGAACTTCGTCGGATACGAGATTGAATCCCACTCTCTTGGATATGGGCACAGAATGCTCATTTTCCTCACTTCTTGAGCAGACATTAAGGCATTAACCTTATTCTCTAGCTCTTTCATCATCTTGTCATCGCCTTTATCTTTCTTTAGGCGATTTTGAGGAGGAACGATGGGACCATCCTTAGAGCATCTCCAACAGCTTCCCCATCTTCTTGAAATACTCAATTTTGAGGAATATGAAGCTTTTTTTTGGTCCAACAGATTCCCCATCACATTCCCCAAAATAGGGAAGGAGGAGAAAAAATAGGGAGTCTTCCCCAAATCTGCAGCATTCTCTAAATTTTTGGGGAGAGCTTTATTATTGTAATAAATGCGATTTTTTAAAATGGGGAAGCTGTTGGAGTTGAAGCAAAAATAATTTGGAGAATATGACTTTTGTTTCTCCATTTTGGAGAAAATTTTGGGGAAGCTGTTGGAGATGCTCTTAGTATTATCATTAGTGATGAGACCAGCCCTAGTGTTGGTATTATTGTTGGGGCTACCCCTAGTGTTGGTATTATTATTAGGGTCACCCCCAACATCTTTGTCATTAGGAGGAGCATCGACATTGATAGTCTCCTCTACCTCTGAGTCGCTATGTACCTGATTGGTAGTGTGGAGACGACTGGATTCACCGTACTGATTTGATAACTCCTGAAGTTATTAAGCATGTAAATCCTTGACCTGCTACACGACCATCTCCATTTTAATTTTAAAATATTCTTTTTGTTTGGCCAAGGCTTGTTGAAGAAGTTGAGCTACTTATTCGGTATTGATCATGAATACTTATCGAGCTCACCCCATGCTAGACATTGTATTGTTGGAGACAATTGTGGAGCAAGTATCCAAAAGTTCATCATCTGAAGACAGTCTTTCTTGCATCTTCAGGTAATCCCCATGTCTGATAGCTTCTAATTAGAGCTGAGACTCTCGTCGGGCTATTCCTAAATCGACGTTTCTTCTAGGAGAAAAGTCAGGATTAGCGTTATTTGAATTGAACACAGACTTTCCTTTATCAGCCATGTTGATGGTGACTTCTGGGAGTTCGTCATCTTGAATGGCCGATCTTCTTTTGCGGGAGTGTCTTGATTTGTGTTTGGCACTTTAATGGAAAGCCTTCGGAATACCGAGACCCTCAGTGGAGCTGTCTTGGGGCAGCTACACTCTAATAATACTGTCTTGATTAACCTCTCACAAGGGAGTGTGAGTCTGATTTTGGGGTACTTCTCTTTCAAGAGTTATTTGTACCCCCAGCCCAATAGTACAACTCATCAACGTTATGGTCGGAGCAACCTATCAGCTATTGGTTTGAGTCTCTAGGTATAACGTTATCATTTGAGAGACACATTTTTTTCTTCTGAATAGGTAACGCCTTGTTGGCGTTCGTAGGAGTTACACGTTAGGAATCGCACATTCATGAGGGTGAAACCCTAATAGGCTCCTGGTCTTCTGTACTCACCCCCAAACGGGCAGTTACAGGAACAATCTTGTTGGGAGGTCATGTACAACCCCTAGCCTAAAGAGTCGCTCAGTATTTGTTCATCGGACCCAAGCATTCTTTGATAGGAGTTTTGCCTAAATTTTCGTGTAGAGGACCCAGACGATCTTTCAACGAAATTTTGAACTTGGACCCAGGCATTTTTTGACTGGTGTCTCTTGTCAGGTAAAGGCACCTTAGTTATTTTTGGGGCAGTTGTAGGCACTGTTTTGGCCTTCGACATCCAAACCTGCTTAGATCTTGGTGGCTCTTTGACCACCTCTTCTTTTTGTAACTCTTGTGCTTTTCGCACAAGGATCCGGGGATGTGCATGAAGTGCGTGGCGCTTCTCGATGCTCTCTTCGAGAGTAGAATGGGTTCGTTTGCATGAACTCATTTGTTAGTCGGTGGTTGGGAGGAGGAACCCGACGCTTGTTGTGGCGATGGTTTAGCCACTTAAAGCTTTCTGAACTTTAAATCCACTTGGTATCGAATTCTGTCCACCTGCTCCAAAGATTTGACGAATTGGCGAGCGAGACGTTAGCGCACCTCTGCCGAGCCCTCTTTGTCAGCACTGGTGCGCCCTCGACGAGAAACTCCTTGACCTTTAAGGAGTTGTCACGAATGTTAAATCCAGCTTTCCTGGAGGCCGGAGAGGAGTCTTTAGCAACATTCGGGTGAAGATTATCACCCTGAGTCTTCAGATCTGAAGACCAATGAACCTTCTTCATGGAAGTGGTCCTCCTGTGCTTGCAGAGAGAGGAAGATCTAGAGGAGGAGGAGGAGACGTACTTCTCTAACTTCTATTGGTCGAATTAATACTCAACCTCTTTATTCACATGGATCTTGATTAGCGGCTGCGACACGACAACGTCAACAGCAAAGCTGTTGGCTCCCACTGTGGTTGCTAGCGTGTTTTGGTGGAAAGTTTATTTTTAATTAGTAGACTCATTACAACTTCAGTCATTATAATAAACTAAAAAAACAAAAGATTACAACTCTCTTAAAACACACACAACGAATGTTTATCACCTATTGTTTGCATGGGATCTTTGCATGTGCCCGGGTTTATCCGTAGACCACCGAGCGATCAGATCAAGATATAGATTTTGTTGAATTGCAAAGGAGTCAAGAAATTGAAGTAACTATCTCGGCAAAGCGAGATAATTACTCTTCTCGAGAATCATAGCTAGGTACGATCTCAAAGAAAATGGATGAACAGATTTAGATCTCTCGAGCTCTCCCTCTTTATATTGAATAGCTCACCGAGATCTCTTTCTCCTCTTTGAAATTTGTGCTTCTTACTCTTCAGTTTGACAAGGCTTCATATATGCTTAAAAATTATGGATCTGTGTGAATGAAGACCCTAGGGCTGTATTTATAGGCTTCAGAAGCTCGGTTTTCGGATAAGAATGACTGATAATCTCTTATCTTTAGTTAAAATCATGTTCAAATCAGTTGAGAGGCTGTTGGATCATAATCTACCAAAATCTTGGCAGTTAACAGTGAAAAACAGTGAGAAACAACGGTTTTGAGACCTAATATAGCTTCTGTGTCTCGGCTGCCTAAGACACAAATTGTGTCTCGGCTGGCCGAGACACTCTTTGTGTATCGGCCGGCTGAGACACTTGTTGTGTCTCAGCTGGCCAAGATACTCTTTGTGTCTCAGCTGGCCGAGACAAAGGGATCTACAACCCAATTATACAACCTCACATGGGTGAATCATACATGGAGTGGACGAAGAAAAGATCTACAACCTCCCATGGGTAAATCATACATGGAGTGGACGAGAAACGAGTGGTGCTTTGCCTTTCGTGAGTGAAACGTAACTCTCGATCGAATCGTTTGTTCATTATTCTGTTGTCCATTGATTCGTACTCTTCGTTGACTCACTTTATACGCTTGTCAGTGTCAGATAATCCTCCTTGACTCAGACAATGACGTTCATCATCTTCTTTCCATCTTGAGCTATGTGCGGAAACCCATAGGTAATTTTTGACGCCTACACACAACCCAATTATACAATGTATGAAATACTGAAAGCTCAATAGGGATGTGTGTGATCAATGAGTACAAATGAAATCTAACTCAAATAAATCTAGCAAATGTAAATATGAAAATTTAAGAATAAACAATCTAGGTAATTGAGTTTAGAAAACATCCCCAAAATCACAAAGAAATGTAGAAGAGAGTATGAGGATGAATTCCTCAAACCGAAAATGTAAGGCTCCTTTTTGTAAAAACTTCTTCACACAAAAACAAACTTGAAACAAACTCTTAAAGACCCTTAAGCCCTTGTTAAAATTATTTTAAAAACTTTCTTATGTCAGTTAGAAGTTTGAGGGTAAGGGGTATATATAGGTTCACAAAACAAACCCCAAAACCCAAAGAAATAGACAAAATTAACAAAAAACTAACCGTTATTGTGCAACGACTCTATTGTAAGTCGACTTATGATAGGTATCAGTCAACTTATATAGTACAAGTCGACTTGTTATATTATGAGTCATCTCAGCAGATTAAAAACACCATCTATGCAATAATTTATAAGTCGACTTGGTACTGTAGCAAGTCGACTTAAAACGTGCATAGGACCTGATATGAACAGTAAACATTAACTTTAAACCTTGTTTAAAAATATCAAAAAAAATTCTAAAAAATGTAAAATTTGGGAAAATGTTTATAAACATGAAAGTAAACATGTTACAATTTTTTTTCAAATTGCATTTCCCGTTTGTTAAAACTCATTATTTTACAAAATAGTCCAAAAACACAAAGTCTCAACAACACATGATTTTGAAAAAATATTTTTAAATAAGTTTGAAACTTCTCTTAAGTGGACAAATGGACTTTATAAAGGATGTAAAATAGTACAATCAAGTCTTTAATCTATAGACATATTATTTTGCAAACTTACCAAAAATATGAAAACGAAAAATATGATTTTATTGATTTTTGAATATGTCAAAGCTTGAGTTTAATGAAATCATTTAAAGCACATATAAACATGAAACAAATATGTGTGTAAATATCTATATCCATTTTTTTCATATTCATGTGGCTTAAAAAGGAAAACGATGTGTGTGTGTGTATAATATTTGAGCTTTAAGCATTAACACACAAGTATAAACTACTAAACTAAATATACCCAAGATATTGATCTTCAATAAAGCTCATCTTGGTTGCGGATGAACCTTGATCTTGTACTTGACTTGAATTCTTAATTCCTTCATTCCGATATCTGCCAACCTCTTTTGAATGTCATCGTTAAGCTCAATTCCATCCAACCTCCTACTGAGGATCTTTGTGTAGAATACCTTACAATCAAATACAAACACTCGATAAACATTATTAGGAATTGTTTGTTAGTCATCAAAAGTAGATTAGATAGTAGGTTCATAAACATGAGACCTAACACAAATAGTTAAAACCTAAATTTTTGAACTCTTAGAATTTGTATATTACCCGTTAATTATTAAGTGACACTGAATTTCTAAAATCTTAGTATTAAGTGTTAGGATTTGCAACCTCCATGCTTTTATTTTTAGTTTTCTCACTCGATAAATGGTCGTATAATATAAAAAACTTGAGATTGGACAACATCATGTGTAAAAGCCTTGAAATAAGTTACATAGATGGAAAACCTCATGTGATCTATTATGCAAGTGGACACTGAACAATGCATAGTAAAATTACTTCGTCATAAAGACGGAGGTTTTAGCTATTATTTTTGCCTTATAAAAATTATGGTCCAATCTCATTAGGTCTTTGACTAAGGTTTTCACGGATCACGCTATACTGAAGTATCTTTTAACCAAGAAATATGCTAAAATACGCCTTATTAGTTGGATATTCTTGCTCTAAGAGTTCGATTTGTAAATCCTTAATAGAAGAGGAGCAGATAACCCACTAGCTGATCATTTGTCTAAGCATCCTAATGCACCAACACCAAATGTCCCAATCAACAATCATTTTCAGAATGAACAACTGCTAAAAGTTCAATATGTAATGTGGTTTGTAGACATTATAAACTATTTGGCCATAAAATAGATTCCTTCACATTAGTCTAAAAGTGATAGATCCCGTTTCCTTTCATAGGTGAAATATTTTTACTGTGATGACCCTTATCTGTTTAAATATTATCCTGACCATATCTCTAAAAGGTGTATACCAAATAAAGAGATTAGAAGTGTTCTTTTCTTTTGTCACGAACAAGCTTGCCGGGGGCACTTTGACCAAGAAAAAATAATCCTCAAATGTGGGCTATATTGGCCCAATCTATTTAAGGATGCATATGAGTTCTATAAACCCAGTTACCGCTGTCAACTCTTAGGAAAAATTACTAGAAGAAATATGTGACCATTTCCAAACTCTTTTGAAAATTTACACATTCTAGTGGGAGTAGAATACATGTCCAAATGGGCTAAAGCAGTGGCTTGTAATAAGGTGATTGTTAAGTTTCTGAAGGAAAATATCATTTCCTAGTTTGGAGCGCCTCAAGCGATCATTAGCTATAACGATATACATTTCTATAATCGTTATTTTAAGACTTTTATGAGAAAATATTCAATCACAGATAAATCGCCAACTCCTTATCAACCCTAAACCCGTAGTCAAGTAGAGGTCACAAATAGACAGAATAAACTAATCTTAGAAAAACCGTTAATCAGAATAGAAAAGATTGATCTATTAAATTATGTAATGCTTTATGAGCCTATCGGATAGCTTTCAAAAACAACTTGGACATGTCACCATACAGGCTTATTTTCAGAAAGATGTGTTATTTACTAGTTGAACTAAAACACTAAGCAATTTGGGCAATCAAACAGCTCAACTTTGATTTAGAATCGACAGGAAAGACAAGAATGCTCCAATTAAATAAGTTAGAAGAGATTTGAAGTGATGCATAAATGAATTCAAAATTTTACAAGGAGAAAACCAAGATTTTTTATGATTATTCAATAATATGGAATAATTTTATATCAGGATAAAAGGTTTTACTCTACAACTCACAATTACATCTTTCCCCGGAAAATTGAGATTACTATGGACGGTTCTATATATTATTAAACAAGTTTTCACACATGGAGGTATCGAGATAGAAAATCCTAAAATTGGTCATACTTTTAAAAATTTCTACGCTTGGAGAAGAGGAGGTGTTAGTTCTTCATGAACTACACTATTTTTAAGAAAAAATAAAAAAGAGAAAAAAAGATTTTTTTCTCATTTGTCTAGCCCATTGAAAAAAAATCCAAGCCCAATTCGTACACGCGCGCGCGCAAACACACACAAATATATATATATATATATATATATATATCACAAATGCTCATTCACATATAAAACAAATAAATAAATATATAAATAAATAAATTTATGTTGTCTTAGCCTACTATAGTCCACTAGGCGAGGCAAAAAATAAAAAATGATTGGGCTGAAACTTCGGCCCAAGCACCATGGTTATCAATACCCGTAGCTATACTAGCATCGATACTCAGGTTCGTGCAGGCTTAAAAACCTAAGCCCCTTCTTCTTCTTCCCCTTTCTTATTTTTTTTCCTCTCAAACCCATTATTCCTTTCTCTACTTGACACCAAGGAGCAATTTAGAGGTTATTCTTTCAATGTTTGAGCACTCTTCTTCTTCAAACCCCACTCTAAAGTACAATTTCTCAAATTTGGCCTTGCAATTTTAATTTATTGCTGTTAGTTTGTGAATTTGTGAAATTGAGTTGATCTTATACTTGAATCATGTGGAAGATAGGATTGTTATCATATATATGTATATATAATGGTTTAAAAGTTTCATGTATAGAATTAATAACCTTATCATTTGGATCATCTACCAAATTTTATGGTATAATTTAAAGTTTTATAATTTTGTAAAATTATGAGAATTAACTTATTATTGCCATAGCAATATACATAATTCGTAAATCAATTTTATCAAAATTTTGATCTCTTCGAATTTTTTCCAAAGGGTAATTCCTTAGGTTTATGTTACAAAAATAAAAATAAAAATAAAAAGATCAAACCGTAGAACTTAATTCTTTGTATCACAAAATCAAAATGTTGATAAATTGAAATGAGCTCATGTTGATTTTTTTAGAGAATCTAATTTATTAATAAAAAAGGGGGTCATGATGTTTTAAAAATTATATTTAAAGAAATTTAAAAATATTTTTTTTTCTTGTAGATGGCACTTAGAGATCTTGAGCGACATCCTCGTCCTCTAAACTTCAATTCGATGATGACATTGATGGACCTACATTTCTTGCTAGGATTGAGAGTCTTAATATACACTTTGAGAGAAGTTTGAAAGTTAGTGTACTCCAAACTTATGAATCCACAATAGATATGATAACTGCAGTGGGACTCAGAGAAATGATTAAAAAAACCTAACAAAAGCAAACATTTCTTTAGTCTGAGAATTCTATGCTGGATGGGAAATTGATTCAGATTAGGAATATTTAGCTTCACCTATAGTTATGGTGTTAGGGTAGTTATTGTGACGCTCCTGGGTTCACACAAGGCTGCAGTCCAAGATGAAATCAAGAATGTCAAACCTGTCATGCACTACACCGTGCAATAATACGTTTCACCATCACAATAAGTATCCATCTAGTGGAATCAATAACAGGTGTAGGTACAAAACAGGCAAAAGAAAATATAATGGAACAGTAATAAACAATAGGTAATCTGAAGAAAAATAGTCATCACTGATATGAGTAAATAAATCTCTGAGAAGAAACAATATCTGAGCTGAATACAAATATCTCGACACAGGGAGAAATAACATTTAGGAACCTCGCCTTTACAAAAACTAGAATAAACTCTCAATTGTTCATAAACAAAATTTATTGTGGAGTTCAAACATATACTAATAATATCTATGAATAACTGCTAGAGCAAATCCATCAACCTACGGCTCTCCGTGCACCTGGCTCGTTACTTGAAAGTGGGGAAACAACGAGCGTCAAAGCTCTATAGCGGGTAACATCACAACCAACCCCAAGGGAGAGGGCTCGTTGTATACAGAAAATACAGATAATATATAATAGATACAAAATCATTAGTCCTAACAAAGAGGGCTTTAATATTTAGGAATTTACAACACGAGCATAGGTACGTCGAGCGAAATAATCCAAACAAGGAAACCCTCATGTATATACCTCGTTATCTCAAGTTGCAAACCCTTAAATATCAAACCCAAGAGCTAGAACAGGAACAATAATAATAATAGGAAGAATCGCACACCCAAACTCCGAACTCATATACTATCTCATGTCACAACTCATGTACATGTCATGTACAGCATATACAGTATAAATGTTAAAATCAAGGTCTAAATTGATGTCCAACACATGGACTAAAATCAAAAGTAGTGGATGTCCAACACATAGACTGAAAGGTGGTTGTCCAACACATGGACTGAAAGTAAACGTCCAACACATGGACGAAAAAGTGAGTGTCCAACACATGGACTGAAAAGTAAATGTCCAACACATAGACTAAAAGGTAAATATCCAACACGAGGACTGAAATGGATTATAGTCCAACACGAGGACTTTAATGGATTATAGTCCAACACGAGGACTTTAATGAATTATAGTCCAACATGAGGACTTCAATGGATTATAGTCCAACACGAGGACTGAAATGGATTATAGTCCAACACGAGGACTTTAATGGATTATAGTCCAACACGAGGACTTTAATGAATTATAGTCCAACACGAGGACTTCAATGGATTATAGTCCAACACGAGGACTGAACAAACTATGCCAATATCTAAGCGATATGCGAAAAGATAAACTTCACAACTTTCACACAAATAATTCCAACAAATAATTTGGCTGCACCAATCTGGCTGCCTACGTACCCTCTTTCTCAAGGGATCAAGCCTCCCGTAGTTCATCAAAGATATTCATACAAATATATGCAACTCTAGTTTACCGTTTATCACAACAAAACTAACACAATATGTCAATAGACCAAATCAGATCATAATCCTATTGGGATACACATATGCGTATTACAACATACTTATGACTATAAGTGTAACAATCGAGCGGCTCAAACTCCGCAAACACATCTCAAAACAACGCAAACAAACTTCAGAGAACAAGAAACTGAGGCAAACCGCCCAGGAAATGGTCTGCGCTACTGTTAGTAAAATAAGTATATCATTTGGTAGGAAAACTATTTTTTAAAATAGTTTTCTGTTTTGAAAACTAGATTCACACATCTTTTAAATGGAACTAGTTTGGTTGAATTTGGAATTAATTTGTTATCTCAAATATCCAGTTAATCATCATATATGTGCAGCAGTTTTCCTGCAAGACATGTTATTGGTAAAAAGAGTATATCTTTCTCTATACAAATCATTTTATAGATTTTCTTTCTGTTTTAGAAACTAGATTCACATATCTTTCATATGACACCAGTTTTATTCAATTTGAAGTTCAAAATAAAAACCAGGTTTCAGTTGAAGTTGATCACACGGGTTGCAGTTTTCTGCATGACATATCGTTACTAAAAAGACTATATCTTTCTCAATATAAATCCTTTTTAAGATTTTCTTTCTGTTTTAAAAACTAGATTCACATATCTTTCATATGACACCAGTTTTGTTCAATTTGGAGTTCAAAATCAAAACCAGATTTCAGTTGAAGTTGATCATACGGGTTGCACTTATCTGCATGACATGTCGTTACTAAAAAGACTATATCTTTCTCAATATAAATCATTTTTAACTTGTTAAAATTTCAACTAATTACTGGGAAGGTTTGGGTAGGAGATAATCTTGCCTTAAAGACGTGTGCAAGCCTCTAAAGATGATATGAAACGACCATTTACCGCCAAACACCACAGATCTCACATTTCCTTCGATGTTCGCCTCACGAACTCTCCCAAAAACACAAGATTTAAAGCTAGGGTTTTAGAGAGGAGGGTAGGGGCTGCTAGGGTTTGGTATTCTGATGAAGATAGATTTTTTTTCGTGCACCAACATGTTTTTATATAGCAACAAACCCAATTCAAAAAGCCCAAACCCGAAACCTATTAGAATCTGGAAACATCCCGTCAGTCTACGATATTTTGGCTGTAACTTTCTCATACGAACTCAGAATAAGGTGATCTAAGATTTGTTGGAAAGATCTTGAAGAGACCTACAACTTTGCTCTTTTATATTTCTCCAAATTTAAACTGTATCTATATGTAAAATGCATATACTTTTAACTGGTGGTTTTTCCCAGATTCAGGCCCGTGTACGTGTGCATGATATCACTTCTATATTCACATATATACATTGAATTGATCTCAAATCAATTCCTAGCATACTCAAATATTGATAAATATCATTTATCATAATATAACATATTTATTATTATTTATTATAAAATAAAAATAAAAATTTAAAATTTTAGGGTTTTACAGTTATCAACCTTCTTATAGTTAGAAATATTCTTGGACTTGAGGATCTACCAGCTCGTGTACCAATTTCTTTCAAATAGCTTCTACTATACAACCCAGAACACCAGAATACAATGAGACGTCCATGCTTTTATGTGAAAAGATTTTCACAACTAACTTCGGTTTAAGGAATCTCAAAACAGAGTATAGATTACTAAATCTTTTTGTAAACTTTAATCTCAAACCCATCACTGCATACACCACCATCATCACTCATGATATGATTCTTCTCTATTGGTTAGCCACTGGTCGATTGTTTGATACAGCTAGAATTATCTTTGTGTGGATAAGATCTTCAGTTAAGAATGTGATAGAATGGGCCAAGTCATAGCCTACCTCGAGAATTCAGCTTTGCTACCCTTGCTTGATCACTAGATTTTAACATGCTTTTGGTGTTTCAGTCTTATCAGATGATAGATGAGAAGCATGAAAGGATTATTGATACATCAGACTATAAAGAAGAGCATATCAGGATAGGATCAATCGGGCTCTGAGCTCCTACTCAACACCCACTGACTACACATGACCTCATTAAGCAACTTCTTGAGGGACAAGGCAGACATGTGACCCAGGTTGCTAGAATATAGGCTCAGATAAATCATCTCACTAAATTCATGGTATTTTTGATGAGTGACTGACAGAGTATACATAGTGATGCAGCTGGACCACTACCTGAGCTTCAAATCATTATCACACCACTGCAAATCGATGATTTTTCAAGCAGATGGGATGATGAATCTAGGCCTAGTACTAGTATTGGAGTTGCTGTTGATGAGGATGAGGAGCACATTGAGGAGCATGACTAGAGGAGATCATTGTTAGACCCTAATACCACTAGGAAAGAACCCTAGGGGGGATGTGAATAGAGTTTTTGCTAATCCAATCCGATTTAATGCTAACAAAAACAAAAACTAATTAACAAATTGTGATTTCCTTGGTTTCAACAAGACTGCAGTCCAAGGTAAAACTAAGAATATCACTGTACTATACCGTGCAATAACATGTTTCATCATCACAATTACTATCTATCTAGTAGAATCAACCATAGGTGTAGGTACAAAACATGCAAAAGAAAGTACACAAGAGAAATACTCAATAACAGATAAACTCTAAAGAAATCAACACTACTGGAATAAATAGACCAATGTCTGAGAAAAAATAACATCTGACTGAATACAAGTGTCTCGACATAGGGAATCAAATAAATTGACATTAAGGCACATCACCTTTACAAAACTAGAATAATAACTCAAATGTTCATAAACACATCTACTATGGAGTTCCGACATAAACTACTAATAAAATACTATAAATAACTACTAGAGCAACTCCATTAAGTTACGGCTCTTTGTGCACCTGGCTCGTTACCTGAAAATGGGGGAAACAACGAGCATCAAGAGCTAGCGAGTAACATCTCAACCAACCCAAGGGGAAAGGCTATAAGTATGAGAGAAATATCTGATAATACATATAGATAATCAAGCTTCAACTCTGAAATAAATAGGAAGTTTAATAATTAGGAATTTATAATACGAGCATAGGTATGTTAACTATCCCGTTAGCTCACATTCTAAATGGCTAACTACCAAAACCAAAAGCTACAACGTGGAGCAATAACTCCATCTCCAGCTCTAATCTCAATGACCTGACATATGCCAAAAAAATATATGCCCAACTCGTCGACTACAACAGATAAAGGTCCAATATATGAACGACAATAGCTTTAAGTCCAACACGAGGACTGTAGTGGATTATAGTCCAACATAAGGACTTTAATAGCTTATAGTCCAACACGAGGATTTCAATAGATTATAGTCAAACACGAGAACTTCAATAGCTTATAGTCTAACAAGAGGACTTCAACATGTAAATGATATCAGAACCAACATATGTAACATTTATTCTCATGCCTCGGTGAGTAAATCTAATCTCATGTCTAAAGTCAACTCATGTACACAATTTATAGTGTATTAAAATCCCACATAACCTTGGTAACTCACCAGCCACACAAATGCACGTAAAAGACATGCACAAAAAATACCCAGCGATCGACCGTTGCCCACCACGGTCGACCGCGCAGAGAGTAGAACACTTCTGTTCATCTGCACACTCAGTGGTCGATCGTCACGGTCGACCGCACAGGAAACAAAAACTTCCTGTTTCTGTTGCGCGCCCAGCGGTCGACCACCACGGTCGACCGCGCAGGTACAGAAAACCTTCTGCAGGTTATCTACTCCGAGGGTTTGATACAAAAGTCAATAAACTATGATTCTATATACTACCAATCCTGTATACGTGATTTAGTATTACTAGAACATGCAAAAATACAATCTAATCACCATAGAGAAAAAGAAACCTTTTTAAACACATGTATGCATGTCGATACGTTTGAAAACAATTATTTTTCTTTCAAAACTCTTGTTAGAAATATTTTCAGATCTAGATCTGCATTAAGAATTTTGTGGGTGATCATTATTAACTGAAAACTTGTTCTCTTTGTAATATATCATATAAAGATCTATCTTTATACATAAAATAGCATGTTAGGCTCACAATCACAAGAAAACATTAGAAAACAAGTTAAAAAGCATGGGTGTAGGGTTGGGCAAGATGAAACTCGCCTGAGGGTGTTAACAAACTCTTAACGACGCTAGAAAAGATCCTCCTTCGCTGAACACTGCTGGATCCCGCAAAATTTTTCCAAAATCGGTCAAAAAAGTCGAAGAGAAGGGGTTAGGGTTTGCAAGAGGAAGGGAGGAGGCTGTTAGGGTTAAGACTGATGAAGAAGAGGTTCTCTCAGGTTTAGAAATATATATATGATCCCACAAATTCGACCCAAAACCCAACATGACCCGAACTGGGAAAACTGGCTGACCGTTGTCCGGTAGACCGCCGTGGTCGACCGGACATGAAAAATCTTGTTTGTGCATGTTGTTTGTGTGCTGGCCTTTCACTTGTTCTCTCTCACATAAATAGACTTGTTTGATCCCCAAACACTTGTTATCACATTCATCTATGATATAAATATATATTTCATAATAAAAACTCATTCATTGTATTTTTATGGTGTTTTACACAAATATCCCAACAAATTAGATATGCAACAAGATATATATGCAAGGATATACAAACAAGGGTAAGTAAACTATAAACAAATACAAACAATATAGTGGATAAATTAGACAATGAGAGAATGACGATAGAGATAAACAAACATAAGTGCATAAGCCAAACTCAAACACATAAGAAATAATCACGGAGTTCGGACCTTCTGTCCTACGTCTCCGCTCCCCACTCCCAGAGAGAAATCCACTATCGTACCGGGTTTTTAATGCTCACCCGAAAACATTTACACCTCACACTCGGTTTTCTAGATCATCGAAAACTTTACAATCAACACTTTTACAATCCCACTCTACACCCTCTAAGTATTGGTCTCTAGCCCGTGTCTCCCTCAAGTGCTCAGATTTACAGCCTCTCCCTAGGCTTTACTATCTAAACCACTCCTCTTAGGACGACCCCGTCTCTCACCACACACTATTCTCAGTGTACAAGTGTATTACAAAGTGTATCCTCACAATGAAAGCTCAATACAATAATTTGTTCTCTAATATGGATGAGAACATAAATAAGCTCACTCTTAAGGCACAACCCCACAATCCAAATATACTATGTATGAAAATACTAAAACTCAATGGTTGTGTGTGTAAGCAATGAGTAAAGTAAATCTAAACTCAATATAAATCTAGATTTAAAAAAATGATTAACAAATAAATAAATATAAAGCTAGAAAGAGTTTAGGGAAACTTCTCTATGGATCAAGAGTGTGAGAAAGAATGGAATGAAGCTCAAACACCAAGAGATGATCTCCTCCTCTTGTAAACTTCTTTTTGCATAAACTAAAACACTCTTAAAAACTTAAACAAACTCTCAAAAACTTGTAAAACTTGTTCTAAACTTCCATAGCAAACAAATAAGAGTAGAGGGCTTTTTATAGCCTCTCAAAACTAACCAAAAACCTACAAAACTCTACAAAATGACAAAACTAGAAAAACTAACCATTATAGGCTGAAAAATATTGATCAGTCGGCTGATGATATCATCAGTCGACTGATGATATAGCAGTTGGAATAGTTTTGGCAGATTCTGGAATTTTTGCGTATTTGGATTTGTAAAATCAATTAAAAATAGTAAATCAACTCTAAAATTATAAAATTTGAAGAAAGTTTCTAGACATGTAGATGAACATGTTAGAGAAGAATATTTTTGAAATATCACTACCAATTTGTGAGAAATAAGTGTTAGATATTTCTGATTCTAAAAACTGCTAAAACACTCAATTTTGTAAAATTAATTTGACATAGTAAATCAACTCCAAAAATGATAAAATATTAGAAAATGGTTATAAACCTATAATAAAACATGTTAGAAAAATAATTTCTTAATTTTTATTTCCTATTTGTGATAACTCATCTGTTTTGCAAAAACATGCACGAACAAGAACTTATTAAAACTTGATTTTGTAAATTCAATTAAACATAACAAATTAACTCCAAAATTAATAAAACTTTGGGAAACATTTATAAACATAAAGAAAAATATGTTAAAGAAGGAATTTTTGTGAAAACTTACTATTTTACAAAACTTGTAAATACATGTGTATATAAATTTCTTGAGTTTTGACTTTTGAGTTAAACAATGTTTTGAAACCTTATAAAATGATTTTATAGACTTAATAAAAGATTTATATAATAATTGTTAAGTCTAAAAACCAATAACTCAATATTTTTTCAAAATCACACAAAAACAAGAATTGTGTGTATGTATGATATTGAGCTTAAAGTATTAACACACAAGTATAAACCCCTAAACTAAAATAAACCCAAGATGTCTAGATCTTCAATAAGCTCTTCTTGATAAACTTTGTACATGAAGCTTGATCTTGAATATGACTTGATTTGCAAATGGCTTCATACCGATATTCCGCTAACCTCTATTTGATGTGATTTTTTAGGCTCAAACCATCCAACCTCCGACAGATTGTTTGTCTAGAAGAAATACAAAAATACAAATACTAGACAAATAATATTAGTTGTAAATTGTTTATTAAAATATTATCAAAACAAAAAGGCCAGCAATCATTTCAGGGGGATTTATCTTTTCTATTTGTTTTTTCTATATTATTCTCTCATCTAGATGTTGTATTCTGTTGAACTTTTTATCTAGGAATATTTTATTATCTATCTTTTGCCCTTGGTATTTATGTGTGCCTTGAGGACAGGACAAGGCAACATTTAGATATAGGGGTGGGGACTAATTAGCTATTTTATTTTATTTTGCTTTTTTCAGTATCTTTTTTATTTCTTTATATTACCTTTTGAGTCATTATTTTCATTTTAATTCTTTTTTTGTTATTTTCTTTTAATTTTCTTTTCTTATTATATTTTCATTTCAATTCTTTCCTTTTAGTTTTAATTTTTTTGCCACTTGCCAACTTGTTAGAGTTAATTAATAATTGATCTACTTGATAAATTTTAAAGTTTCTAATTTTTAGTTAATTATACTCAATGAACATTTTATGATAACTCTAAATAATTTTCTTATGAAATAAATTTCAAAGTTGGATACTTTACTATAGTCTAACTTAGACTTTTAATTAAAATAATAAAAATTTTACATGCCTAGCTTAGTGTAAAAAATAAAATTTTAGGTTCTCTTGATGTAAATATTTTTCAAGATATATATATATACATATACTCATATATGTTACACAAAAAATTAAAACTAACATTTTCCAAAAGAAGAGTATGAGAAATAGGAATTGATAGAAATTCTCTTCAAATCTAAGGTGGCTCCACCTTACAAGGCTTAAGTTGAGTGAGTAATTAAGTCTAAAGAGTATTTCCATACTTAATGATTAAAGCCCATATGATTTAAGATCCATTGATCCAAAACTCATTAAATGATCACTTAAAAGGCTCGATAAAGTAGATCAAAATTATCAGGGAATAAAAAATTTAACACACACACATAGTCGTATTTATATGTTCTTGAAAAATAATTTGATCAAGGGGCTTGAAAATTATTTGAAACAAAGAGTTAGCATGTTCTTCTTAAAATTTTAATTAAAATTTTAAGTAGATTAGATTTAATATAACTATAATTAAAAGAATATATATAGTAGTTCTTATGTCAACTTAAGGGGACCATCCACCAAATTTTCTATTCATTAATAATACCTAGGTATCCATGCAAGATATGAATAGACGTTTTTTTTATATATATATGAGTGGATAGAAAGTTTGGTGGAGAAAAGCATCTTGTCCACTTAAGTTAACATAAGTTCACCTCTCTCTCTCTCTCTCT
>BQKN01064550.1:248724-260310 GCA_022839385.1 Asparagus kiusianus
GTTATAGTCTTATGAATGTTTGTAGTGAAAATACCCATAAAGTTCAAACAAATAGTCAATTCTTGAGTAAAAACTAGCTCTAATTAGATTGTTTAAAGATACCAATCGAATTATTATACTTTGACTTCTTCAAATTGACAAGTTGATTGAACTTTATGGGTATTTTCACTACAAACATTCATAAGACTATAACTCATCCTCTTAGGTAACCTAGGGTCTAAAGGCTTATTGTATGTGCTAAGTATAACTATGATTTCTACTAGAGGACTAGCAAAAATTTAGGTGTTAGGGTATTTGATTATTATATTTTATTACACTTTTATACTCTTATTATTTGATTAAAATATCTATTAATAAGTGTTTTTATCTTAATTTATAGGAAATAAAGGATTAACGAATAAGAGCTAAAAAATAAAATAAAAAACTCTTATATCTTTCAACCTTATTGAAGCCTAAGATCAAGAAAAAAAAGCTCATGGAAGTCCACACAAAGAACCAAAGAATTTGTGCTAAGAGAAGGGTAATCAAAGAAATATTGACAGGAGTATCGATACCTATATTGATATTAGTATCAATACTTGTATCGATACCCATATCGATACTAGTGACAATAGGGGTATCGACACTATTGTCGATACTTAATAAACAATTATGTATTGAAGGTTGAAATTGTGCAACTTAGAGGTTAAATTTAATCTAAGGGTTAATATTAATTGGAATACTTTATAAATAGAGGTAGAGAGTGAGGGTTTAGAGTGCAAAATTTTTTATAAATACTCTATTAGGAGAGAAGAGTTCCTCTTAATTAAGAAGACCTTCCAAAATTGAAAATTTTATTTACAATTATTGATGACTGATATCAAACAATCAATGAGAGAAGTTATTTGGTTGATGAAGGTTCTCTAACCCTCTGAATGTCCGGTTCTGAGGTAGGCTGTCCTTTCCTGCACAGAAAAAAAATTATAAGAGGGCGGAGTTGAGTTCTCTAGTTGTTCCTCTGACGATCGAGTCAGTAATTTGCTTGAGTGAAGAAATAACTGAATTGTTGATGGATGATATCAAACAGACAATGAGAGAAGTTATTTTGTTGACGGAGGTCCTCTAACCATCAGAATGTCCGGTTCTGAAGTAGGCTATTCTTCCCTGCATAGGTAAAAAATCATAAGAGAGCAGAGTTAGTTTCTCCTGTTATTTCTCCGATGATCAAGTTAGTAATTTGCTTGAGTAGAGAAGTAACTGAACAATAGAAGTTCTTAAGCACTATGGGTAGAGATAAAGATGTTACCATTTTGTTGAAAATAGTACTCCTATTTATAGCTATAGTAGAGAGGTAGGATAGTAACTTCGACCGAGTATTGACTGGCGGCCAAGTCAGTACCTACTTTACAAGTGTCGGCTAATGAGTGGAGGGGATGTCACTTTCATGTTTAATGTGAAGTGACTAGAGGTGTGCAGTGCGAACATGGTCCGATGTTCTATAAAGACTATTAAGGATAGAGAAATGATGATATCGGTTATGCATTTAATGATATTTATTATGAGGTGATCAACTGTCAGTGCGTGGGGGAAGGGGAGCTCGAGGCTCTAGGTAGTCGTCACATTTCTGCTCGTCTGGTAGAAGATCGAGAAGTACCATCTTTTGAGTTGCCTTCACAAGATGTTGGCTGAATGATCGGTTGAGTGGATTGATCAAGAAGTCGACCTAACTAGGGGTTGACATGTAATGCCTTTTGAGTTATATATGCAAGATGTCAGCGTGTCGAGTCGTCCAAGCTGGGTTTTTGGTAGGTTGGATTACCTTGGTTTTACTCTGAAGAGGTACCAAGGTCTTTGGCTGGTGCCTTAGACTTAATGAGGGTGCTAATATCTTTTTGTCGAAAAAGACTGAATGGTTGGAGTACCTTAGTTTTACCCTAAAGAGATACTAAGGTCTTTGGCAGGTGCCTTGGACTTAATGAGGGCACAAAGGTCTTGTTGTCGAAGATGACTGAATGGTTAGAGTGCTTTGGTTTTACCCTAAAGAGGTACTAAGGTCTTAGTGTCAAAGCCGATTGTGTGGTTGGGCTCCATACTTTAGGTTTACTCACAATGACATCAAGGTCTTAGGGTACGTGCATTGGACTTAATGAAAGTGCTAAGGTCTTTCTGACGAAGACGACCGAATTGTTGGAATGCCTTGATTTTACTCTGAAGTGGTACCAAGGTCTTTGGTAGTTGCCTTGGACTTAATAAGGTCGCCAAAGTCTTTCTGTCGAAGATGACTATATGGTTGGAGTGCCTTAGTTTTACCTGGAAGAGGTACCAAGGTCTTTGGCAGGTGCCTTGGACTTAATGAAGCACCAAGGTCTTTTTTTCAAGGATGACCGAATAGTTAGAGTGCCTTGGTTTTTACCTTGAAGAGGTACCAAGGTCTTTGGCAAATGCCTTGGACTTAATGAGGGCGCTAAGGTCTTTTTTGTCAAAGATGATTGAATAGTTGGAATGTCTTGGTTTTACCCTAAAGAGGTACCAAGGTCTTTGGCAGTTGCCTTAAACTTAATGAGGGTGCCAAGGTCTTTTTATCGAAGATGACTGAATGGTTGGAATGCCTTGGATTTACCCTGAAGAGGTACCAAGGTCTTTGGTAGGTGCCTTGGACTTAATAAGGGTGCCAAGGTCTTTCTGTCAAAGATGACTGAATAGTTGGAATGCCTTGGTTTTAGCCTGAAGAGGTAGCAAGGTCTTTGGCTGGTGCCTTAGACTTAATGTGAGCGCCAAGGTCTTTTTATTAAAGACGACCGAATGTTTTGTGTGCCTTGGTTTTACCCTGAAAAGGTACCAAGGTCTTTGGTAGGTGACTTGGACTTATAAGGGTGCTAAGGTCATTTTGTTGAAGGCGACCGATTGGTTGGAATGCATTGGTTTTACCCTGAAGGGGTACCAAGGTCTTTGGTATGTGCCTTGGACTTAATGAGAGCGCCAGGGTCTTTTTGTCGAAGACGACCAAATGGTTTGAGTGCCTTAGGTTTACTCACGATGGCACCAAGGTCTTAGGGTACATGCCTTGGACTTAATAAGAGCGCCAAAGTATTTTTGTTGAATCAGAAAGGACTGGGCCTTAGATTCTTGTAAAGATATGGTATTGTAAGGGTACAACATAAGAGTTAGAGCTCAAAAGATTTTCAATCATAAATGAGATTAACATTTATAGTCATTAGAAGTATTTCTTGAGATTCTAGATGTTCTAAGGATGCTGCAAGATTCGCCCATTGGGGCTTCTCAGCTGGTAGGTGCCTGGATGCAATTCCTTAAGGACTAGGGTCCTTCCTAATTGTGAGCTAACTTTCCACGCTTGGTTTCCTTATCGAAAGCTACTTTTCGGAGAACGAGATCACCAATATTGAACCTATGGGGCTTGACTTTGCTATTGTAGTATCGTGCAACGCACTGCTGATTGATGACTTAAGATCAGAGAGCTTTATCTCGGACTATGTCAATAAGATCAAGTCTGATTCAAAGCTCCTCTGTGTTCAAGTCTTCATCAAAATGTCTTAGTCGGATTGTCATCATGCCAACTTCAAATAGAGTGACTACTTCGGCTCCATAGGTCAACTTGAAGGGTGTTTCTCCTGTAGAGTTCTTGTGAGTTGTGCAGTAGGACCATAGAATCACAGACAACTATTTAACCCAATTTCCTACTACCGTGTCTATCTTCTTCTTTAGGGCTTGGAGGATACATTTGTTGGCAGCTTCGGCAAGTCCATTGCACTTGGGGTGAGCGACTGAGAAGAATTTGAGGTGAATGTTCCACTCTTTACAAAAACTTCAGAAGCTCCCGCTATCATACTGAGTGCTATTCTCCGTCACAAATGAGAGGGGTACTTCAAATCGGCAGACAATAAACCTTCAAACAAAGTTAATGATGTTACTCTTACCAATTTTAGCCAAGGGTTCAGCCATGATCCACTTAGTGAAGTAGTCGATGATAACAATCAAGAACTTTCGCTGCCCAAAAGCTATGGGGAGGGGACCTAGCAAATCCAACCCCCACTGGGCGAAAGGAATTGGACTCAAAATGGAAGTGAGCTTAGTGGTTGTTACTCATGAAATGGCTAAGAAGAATTAGCACTTCTTGCATAGAGAGACGAGCTTTTTAGATTCGGACAGTATGGTAGGCTAATAGTATCCTTGGCGAATGATCTTTTAGGTGAGAGTTCTAGCCCCAGGGTGATTCCCACAAGTTCCTTCATCAATCTTTCGGAGAACATAGCTGGCTTTAGTAGGCTGAACACACCAAAGATAGGGTCCCACACCATTATTAGAGTATGACATTTGGTAAAGCTGGTTATCGAGCATGAGATAACGATGAGCATTCATTTGTAGACTCCTAGTTTTGGCTGCATTCTCTGGTAGGGTACCCTGTGTTAGATATTAGATGATGGGATCGATCCAATAGGGCTCAACGAGCATCTCAGCTTGCATGACAGCCTCTAATGCCTTGATGATGCTGGGGTGCTCGATGGTATCAGTGTATACGGGCCCTAAACTACTTCTCGAACTAGTTGATCTGAGTTTTGGACAGAGCACCTGCCCGAACATTGAGAGCACAAAGGACTTGGGCGATTCTAAAATTAGCGAAGTTGGCTAATAGCTCTTTAGCCGCTTTTAAATATAGGACCATTCTAGAATCTTTGGCCGCATACTCTCCATTCACCTAATGGACAACAAGTTGAGAGTAGGTCAAAATGTAAAGGCATTTGGTTTTTATTGCTAAGGCATGCTTCATATTCTGCCTTGTTGTTAGAGGCTAAAAAGCCAAAAGTGATGGAGTGCTCTTGTGTCGACCCATCAGGGCTATGCAAGACTACTCCTGCTACGCTACTGGCTTCTGTTGCCCTAGTTGCATTCTTATAGGTTCGGACATTCTCCATGTCCATATATCCATAATCCTTGGCCCTCAATTGCTCGTATGTGGAGCATCACTTCTTGGCGAGTGAGTCTGCTAGCTCATTGTTCAATAGGCCGGCCACAATGGCCGACATGGCGACCGAGCTTCCCGGGTCATCACCCTCTAATCGCTTCACTTGGAACCTCTTGAAATAGTTTCAGAGGCTCTCTCCAAGCTCCTACTTCATCTATATCAACACATGAGCAAGCAACTTCTATTTGGTGTCCGACAAAAAGTAGTGCATAAATTTCTGGCTGAGTTGCTTGAAGCTATCATGGACTTCTTCTCCTTGGCATTTCACCAGAGCTTGACACTTCCTGACAAGGTGATGGGAAAGCACTGTATATAATGGCTTCGGGTGCCTACAAGTCAGCTGGTGTGGAGAAGGAGATGCGTGCTCGACTTCGCTTCTTTGTTATCTGGCATGAGAAGCACACAGAGGAGAAGGAGTTTTAGGTTGGGTTTCTAGTGGAGAATGAGTTGCCCAAGGTTGGTCCCCCGATGGTGGACGAGCAGCAGAGTAAGTGGGCTGAGGAGGATAAATCCGATGGAGGAGTTTGGTGGTGAAAACTGTAAACTGCTGCTGGAAGGCGTGGGTGATCCACTGGGTGGGCTCTTCAAGCTAGGCTTGATTGACATAAATCAGATGCGGTGCTCTAGGGATGGATTGATCAGGCCTATGCTAAGAACCAGACATGATTGTTTAGAGAAGAAAGAAGGCCCTACGGTGGGCTCCAAACTGTTGATGACAGATGTCAAAAAGTCAATGAGAGAAGTAACTGAACTGTAAAAGTTCTTAAGCACTATGGGTAGAGATAAATATCTTATCCTTTTGTTGAAATAATACCCCTATTTATAATGGTAGTAAAGGGGTAGTGTGATGCCCCTGGTTTAAACAAGGCTGAAGTTCAAAGTGAAACCAAGAATATCAAACCTGCCATGCACTACATCGTGCAATAGTAGAAGAAATACTAAACAACAGATATAGGTACAAAATAGGCTAGAGAAAATATACAGAAGAAATACTAAACGACAGATATTCTGAAGAAATCATCACCACTGAAATAAATAGACAAATCTCTGAGAGAAATAACATCTGACTGAATACAAGTGTCCCGACATTGAAATCAAATGAAATGATATTTAGGCACATCGCCATTACAAAACTAGAATGATAACTGAAATATTCATAAACACATCTACTGTGGAGTTCTGACATAAACTACTAATAATATAGATAAATAACTGCTAAAGCAATTCTATCAACCTACGGCTCTCCTTGCACCTGGCTCCTTACCTGAAAGGGGTGAAACAACGAGCATCAAGTGCAAGCGAGTAACATCTCAACCAACCCCAGGGGAAGGGTTAGAAGAAAGAAAAATAGCTGTTACTACATATAGATAGTCAATCATCTACTCTGAAATAAAATGGTGGTTTGATATTTAGAAATTTACAACACGAGCATAGGTACGTCTCCCGTTAGCTCAAATTGTAAATAGCTAAATACCTAATTCCAAAAAAACTACAACGTGGATTAATAAAGAAATATAGCTCCATCCCTAACCATAATATCAATGACCTATCAAATGTCAAATACGTGCCTAACTCGTAGACTGAAATAGGTAAATGTCCAATACATGAACTGTAAAAGCTTAAAGTCGAACACGAAAACTGTAATAGATTATAGTCCAACACGAGGACTTTAATGGATTATAGTACAACACGAGGACTTCAATGGATTATAGTCCAACACGGAAACTTCAACATGAAAGTAATTTTAAAAAAATCAGCATATTTACTACTCACTCTCGTGCCTCGGTGAGTGAATCTAAAACTCGTGTCTGTAGTCAACTCATATACACAAATCTCAGTGTATTATAATCCCATATAACCTAGGTGTCTCGCTAGCCACACAAACGTATGCAACAACATGAACATGTAGAAAATTCCCCAGCGGTCGACCGTGAAGAGACAAAAACCTTTTCTACAGGTTTTTGCTCCTCGAGGTTGATTCAAAAGCCATTATGCAATGATTCTATATACTACAAATCCTATATACATGATTTAGCATTTATGGAATATGTAAAAAAAATACAATCTAATCACTATAGACAAAAAGAAACCTTTTTAAACACATGTATGTATGCCGACACGTTTGAAAACAATTATCTTTCTTTCAAAACTCTTGTTAGGAAAATTTTCAGATCTAGATCTACATTAAGAAGTTCATGGGTGATCTTTATTAACTAAAAACTTGTTCTTTTTACAACATACAATATGAAGATCTATCTTTATACATAAAATAGCATTTTACGCTCATAAAACACAGGAAAACTTTATTAAAAATGTTTAAAACATAGGTGTAGGATTGGACGAGATGCAACTCTCCTGCGGGGTGTTGATGAACTCCCAAAAATGAGTGAGAGTGATTCTCCTTCATTGAACACTGATGGATCTCGCGTCAGCTCCTCCAAAATCCTCTAAGAATCGCGAAAGAAAGGGGGTTTAGGGTTTGAGAGAGAGAGAGAGGAGGGGGCTGAGGCTATTAGAGTTTAAAAGAAAGTTCTGAGAGCTTTAAAACGGATATATATACTTAGATATACTCTTTGAGACTATAGGATGCTAGCCTTTGCTTCTGAACCAAAGTCACATTAACTATCTCAAGGGTGTTAGCCACATCTTCCTTCAACTTATGCGCCGCAAGAGAATCTGATAATCCCTGAAACTCCGATGCCCTCATCTTCTAGTATCTCTCCACTAAGCGGAGATTTTTCGCAATAGGAATAGGAATAGCTGGTATCACTGGTGGTGGAACTACTGGTGGTGGTGGTAGTGGTGTGATGTGATTCGTCACAAGCTCCACAAGTGCTGCCATCCTAGAGGCTATGGGAGCCATCAGGTCTATCAAATACTAGGGAGCCTGCTACGGTTCGGGTGGAGCCTTTTGTGACTCTGGTGGAGCCTGCTGTGGCTCTGCCTGACCAGCTCTCCGGGTACGAGGTCTACTACATTCGGCCATCTAAGCATATAGAAGAAAGTTTAGAAGTCCTTGAACGAAACATATATGGAATTCATAAAGATAAGAAATTCGTATTGTATATCATTCACGCAAATACTTTTAATATCAATGAATACTAGTCTCACAAAAAAAATTCGTAATTTTTGAATACGCGTATATAACGTCCTCACTCATTCTAGAAATTTCTAGTGGGCTCTATACATGAAACTTAAGAAATTCTACTCTAACTCCACGACTCGACACAGGATGATCCTATGGATACTGGAACTAGAGATCTGATACAAACTGTGACGCCCCTGGTTTCAACAAGGCTGTAGTCCAAGATGAAACCAAGAATGTCAAACCTGCTATACACTACACCGTGCAATAGAATGTTTCACCATCACAATTACTATCTATCTAGTAGAATTAACAACAGGTATAGGGACAAAATAGGCCAGAGAAAATATATAGAAGAAGTACTAAACGACAGATATTCTGAAGAAATCATCACCACTGAAATAAATAGACAAATCTCTGACAAAGGAGAAGAAGTCCATGATAGCTTTCTAGACAAAGGAGAAATGACATTTAGGCACATCACCTTTACAAAACTAGAATGATAACTCAAATATTCATAAACACATCTACTGTGGAGTTCTGACATAAACTACTAACAATATAGATAAATAACTGCTAAAGAAATTCCATCAACCTATGGCTCTCCGTGCACCTGGATCATTACCTGAAAGGGGGGAAACAACAAGCGTCAAGTGCTAGCGAGTAACATCTCAACCAACCTTAGGGGGAAGGGCTAGAAGAAAGAAAAATAGCTGTTAATACATATAGATAGTCAACATCTACTCTGAAATAAAATAGTGGTTTGATATTTAGAACTTTACAACATGAGCCTAGGTACGTCTCCCATTAGCTCAAATTGTAAATAGCTAAATACCAAATCCCAAAAAAACCTACAACGTGGAGCAATAAAGAAATATAGCTCCATCTCCAACCATAATATCAATGACCTGTCAGATGTCAAATACGTACCCAACTTGTGGACGGAAATAGGTAAATGTCCAACACATGAACTGCAAAAGCTTAAAGTCCAACACGAGGACTATAATAGATTATAGTCCAACATGAGGACTTCAATGGATTATAGTCTAACATGAGGATTTCAATAATTATAGTTCAACATGAGGACTTTAATGGATTATAGTCTAACACGAGGACTTCAACATGAAAGTAATATAAAAAAATCAGCATATTTACTACTCACTCTCGTGCCTTGGTGAGTGAATCTAAAACTCGGTCCGTATTCAACTCATATACAAAAATCCCAGTGTATTATAATTGTTAGACCCTAGAGGGGGGGGGGGGGTGATTAGGGTCTTATGCTAATCTAATCCGATTAAATGCCAATTAAAATTACTTAACAAATATATTCTTGCAAGATAGATATACAATATGATATGAGCAAGAATAAGCAATATGAACAATGAGATATATCCTATATGATGAAAATATATATGCAAGGATATATAAACTAACATAAGGGGTAAACAATTTAACTATAAATATGATAGGAAAAAGTGATCAATAAGCAATACACAATGGCGATGTAAGATATGAACATGAAAACAAGTGCGCCAATGCAATCACAAACAAAGGATATGTTTACGAGGTTCGGTCCCCACGACCTACGTCCCCGCTCCTCACCTCAATGAGATACTCCACTATCACAACCGGGTTTTCTACGTTCACCCGAATAACATTTACACCTCACACTCGGTTTTCTAGCTAACCGAAAACTTTACAATCAACTCTCTTGCAATCACACTCTACACCCACTAAGTGTTGTACTAGACGTGTCTCCCTCAAGTGCTCGGATACAACATCTCCCTAGGTTCGTCAACCGACGCCACTCCTCTTAGGACGATCCTTGACTCTCGCCACACACTTCTCTCTTGGTGTACAAGTGTATTACTAAGTGAATCTCACAATTAGGCTCAATACAATAATTGATTGTTCTCAACTATGGATGAGAACACAATGAAAGCTCACACTCAATGTTACAACTCTTACAACCCCAAATATATTATGAGTGCAAATACAATAAGCTCAAAGTGGGTGTGTGTAACAATGAGTAAATAAAATCAATTCAACTAAACTCAAATATAAAATCTAGCTTAAGAGCAATGATAATCAAACAAGTATATAAATGTAAAGCTAGAGTTTGAGTTTAGAAAACTTCTTAATTGATAACAAGATGGAGATTGGAGCCCAAACAAGAAGATGATCTCCTCCACTTGTGAAAACAATCTTCAAACCAAACAAACACTAAAAACACACTTAAACCCTTGTTTAAAACTCTTTAAACTTGTTTAAAACATTTCTTAAGTGCCCTTAGAAGTATGAGGGCATGGAGTATATATAGGCTCATGAAACAAGCCTAAAAACCCAAGAAAACCAAGCAAAAAGACAAAATAACGGATATATTAAAATCTGGAAAATATAGCCGTTATGCTATAGTAACCACGTCCAGAGAGTTTGGCGGTCGACCGTACCGGTCGACCGCGGGTACTGTAGTACTACATAACAGTTTTGTAAAATCAATTAAAAATAGTAAAACAGCTCCAAAAATTATGAAATTTTGTGAGAAGGTTTTAGACATGTAGAATAACATGTTAGAGAAAGAATTTCTGAAAACGAATTTTCCAGTTGAGAGAAAGAAATGTTTGAACACAGATTTATAGTTTCTGAAAAACTGCTGACATACACGATTTTGTAAAATCAATTGGGCATTGTAAATCAACTCCAAAAATAGTAAAATTTTGAGGGAAATTTCTAAACATGTAGATAAACATGTAAAAGAAAGAATTTATTGAATACCACTTTCCATTTATAAAAACTCATCTGTTTTGTAAAACATACACGAATATGTGCACGAACAAAAACATGATTTTGTAAATTCAATTAAACGTAACAAATCAATTTCAAACTTGATGAAACTTTGGGAAATGTTTGCAAATATGATTTTGAACATGTTACAAAAAAGAATTTTCTAATTTGCATTTCCCAATTGTGGAATCTCATTATTTTGCAAAATCACATAAGTATGGACTTGTAAAACTTGATCTTGACAAAATGAGTTTAAACAAAGTTTTAAAATCTTTCCAATAGATTTACAAACTTGATAAAAGATATAAAATAATGTCGTTAAGTCTATAATCCAAAACGACGATAAACCAAACCAAACGTGTGTGTGTGATATTGAGCTTGAAGTATTAACACACATAATATAAGATCTAAACTAGATTACCCAAGCTTGATCTTGATCTTCATTGTAGCTCAACTTGGTATACATGCGGATGAAGCTTGAACTTGATCTTTAACTTTGAAGTACATGGCTTCACTCCACTATTCCGCCAACCTCCATTGGATATATTCGTTGAAGCTCTATTCCATCCATCCTCTAACACGTTGTTTACCTAGAATAAATGCGAAAACACAAACACTAGACAAACAACATTAGAAGTAAATTGTTTGTTAAACATCATCAAAACAAGAAGGCCAACAATCTCCTCCTTTTTGATGATGACAAACAATTTACAAAAATGATATATGCATGAAAGGAAATGAATATACAAAGTATAAT
>BQKN01064550.1:260320-284106 GCA_022839385.1 Asparagus kiusianus
AAGGAAATGAATATACAAAGTATAATATATCATGCATATAAATAAGAAAGAACATACTCACAATATTTCTCCCCCTTTGACAACATCAAAAAGCGGAAACCAACAAGAAAGAAGAGAGCGAAAGCTCCCCCTATCAATAAGCATGGGTGAGTATAAAACATAAAAAGATATAGGGATTGCTCCCCATATCAAAATGCCTCATGAATGTGTATGAAATGAATATAAATGCATACATATGTAAGAAAGCATAGATGAAAAATATGCTAAACACTCCTCACATACAAAAAGATAATGAGAACACATATAAATATGTCATTAAGAAGATAGTGTCTCATTACACTAATATAAAAACCATGTATAAAATAGATTTATGAAAATAAAAGATAGAACATGAGAATCATGCAAGAAGTTTTCAAGTGAAAACAAATCAACCAATGAAATCATAAATCACAAGTATAGATCACATAAAACCAAATCATCATTGATTTTCAAAAATCAAGAGAGGCAACTATATCTAGCTCTTGAGCTAGTATCAACCCATATGAACATTTTAGCACCCGGTAAACAAGATTTGGGAATAAACACCCAATAATCCGGAGGGTTATATAAACATAGTCCTCTCATCAAAACAAAATTAATAATCATGAAAACAAAAGAATTTGATACAAGGAAAATTATTTTCATAACCAAAAGATTTTAAAGTATAATTTTCAAAACCAAGAAAAAGAAAGATAAAAACATTAAAATTCTTGGTTTAAAAATCAAATTTGTTTTGGTACCTAAGAACTCTTGGTACCAAAAGATTTAGGGACATGACCCCTATCATTTAAGCTCAAAGCCCTAGGGTTATGAACCCTGTTAGGCGCATGTGGTGCACGAACATGGTCATAACAAAAATCACTCAAATAACCCTTCCGATTGCAATAAGTACAATGAAAAGGAAGCATTTGCTTATGTTGACCAAACGGTTGTGCACGGGAAACATTAGAAACATTTGCAAATATGAATGGTCTTTTAAATTTGTTTTGCAAATGTGAAACTCTCTTTAAATCAAAACAAAATTTGGCCAAGTGACCAAATCGACCACAAAAATCACATTTGTACACATGGACATGTTTATGATGATCTATATGTGTGTGTACATGTGAATGTGATGAAGAAGTCTTATGAGATGCACAAAAAGGATTAATATTCTTATATTTTTGTGCATCATAGCAAAATTTAGCTAAGTGGCCTTTACGACCGCAAATAGAGCACTTGTAAATTTTGCTATATATGTGTGCATAATGAGTGGATGATTTTGGTTTAGACTTAGCACACATATCCACAAGTTTCTTATGATTACCAATGCATGTGTTTAAAGTTAAATCTATGCATGATATACGTTTCTTAACAAGATTCAATTCTTCATTATGCACAACATCATTGATAATAGAAGTAGAGCATGTATGATTATTCTCAAAAGAATCAAGTTTATTTCTAATGCATTCTACTTCTAGCATGGCATCTTCTTTCTCATGAGATAAGCTAGAAATTGATGAGGTTAATTTTTCATTTTCCAAGTTTAACATATCATTGTTTTCTTTAAGATTTTCATTTTCTTTAGCAATGATATCAAACTTGGATACTAGCTTCTCATGATCGGATTCTAAATTATCATGCTTGCATTTTAAATCATTGAAATCTTTATGCAATTTGTTGTAGGCATGCAATAATTTCTTAGATGCACAAGCAAGTTCATCACTAGAAAACTCATTATCGGGTTCGAACTCGCAAACCTCACTAGGGCTATCGCCTAGTGCTCGTGTGCATGATGCTCCATATGAACTTGAAGCGGGATCCTCCAAAGCTTGTCGGATCACCTCCAAGTCTCCTTGATGTGCTTCTATAAATTTCCAAAGTTTGTAAGCACTATCAAAATGAACAAACTTGTTAGACATAGATGAATTAAAAGCATTTAGCAAATATTCTAACAAAATATAGTTCATTGTAAACATACGATGATCATTCTTATTCCACTTGGATTTCTCCAAAGTTGGCACAATATAATCATCTTCTATAATTTCCCATAAATCAAAGTGTTTAGATTTAACAAAAAGTTTAAATCTAACACACCATTGGGCATAGGGGAAATTATCTAATCTAGGAGCAATATTGATGGCATAACCTAAACCATGCATATCCATAATATAAAAGGTAAGCAAGATACAAATAAAGCTCAAAGTTAGATTAGCACAACAAGCTAACTTGGATCTTTAACTCAAGGTGATTAGACCTTAAATCAAAGAGCACCAAGCTCTGATACCAATTGTTAGACCCTAGAGGGGGGGTGATTAGGATCTTATGCTAATCTAATCCGATTAAATGCCAATTAAAATTACTTAACAAATATATTCTTACAAGATAGATATACAATATGATATGAGCAAGAATAAATAATATGAACAATGAGATATATCCTATATGATGAAAATATATATGCAAGGATATATAAACTAACACAAGGGGTAAACAATTTAACTACAAATGTGATAGGGAAAAGTGATCAACAAGCAATACACAATGGCGATGTAAGATATGAACATGAAAACAAGTGCGCCAATGCAATCACAAACAAAGGATATGTTTACGAGGTTCGGTCCCCACGACCTACGTCCCCGCTCCTCACCTCGAGGAGATACTCCACTATCACAACCGGGTTTTCTACGTTCACCCGAATAATGTTTACATCTCACACTCGGTTTTCTAGCTAACCGAAAACTTTACAATCAACTCTCTTGCAATCACACTCTACACCCACTAAGTGTTGAACTAGACGTGTCTCCCTCAAGTGCTTGGATACAACCTCTCCCTAGGTTCGTCAACCGACGCCACTCCTCTTGGGACGATCCCCGACTCTCGCCACATACTTCTCTCTTGGTGTACAAGTGTATTACAAAGTAAATCTCACAATTAGGCTCAATACAATAATTGATTGTTCTCAACTATGGATGAGAACACAATGAAAGCTCACACTCAATGTTACAACTCTTACAACCCCAAATATATTATGAGTGCAAATACAATAAGCTCAAAGTGGGTGTGTGTAACAATGAGTAAATAAAATCAATTTAACTAAACTCAAATATAAAATCTAGCTTAAGAGCAATGATAATCAAACAAGTATATAAATGTAAAGCTAGAGTTTGAGTTTAGAAAACTTCTCAATTGATAACAAGATGGAGAGATGGAGATTGGAGCCCAAACAAGAAGATGATCTCCTCCACTTGTGAAAACAATCTTCAAACCAAACAAATACTAAAAACATACTTAAACCCTTGTTTAAAACTCTTTAAACTTGTTTAAAATATTTCTTAAGTGCCCTTAGAAGTATGAGGGCATGGAGTATATATAGGCTCATGAAACAAGCCCAAAAACCCAAGAAAACCAAACAAAAAGACAAAATAATGGATATATCAAAATCTGGAAAATATAGCTGTTATACTACAGTAACCACGTCCAGAGAGTTTGGCGGTCGACCGTACCGGTCGACCGCGGGTACTGTAGCACTGCATAACAGTTTTGTATAATCAATTAAAAATAGTAAAACAACTCCAAAAATTATGAAATTTTGTGGAATGGTTTTAGACATGTAGAATAACATGTTAGAGAAAGAATTTATGAAAAAGCATTTCCCAGTTGAGAGAAATAAATGTTTGAACACAGATTTATAGTTTCTGAAAAACTGCTGACATACACGATTTTGTAAAATCAATTGGGCATAGTAAATCAACTCCAAAAATAGTAAACTTTTGAGGGAAGTTTCTAAACATGTAGATAAACATGTTAAAGAAAGAATTTCTTGAATACCACTTCCTATTTATGAAAACTTATCTGTTTTGTAAAACATGCACGAACATGTGTACGAACAAAAACATGATTTTGTAAATTCAATTAAACGTAACAAATCAATTTCAAACTTGATGAAACTTTGGGAAATGTTTGAAAATATAATTTTGAACATGTTACAAAAAAGAATTTTCCAATTTGCATTTCCCAATTGTGGAATCTCATTATTTTGCAAAATCACATAAGTATGGACTTGTAAAACTTGATCTTGACAAAATGAGTTTAAACAAAGTTTTGAAATCTTTCCAATAGATTTACAAACTTGATAAAAGATATAAAATAATATCGTTAAGTCTATAATTCAAAATGATGATAAACCAAACCAAACGTCTGTGTGTGATATTGAGCTTGAAGTATTAACATACACAATATAAGATCTAAACTAAATTACCCAAGCTTGATCTTGATCTTCATTGTAGCTCAACTTGGTACACATGCGGATGAAGCTTGAACTTAATCTTTAACTTTGAAGTACAAGGCTTCACTCCACTATTCCGCCAACCTCCATTGGATATTATCGTTGAAGCTCTATTCCATCCATCCTCCAACACGTTGTTTGCCTAGAATAAATGAGAAAACACAAACACTAGACAAACAACATTAGAAGTAAATTGTTTGTTAAACATCATCAAAACAAGAAGGCCAACAATAATCCCATATAACCTAGGTGTGTTGCCAGCCACACAAACTTATGCAACAACATGAACATGCAGAAAATTCCCCAATGGTCGACCGCGAAGAGACAAAAACCTTTTCTACAGGTTTCTGCTCCTCGAGGTTGATTCAAAAGCTATTATGCGATGATTTTATATACTACAAATCCTATATATGTGATTTAGCATTTCTAGAATATGTAAAAAATATAATCTAATCATTATAGACAAAAAAGCCTTTTTAAACACATGTATGCATGTCGACACATTTGAAAACAATTATCTTTCTTTCAAAACTCTTGTTAGGAAAATTTTTAGATCTAGATCTGCATTAAGAAATTCATGGGTGATCTTTATTAACTAAAAACTTATTCTTTTTGTAACATACAATATTAAGATCTATCTTTATATATAAAATAGTATTTTAGGCTCATAAAACGTAGGAAAACTTTATTAAAAACGTTTAAAACATAGGTGTAGGATTGGGTGAGATGAAACTCACCTGAGGGGTTATTGATGAACTCCCAGAAACGAGTGAGAACGATCCTCCTTTGCTGAACACCAATGGATCTCATGTCAGCTCCCCCAAAATCCTCCAAGAATCGCCAAAGAAAGGGGGTTTAGGGTTTGTGAGGGAGAGAGATGAGGGGGCTGAGGCTATTAGGGTTTAAAAGAGGGTTCTTAGAGCTTCAAAATGGATATATATACTTAGGTATACTCTCGGGTTCGGTATAAACAAAACCAACCCGAAACAGAGACAATCCAGGCGTCTGCACGCCCAACAGTCGACCGTATAGAAACCTAAACACAGGCTAGGGTTTGGTATATTAGCTATAACTTTCTTGTCCGACCTCCGAATGAGGTGATAGAAGATCTGTTGGAAAGGTATGGAAGAGACCTACAACTTTGATGTTTTACACTTTCTCAGATTCTAACTGTATCAGTGTATAAAATATAGAAACTCATAATTAGTCATAAATCTCAGATTTCTCTTTTGGCCTTTGTGCATGTCTTGCACATATGCACTCATATATTCACAAATATATATTGAATTGATCTCAAATCAATTCTTATCATATTCAAACATCAAAATATATTATTTTTCACTATATAATATATTTATTATTATTTATCATAAAATATTTAAATTTTAGGGTTTTATAGGTAGGATAGTAACTTTGACCGAGTATGGGCTGATAGCTAAGTCAGCATCTACTTTATAGATATCGGTTGACGAGTGGAGGGGAGGTCACTTCCATGTTTAATGTGAAGTGACTGGAGGCGTACGGTGCCGACGTGGTCCGATGAGTCATAAAGACTATTGAGGATAGAGAAATGATAGCGTCGGTTATGCATTTAATAACATTTATTGTGAGGTAATCAGCTGTTAGTGCACAGGAGGGGACACGAGGCTCGAGGTAGTCATCGCCTTTCTACTCGTCCAGTAGACGGTCGAGAAGTACCATCTTTTGAGTTGCCTTCGCGAGATGTCCACTGAATGGTCAGTCGAGTGGGTTGATCAAGAAGTCGACCTAACCATGGGTCGACATGTAACGCCTTTTGAGTTGCCTTTGCAAGATATCGGCATATCGAGTCGTCCGAGATGAGTCTTTGGTTTCTTGAAGTGAAGAGCTGGCTTGACTATGCATAATGTGGGATACTTATCTTTTATTGATTGGAGATTACTTTTTATCACTACAATGGCTATACAATAATAAATAAATAAAACTTTTCCATATTTTAAATTTTCCTTTTTCTTCTTTTTTAATAGAGATGAAGATGAATTTGCTTTCAAGGTGCAAACCCTTTGCAATATAAGTTTGTATTTTGCTCTTTTATTTTGTTATTATAGAAATTCATATTTAAGGATTTTATTTTTTATTTTTTTATGTTAGTAGATTGAATTTATTTTATATCATGTAATTTAGATTTACTTTCATACTATTTTATTTTTGTTTTCTATTTTTATGTTTTGTAGAATTTTATTTTGTTACATTTTTATAGTATAGATTTACTTTTATACTCTTTTATTTTTATTATTTAGATTTCATTTATGCTTTTAGTTTAGATCTTTATTTTCTTGTTCTTGTTCTTGTTTTTATAGTTAGTTTTTATTTTTATCTTTTTCTTTTATGCCTTCTAGTTTAGATTTTATTTTCTTACTTTTATTTCTCAAAATGTGATATTAAATCTTGTAGGAATTATAGAATTATATAAAATTAGTTTTATTTCTTTTATAATTTGTAAATTTCTCTCTTTATACAAAATGATCACATTTAAGATTATCGACTAGAGAGATAATTAATAGAAGAAGTATTTGATAATCTATGCTTATCTTAAGTGGTTTGATACGTTATGCTTATAAATTCTAGAATTACTATTTAGCTGTTATTTTTTCATGAATAAAAATTTTATTTGGATGATAATGTAATTGATTATACTGTTTTAAGTAGTTTGATAGTCTTTGCTTAGTAAATTTAATGTAAAGTATGATAAAAAAAATAATAGTTCATAAATTCTAAGTGAAATTAACTAGTGGATTCAATTCTAGTTTCCTAACTTCTCTACTTGATTTCTTCCATATTTTATTATTTTCAATTTTCCTCTATTTGATTAATTTTTCTAGTCTTGATTTTGTTCTTTTCTATTTTATTTATTTCTCCTCCTTCTTTATTTTTTATATTTCTTTTTATTTGTTCACTCTCTTTTCCCCTCTTATTCTAATTTGTTTTTATGTGTAAATAAACACTCACTCTCTATAACTCTTCATTTTCATTGGTCATCACACACTCTCTATAACTCTTCATTTTCACTGCTCTTTGTCCACACACAACTCTAAGATCCAAATTAGAAATTTTCCTACACATCTCCCTCATGAGATCGACATTTTTCTATATTATAACTTGATTGTGCACTTGCAATCGTGACACTATTTTAACAACACATCATTAAGTATTGACTGACGAAGTGTAGAGTATGAATGTGAGGATTTGCAACCTTCATGCTTTTGTATTTAGATTTCTCACTCGATTAATTGTCATGTAATATAGAAAATCTAAGATTAGACAACATCATATGTAACCACCTTGAAATGAGTTGCTTTGAAAATACTAGGTTTAAATGGGGGGAGAATAAATAATAATTCAGCTTTTAAGATGTGAAATTATATTTTCCACCTTAAATTGACCAATATTATTAACTTAATCTCAAATAACTTAAAACTAATATAAGTGTGTTAGGAAATTGTAAATTTTGTTTGCGTATGACTGTATGGTATGCGTACCTGTGTATGTTTATGCAATCATGATGTTGATGAAGTATGATTATTTTTAATATATCAGTGTTTGAAGTTTTGAAATACCATGAGCCAAGTAATGAGTTCTGATGCATGTTCGTTGTAAGAGATATAACAAGTAGGAATGTTTCATCATGATTTTGAGAGTTTAATCGAAAGATCACATTTGCTCAATCATGTGCATCTTCCTGTATTCGCAAAGACGACTTGAAAGACGGTATCTCCTAATACTCGACCAGACAAGCAGAAAGGGGGTAAATACCTCGAAACCCCCACTGAAAAGTCATCCCCATCACATTAAATGCATGTTCAGGCACCATCATTTCTCCATCCTTGAAAGTCTTTAAGACACATCAGACCATGCCATCGCTGCGTTCATCCAGTCACATCACATTAAATAGGAAAGTGATCCCCTCCACTCCATTGCTGACACTTGTAAAGCTTATGTTGACTCAGCCGCAAGCCCATACTCGGCCAAAGTTACCAAAGTACCCCACAACCTTTGCTATAAATTAGGAAACTATTCTCTATATCAAGTTAAGCAATTTCTCTATAACTTTAACCTGCTCAGGGTACTTAAGAACTATTACAGTTCATTTTACTTCTCCACTTAAGCAAATCATTGACTTTATCGTCGGAAAACAATCAGAGAACCCAACCCCGCCCTCTTACGAGTTGCTACTTGTGCAGGGAAGAACACTTTTGTCAAGAACCAAATATCCCTAGGGTTAGAGGATCTCTGTTAATCATTCCTTTCATTTAAGTGTTTGATATAATACATCAACAGTTTGGCGCTCATCCTGGGGCCTTCTTTTTTCTCCGAGCAGTCATGTTCAGTTCTGAGTATAGGGCTAATCATCCATCCCTAGATGACCAAACCCAGGCTATGTTACACAAGTCCAACATAAAGAGTCCACAAAGCGGACCACGCAAGCTTTCCAGTAATAGTTCGTAGGTGAACGCGATGGAATGATCCTGCAACATCCTTAAAATATCGAGCACAACAAAAATTATTTTCAATAATTTGTATGAGAATTTATTTCATCATTTTAAATCCTAACTCAGATATTGTATTCTCATAGCACAATGTTTACAGATCTCAAAAGACCTTGGTACCCTCATTAATCCAAGGTGCTCGGCAAAAACCCTTAGCACCATAAGACCAAGACACTCTAATCTCTCGATCGTCCTCAACAAGAGACCTTGGCTCCATCATTAAGTCCAAGGCACACAGCAAAAGCCATTGGAATCATAAGACCAAAACACTCTAATCTTTTGGTTGACTCCGATCTCTAAAATGTCTTAACACCCTCATTAAGTCTAAGGCACTCAGCAAAAGCCCATTGCACCATAAGACCAAGGCACTCCAATCTTTCGGTCAACTCCAACCTCAAAAGACCTTGATTCCCTCATTAAGTCCAAGTCACTCAGCAAAAGCCCTTAGCACCATAAGACCAAGACACTCTAATATTTTGATCAACTCCGACCTTAAAAAGACTTTGGCACCCTCATTAAGTCCAAGGCACTTAGCAAAATCCCTTGGCACCATACGACAAAGGCACTCCAATTTTTTAGTCCACTCCGACCTCAAAAGACCTTGGCGCCCTTATTAAATCCAAGATACTCAGCAAAAGCCCTTGACACTATACGACCAAGGCACTTCAATCTCTCGATCGTCCTTAACAAAAAGACTTTGGCACCCTTATTAAGTCCATGACACTTAGCAAAGCCCTTGGCACCATGGGACCAAGGTACTCCAATATCTCAGCTGTCCTCGATAAAAAGACCTTGGCACTCTTATTAAGCCTAAGGCACTCAGCAAAAGTCCTTGGCACCATAAGACTAAGGCACTCTAATCTTTTTTTTCAACTCTAACCTCAAAAGACCTTAGCATCCTATAAATAATTCCAAGGCATTCCATCACAAACAAGAGAAGCGTAAAGAGTCAACCAGTCAACTCACCTACACACACAAGTCCTCAACATTTAGAATCGACTCACCTCGCTATCGACCGCTCAAAGCGAAACTATGAATGTACAAAACGGAACAAAAGGCAAATGGGAGAACCACAATCAAAGAGACAAGTCTAAATTTTCATTGGCATGTCCGAATTATTACATCTTTAACATTTAAAACATAAAGCAAAAAAGGTCGGCAGGGTCAATCTTCATTCATCTTGGCGCTGGTCTGATGTGAGACTTGGGAGAGTGAAACTCAACTCGGGAACTAGAACTAGTTGGACCATAGGTGGTGCTTGGGTGGCTGATGGGGTAGTTTCTTGATCACCCCTAGCTCACCCTCGTCGTCCCCATCATCCACCTCTAGTATTATTCCCCCTCCACTCATCTCAATCTCATTCAAGAAGTCAAGGTGATAGGAGACTCAAGGGGGATAGAAGTTGTCTAGGGCAGGTCAAGAATTAGGAGGAAGCAAGGATGAGAGATAATCACAGCCCGCTTTACAAGCCAAAGTTACTTCGACCTTGCCTAGGGGATGGTGGCGGAATTCCTCCACCAGCTCCGCCTTACACTCTTCCGAGTCTAAGTAAGCAAGTCGAGCCTCCAAGGCCCTAATAGTCACCTTAGAAGCCTTATAATTATATTTTTATTACATTTTTATACCCCAATTATCTATTTAATTTAAATAAATATGTCACTAATAAACGTGTTTTATCTTAATTACAGGTTAATGAATAAAATCCTAAGATGCACTTAATATCTCATCTCTCAAAAACCCTTAGAAGTCCAAGCCCATACACATAAGAGAAGATCAGCAAAAGTATAAAATAATTGATTATTGATTCTCATATTGATAGCGGTATCGATACTCATATCAATAGTGGTATCAATACCTAGTTTACTATTATGGATTAAAGGCTAAAAAATTAATTAATTTGGGGATCAAGTTTAATTCAAGGGTTGATATTTGCTATAATACTCTATAAATAGGGGTAGAGAGTGAGGGGTTCATGTGTGAAATTTTTTTGTAAAAACTCCTTTTGGAGAGGAGAGTTACTCTTAATTGAGAAAACCTTCCAAATTGTAAATTTTTTTACAATTAATAAAGAAATATTTTTGCATGATCATATTTTTTTTCTTCTCTTTGTTTGATTATAAAGATGAAGATGAGATGAAGATCAAGATCAAGATGAAGGTTTGCTATCACCTTGAGGCTAGAATCCTCTTGGGATGTAAAATCTCTCTTTGTTAATAATTTTTTTTTACTTTCTTTTCTTATTTAAATAGTCAAGAGGCTATAACCCACTTGCCTTAGATTTATTTATATGCTTGGGGAGTAGATTTACTTTCATGTTTTTACTTTCTTGCTTTAAGTTATTATATTTATTTTGTAGTTTAGATTTTTGCAATTTATTTTATCGTTTGGACTTTATTTTCTTGCACTATTCGCATTGAAGCTAGAACTCTCTTAATTTGCTTCTTTATTTTCTTGCACTATTCGCATTGTGTTTTTCCTCTCATTTGCTTCTTAATTTTATTTCCTTCATCTTTCTTTCTTCCATTTTGTTAGTTTTGTTTACATTTATACTTTATCACATCCACTATTTATCTTTCTGCTCTTAATCTCATTTTATTTTTATTTACATACAATCACTCTCACTCTGTCTATCTCTCTACAATCACATCTATTACTCTTAATTGTCACACACATAATATAATAACCGATTTTGATTTTCTCCTACAAACACCATCCTCATGGGATTCATAACGTTTTATACTATAACTTGATGGCTATGTACTTAAAACTTTAGAGTTATACTTTTATACCATGTCAAGTTTTTGGTGCCGTTGCTAGGGAAGGTGCTTATAAGTAGGATTTTATTTATTTTGGTTCTTTAATTTATATATTTTCTTGTGAAAGAACCACTTGGAGATTGAAGATCAAGGATTGGAGATAAGGGATTTGAAGATTTGTTTGTAGTTACTTTTCTTTCTAGTATTCTTAATTCCACCATTGGTTAGTTTCTCATAATTAGAGACAATTAGGATCTAAAAAAAATAAAAGATTTTATTTTTGTCAACCATAATAAAATTCACCCTCCACTTGGACATTTGTTAACAAAATAAAAAATTCAAACAAGAGCTCTCTCTCACACATTTGTGTAATTATTAACCTTAATAAAAAAATAAAAATATTTTATTTTTCCATCCTAAGAGCATCTCCAACCCAAAAACCCAAAATGGTGTAGTTTTTACACCAAGTTTGTGTAGTTTTTACACTAAATCACTATTTCATCTCCAACCTATTATATCAAATGTTACACCAAAAAGAATATTCATTTTATTATTCTTATCTTTTAACATTTTTATCTATTTAAAATATTTAACAAATTATATAATTATATAATACATTATATATAATTAATTATAATAATATATTTTATGAATAAAATAAAAATATAAAAATTAAATGCTAAATCAAATTTAAATATTACTTTCATAAATTCAACTAAAAGATTACATTTAACATCACAAAAGAAAATATCACACTTATAAGCAAAAAAAATAAAAATAAAAGGCATTACATTCAACATAAAATAAAACACAAAGACACAGTCCATATTGATAAAATTCTAAGTCTCCGAATTAGTATATTCATCCCACAAATGATCAATTAATGCATCTCATAATACCTTCCATAAAAAGTTTTCACAAAAAATAATAATAATTGCGCCAATGCTACAGTGTTATGCCATTTCTTGCGCAACACTGTAGCATCCCGCTATTTTAGCGGATGTTTTGCACTCCATTGGAGCGTCAAAACACTCCAAATTGGAGTTTTGGCGCTCCATTGGAGACGCCCTAAGTTTGCATTGCATATAGTAGTAGGAATTCATCAAAGTGATTTAAGCATCTTGATTTGACACCACTTAGAAATATTCTTAAGGGAAATACCCCCTAATCAAAATAAGGTGAGGGAATTCGTCACCCTTTCCTTAGTCCGCAAATAATTAATTGCTCACAACACAAACCCTAGCCTCTTAAAACTCATTAGATGTTGGCCTCTTAAGGACTCAAGCTCATTAAGGAACAAGAAATCCCTAAGTGAACCGGTTCAAGTTTAGTTGAAATAGTTGGTGTCTAAGGTAATGTTTAGGGGTTACGTAAAGTGCTCTGCAAGGAACGAGGTACTTAATTTATCTTGGATATCCCTCTAGTACTATCCTTACTTGACTAACTATACCGAGTATACTTTAATCTTTTCACTAAGGGAGTTTTTGTTTAGGAGCAGGTCTAGCCGAGTTTAGGCTTAACCCTAGAATTTAGAGTGATTAACACAAGTGATTGTTTTTGATTTATTTTAGTTAGGTTTTTATTTTATCTTTCTCCTCCTTCTCATTATCTTTTAGAATTTTTTTTTCCTTTAGAAAAACTAATTTGTGTTTTTAAGAATTTTTTTAGTGCATGCAAGGTTGTATTAGGGATAATGTCAATCGTTTAATCCGTTTTAAACCAATTTTCGAAAAAATGGATAATGCTAGTCCACCAGTTCTTTAATATATGTGTTACCTAACTAGAAATGCAATCCCATTTTGCATTAAACTATCCAAAATTAGTGGAACTAATTTTGAGCTTAGAGCGTATTACATAAATATGCTTCCAAAATTGTTAGGACATAAAACTAAAGATGCTTATATCTTTATCTCCTAGTTTGAGGAAGTTTGTCTTAAGATTAAGATTAGGGAACTATCAAATAATAAGATTAAGCTTCAATTTATTCCATTTGATCTTAAGGACAAAGCTAAGAAATGGCTGTATAGCTTACACACGAATTCTATCTCAACTTGGGATGAATTTATTACCATCTTTCTAAAGAAATTTTTCACTATCCACAAAATGCTTAAGCTTAGAAACCACATCATGAATTTTAAAATTATCCCAGGTGAGCAATTCTAAAAGCATTTTGATAGATTTAAAGATCTCCTTATCTAATGTCCTCACCACGGTCTTAAAAAATAGCGATTATGTGAAATCATCTATGAAGGATTGAATTATTCTTCAGAAACTTTCTTAGAACCAATGTATCAAAGGGATTTCATAAAGAAAAATGCCGATGAAGCCTAAGAATTTTTAGAGAATTTATCTGAGAAAAGCATGTAATAAGAACATTGTGATGATAAAGTTTCATCAGTTTCCCAACTCAAATCAAGTGGTCTGTCCCTAGAGATGAACATAGCCTCTGAAGCAAAGATGAGTACAATCATGTGTTGGTTAGAAGCTCAAGAAATAAAAGAACGAGCCCTAACTCAAATCAATCAAGCATTTCCCTGAGGTTGTCACAACTGTCTTTCTCCATCGCATGTTTTAGAGAAATGTCCTCTTTTAGGAAACAATTAACCACTAGAACATATTTACTCTGCATTCGAGCGTTCTGTGAATGATCTATTTTCTCTAACCTACAATCCAGGTTGGAGAAATCATCCTAACTTTGCATGGAATCAGTAAAACTTCTTCGAAAATTAAAACTTCACTCCCTCTTCAAACCAACAATTTCCTAGAGGAAACACAGTTCCTTTCAATTCTCAACCTAGATTTCAATAAAAAAATCTGTCATATCCAAATAAGTCTCCTCATCATCAATCTGTAAATCATATCCCTCTAAATTCGTATCATGATAAATGTCTCAATATTTCAAAAAAAGGTTTGAAAACTATAATCAAGGCCTCTACACAAACCACAAATATGTTGACTCAAACATCTAACACTTTGAATTCCTTTATGCAATTAACCGGACAAATACTCAATTCCAACACTCAAGGCATAGCTAGGTTAGAAATCTAACTTGGTCAACTAGCTAGTGCCATGAGTGAAAGAGAGAAAGTAAAATTTTTGATTCAACCCATGGTCAACCCTCAGGACATAGGATCTAGTTCATCTTACAAAGCTCAAGTGAATGCAATCCACTCACTACGGTCAGGAAAACATGTCGATAATCAAGTTAGAATACCTCCAAGTCAAACTCTTGAACCAAAACAAATTCATTCTCCTTATGATAACTCTATTCAGAAATCACCCCTTTCCGATGACTAAGAACCCAAACCTGAACCTGAGCCTAATTTTGATAGGTTTAAACTAGTTTCTCCCTTTCCAGAGAGACTCAGGTTTAGGAAACACTCCCCTCAAGAGGAGAAGATCCTAGAAACTTTCAAGCAAGTTAAGATCAACATTACTCTCTTAGATGTAATTGAACAAATCCCTTATTATATTAAAATTTTAAAAGATTTGTGCACTAAGAAGAGAAGAATAAATGTTTCAAAGAAATTCTTTTTGGCAACTAATATTAGTGATAAGCTCTCAAACCCTATACCTTTGAAACATAAAGATCCAGGTTGTCCTATCATTTCATGTGTTATTGGAAATACCTACATTGATATGATGCTTTTAGACTTAGGGGCCAGTGTTAATTTGCTTCCTTATTCAGTCTACCAGCAACTAGGTGTAGGTAAACTGAAACTAACAGATGCACATTATAGTTAGCTGATAGATCTGTCAAAGTCCCCATGTAAGAGATAGAGGATGTTTTGATTAAGGTTGAGAATTTTATTTTTCTAGTGGATTTCGTAGTCTTGGAAACACAACCAGTTTCCAATCACAAAGTACAGATACTTATCATCTTAGGAAGACTGTTCTTAGCTACTCCTAATACCCTCATAACCTGTAGAACTGGTCAAATGAAGCTGTCTTTTGGAATTTGACTGCTGATTATAATATTTTCAATCTAGTGAGCTAACCAAATGATCAACCTCTAGAAAGAAATTACATTCAGGAAAGAGAAAAAAAAGAAAAAGAGAATGAGTCAGATCTTAGTTTTGAGAAAATCTTTGGTGATGAGCTGTAGATATTAAAAAAATCAGATCATGTATTTCAGAACGAGAAAAAATTATGTTAAATACATACTTCTTTAACCCAACTTTTAAAGAACTTTTGGTTTATGAACTTAGATTCTTTAAAAATAAACAACAACCAAATTTTTATACCTCAACCATGAATCTTGGGGTTGAGGAAATTTTTAAAAAAAAATTGGTTATTAGAGGACAAACATTCATAATAAAGAATTTAAGTTCAATAAGAAATTCAAAATGTATGACACCAGTAACACCTACCTTTAATTGCTATAAAAATTATTGAAACATTTGGAGGATGTAGAGTTTAAGCATATTTTTGAGATCATCATTTTAGACTTTGTTAAAATCCGAGTTAGAATTTTCAGCAATAAGGTAAGATTTGACCTAGAGCATGAATTTTTTATGTTTAATCATTTGTTCTACATCTTTGTGTTATGTCTCATAATAATAAAAAGAATTTATTCTTCTCTCATTTGAGAGCTTCTTGTTCTTTTATAACAAAAAATAAAGAAAATAAAGAAAAGGAATATATATATATATATATATATATATATATATATAAAGACATTAAAAAAGATATGAAAATAATTTTTTTGAAATATAAAAAAATAAGAAGAATAAATTTTTAATTTCATCCTCCACATGTCATAGGTAATTACAGATTTTTATCACTATTGTTCAAGGTCGATCGAATAAATGTAAGTGCTTCATTTCTTATCTACTTTACTTTTTGCATCATAGAGTTTGCATTGAGGATAATGCAAATTTAGGTGTGGGGGTGAGGACTAGTTATTTTTCCTCTTTATTTTACCTTTTTTATTCCTTTTCTCTTCTTTCTACGTCATAATATTTTATTCCTTTTCTCTTATTTTTATGTCATAATTTTTTTCTTCCTTTTGAAAAAAAATCATAAAAATATTGTCGCTTGCCAAATTAATAAAGTTAATTAATAACTAACTTATATGATAAATTTTAAATTTTCTAATCCCTAGTTAGTTTTATACTCAAGTTCACCTTTTATGATAATTCTAAATAAATTTCTTATGAAATGATTCTCAAAATAGTATACTTCACTTAGGTCTTAACATAGAATTTTAATTAAAGTAATATTTTTTTTGCATGCTTAACTTAGATTAGAAAATAGTTTTTTAAGATTTCTTTATCTAAGTTTTTTTTGGTATATATATAAATATACACATATATTTTTTTAAAAACTAACTTTGCAAAAGAAGAGTGCAAAAAATGGGTACAAAAAAAACTCTTGAATTCAATGTGATTCTATCTTCTAAAGCCTAAGTTGTCCGAGTAATTAAGTTCAATGAGTATTTCCATACTTAATTATCTGAGCCTACTAGGTTAGGATTCATTGACCCAAAACTTATTAAATGGTCACTTAGAAAGCCCAATAAAGTAGCCAAAAATCACCAAAAAATAAAGAGTATATATATATTACTTTTTATGTGTATATACACTAACAATTTTTATGTATATATATAGTTATATTTGTATATATGCTCTTGAAAAGTTATTTGGATTAAGAAAGTTGTAAATTATTTAAAACAAAGAGTTAGCATGTTCTTTTCAATACTTTTAAATTAAATTTCAAAGTTAGACTTGGTTTTGTATTGTTATAATGAAAAGATTTTCTAGGAGATTTACCTTAGAGTTATATATAAAAACATTTTCTTGAGTAATAACTAGCTTCAAGTAGAATGTCTAAATATATCAAGTAAATTAATTATTTACTAACTTTTTTAAATTGGCAAGTTAACCGAATTTTATGGATATATTCATTGCAATCCCTCACGGGACTACAACTCGTCCACTTGGTTAACCTAGAGGTTTAAAGGCTTGTTGTATGCGCTAAATACAACCGCGATTCCTACGAAAGTGACTCAAGATTTTTCTCTCCTTTCCTTTTAATTTCTCTCTTTGCTAGAGGACTAGCAAAAATTTAGGTGTGTGGGTATTTAATAATCATTTTTTATTATATTTTTATACCCTCATTATCTATTTAATTTAAATAAATATGTCACTAATAAACATGTTTTATCTTAATTGCAGGTTAATGAACAAAAGCCCAAGAAGTACTCAATATCCAATCTCTCAAAAAGCCCAAGAAGTCCAAACCCGTACACACAAGAGAAGATCGGCCAAAGAACAAAACAACTGATTATCGATACCCCATATCGATAGTAGTATTAATAACCGTATCGATAGCAGTATCGATAACCATATCGATAGCGGTATCGATACCTAGTTTACTGTTATGGATTAAAGGCTGAAATTGATTAACTTAGGGATCAAGTTTAATTCAATGGTTAATATTTGCTGTAATACTCTATAAATAGGGGTAGAGAGTGATGGGTTCAAGTGTGAAACATTTTGTAAAAACTTCTTTTTGATAGGAGAGTTACTCTTAATTGAGAAGACCTTCCAAATTATAACTTTTGTTACAATTAATAAAGAAATATTTTCAAGTCTTTATATTTTCTTTTCTTCTCTTTGTTAGATTATAAAAATGAATGTGAGATGATGGTGAATATCAAGATGAAGGTTTACTATCACCTTGAGACTAGAACCCTCTTAGGAGGTACATTTTCTCTTTGTTAATAAATTTATCTTTTACTTTCTTTTCTTATTTAAATAGCCAAGAGCTAGAATCCTCTTACCTTAGATTTATTTTCATGCTTGTTGAGTAGATTTACTTTCATGTCTTTACTTCACTGCTTTAAATTCTTGCATTTATTTTGTAGTTTAGAATTTTGCAATTTATTTTATAGTTTAGACTTTATTTTCTTGCACTATTCACCTTGAGGCTAGAGCCATTTTGGGATTAGTTTTTATTTTTATTTATTTTCTTTTTTTTATTAGCCTTGATGCTAGAACCCTCTAGGAAATTGCCCTTTTTTAAAGATGTGGAATTAATACTTGTGGAAACTCTAGAAATTGCATGAAACTAACTAGTGGATTCAATTTTAGATTCGTCATATCTCTATTTGAATCCTTCATCTTTTACTTTTATTATTTTCCTCTTTATTCTTTATTTTTCTCAATTGTTTCTTGATTTTATTTCCTTCATCTTTCCTTCTTCGCTATTGTTAGTTTTGTTTACATTTACACTTTATCACGTCCACTCTTTATCTCTCCACTCTCAATCTCGTTTTGTTTTTAATTACATACAATCACTTTCACTCTCTCTATCTCTCCACAATCACATCCAACACTCCTAATTGTCACACACACAACATACGAACCGATTTTGATTCTCTCCTGCAAAGACCATTATTATAGGATCGATAACTTTTTATACTATAACTTGATGGTTGTGCACTTGTAACTTTAGAGGTATACTTTTATGCCCCGTCAATGCCTTATTGGCCGACTACTCCTCCCTAAGGTCCAGCTCCAAATTTTAGGCTGCCCAGCGATATGTTTGGGCACATTCCTGTGCTATAAGCTTGTCACACTTCTCAACGTCAAGCTCCTCACCCAAATAATTGATTCGACCATCCCGCTCGGCGATCCCTTACTGTAGACGACTGATATCCCCGTAAAGCTTGGCCAAGTCCTCTTTAACCTTCTCAATCGTGGTCAATTGCTTAGCATTGTGCCCCTAGAGTCCTCTGATTGTGTCGTCCTTGATCTTTGGCTCTTGGTGCAATTTGCCTTCATTTTTCTTCGAGCCAGCCCCAAGTGCCGCGACCTTCTTTTCCGCTGCCTTCCTAGACCTCTTCTCGTCGGCCAGTGCCTATTCAAAATTAGTGGGGAGCTTATATATGAAAGAAAATGGATGAAACAACTCCTGCTCGATCAGGGTCCTCCGCAGCAGCTTTTAAGGGCAATGTGCAAGCCCACGTTCAGCATTTCTATCAGTATCACCTCTGTAGGTGTCAAAAATTTCCTATAGGTACCAAATACAGCTCAAGACTGAGAGATGATAAAGAACGTCATCATTTAAGTCAAAGAATAGTAGCCAAAGAAAAGGAAGCAAAGAAGAATGTAAAACGACAATTCAAAGGGATACGGAACTGTCTCACATTTGGTGAGATAGTCTCTACTTTCTCGTGTTTCCAAGATAGGTAGGCTATCACGGATACGCGAGACAGTGAAAGCTGTCTCACTTACTGCGAGATAGCCTCTCCAAATTTCTGACGGTTTTGTGACTTTTGCGGGGTTCACGTGGCTCCATAACTGCTAGGAAATATTCATTAATATTAATGGATGGTTATAACCGTGAAATACGCCCACTACCCACAAAAATTGTGACATTTATCGCAATTTAAGAGAGTGGCAACGGTTACAAACTGACTAGAACCACCTCCTTTGGTCGAGACAGTAAACACTGTCTCACCCAAAGGAGATGATGGTCACCAGTTGTTTCAACTCCTTTTCGACGGTTACGGATTCCAATGGCTATAAATACCCCTTGGTGCACTTATTCACGAGGTACTAATGAACGGACAAATTGAAGGAGCATTGAGCACGAAGCAGAGGCAAGCTTTTGGCGAACTTGTAGAGCAAGAGAGAGAGAGAGAGAGTCATAGTCCACTTTCAAGTAATTTTAAGAGCCCTTCAGTGTTTCCTTAAGTTCAAACTTTGATTTGATCTTCAGAAGAGTATTTATCTCACTTTGTTAAGATATTTACTTCTGTTGTTTCACGTCGAAACATTAACGTCAAACCTTCTTCGTATCCAATTCGGATCGTTGATTCGGTGGTCCATGGATTACACATCCTCGGCATAGACAAATATCCCACGCAATAGAAGCTACTACGTAGGAGTTTCTGCATGTGTTTCTATGGAACACCAATTATTTTGTTTTTATTGTAAAGAGAAGTTTTACGCGTATAAGGCTCACTCTTTTGTTTCCATTAAAACATTTGTAATAGAATTTTCAAAAAAAATCATTCTCGACGTAAACACGCTGGCGACCATAGTGGGAGCTAACAGTCTCGGTTTTGAGGCCAATGTGTCACAACCGATCAAGATCCCAGTTGACTCAACGGTCAAATACGAGTTCGACCAAGTTAAGTTCGAGGGGTATCTCTCCTCATCTTCATCAAGGTCTTCCTCCCCCTGCAAGTGCAGGAATATTTCATCTTCAAAAAGGTTTTTTGATCTAAAACTCTGATGAAGACTATGAGTGATGACTCTAGCCCAATTGTTGTCGAGGCTTTCCTTCGCGACACTACTCCATCGACGAACAAAGCTAGAGGCTCTGCTCACAATGACTCCTCCTTAGTTAAGGAGTCGTTCAACAATAACGTAGGTTCAAGAACTCTGACAAAGAGAGCTCATCAGAAACAACATTAATGTCTGGCTCGTTAACTTGCAAAGGCTCTAGAACAAATGGATGGAGTTTGCTACTACGCAGACTTAGAGTCAAGGAAGCATCGAGTAATCCAGCCGCCTCAATGGTAGGTTGTTGTCACTTCCTCTAAGCCATCAACAGAGGAATGGGTTCTTATTAAGAGGACTCATTCAATAAGGAAGGAGCACATCTAGAAGCACTCTACACATGCCACGCACATGCGTGCCCTTGTGTGAAAAGCACAAGAATTGAAGAGGAAAGGAGTGGACAAAGAACCGCCAAAGTCCCGCAAAGTCTGGATTCCCAAATCCAGAGTTGTCCTGAATCAAAATCAAAACATAGCAGAAAACACCTCCTTTGGCCGAGACAGGGGAACCTATTTTTTCCAAAGGGGTTTTGGCCGAGACAGTTCCAACTATCTCTCCTAAAGGAGGTCTCCCAGTGCCACTCCTTTGCCTCCTTCGGCATCTGTTCCAGACCCATCTTCTGCAACCACTTCTGCCACACCACCGGTGAAGCCTTAGGTCAGTCCTGGCCTCTTAAAGTTCAAGATTATAATGGCCGATCATCTTGATCCTCTGCACAAAGATCGAGGCAGAGTACCGATGAAAGAGCCCTTGGGTACAGTGACCAAAATCCAAGATGCTCCACAAGCTAGGGGTCGTAAACACACTCCCATTAAGTCAACTATTACTCAAAGTTGTCTTGCCACCTCCAAACAAACTGGGATACCTCAATTTACCTGTTCATGTGCCATGCACAAAAGAGGCAAGGAGGCCTCCCTTTCTAAGAGAATTCCTTTTACATCTTCCCTCGGAGTACGTGTTGAAGCCTAGGAGCCCGTTAAGACTCCACACTTGCAAGGGGATGGTTCTAAACGTGCAACTCCTGACATGACCTTAGATCATTCAAAGGTGATAACAAGTAGTCCTGAGAATCTCATTAAGGCTCTACATCCTCAAAAGAAGACGTGTCCACCAAAAGACAATGTTATACTTGGGAAGTCACACCAACAAATGATAGAGTGCTCTGGTCACCATACCGATGAGTTGTACTATCAGTTTGTGTGTGTGAACAAGAATCGAAAGAGAGCTATTCAAGAAACAAACTCTCATTGTTCATGTGAGAGGCTCATTAGAGCAGTACTTACAGAATGTAGCTGCTCCAAGTGAGAAACCATCCTATAAAGAGTCTCAGTGTTCCACAGGCTTTCCACATCATCAACTGAAGTGTCAAAGCCAAAACCAAGATACTTCTGAAGGAGAAGATCTGCTATCCAAAACGATGAGTTTCCTGAGGTTACCATCAACATTGTTAGTAAAGGAAAGGGGAAGTCTAGGTGACATTCATATGACTCGGATCCTGACTTTACCTTAGAGGGAAGAGTCGATCCAAGAATCTCCCAAAGAATGTCTCACCTCTATCTAAGAGCTAACTAGTGAAGAGACTACAGAAGAATGCATGAAGGAACATCTTCAGAGGTTGAACTTTTAGACACTTGCTCCGCAATTGCTTCCGATAATACATGTCGAGCATGGGGAAAGCTAGAGAAGTGTTCACAATCACTCCTGATGTTATGGCCTAAATGCTTCAAGAAGATCTAGCTAAGCAACATAAAGAGATTAGAATCGAGATGAAGATGGAGATGGAGTTGACCATGCAACAAATGAGAGAATTGCATGCTTAACAATAGCAACCACAACCTGAGCCAAGTCAATGGGCTTAGTCTAGTCGTCGCAAAACCATGCCTGTTCGAGCTAATACGGAAGACAATGACTCAGATGTGGATAAAACTATCAATGCCAACACTCCTCCTAATGATAATAACACTAGGGGTGGTCCAATTGATCCTCCTTAACGTCCCACAAGGAAAGAATAGGGTGCAAACAAGAAGATGATGAAGGAGCTCGAGAGCAAGGTCAACGCCTTGATGTCCGCTCATGAGGTCAAGAAGACCAGCATTCCATGCCATTAACCAAAGGAATGGGAGTCAATTTCATACTCGACAAAGTTTAATCTAATTAATTTCATGCTATTTGACGGGAGTAGCTCGCGAACCTAGCACCTGATCTACTTCAAATCCCATTTGCGTATGATCTCTAGAAAGGAACCTTTGATGGTCCGGTCATTCGTGGGCACCCTTCGTAGGGCCGCCTTCAATTGGTACCGATGTCTCAAGCCAGGAAGCATCAACAGCTGGGATAACACAAAAAATCTGTTTCTCAACAACTTCTTCAATGATGATACTGAAGTGTCAATCGGAACTCTACTAGATGAGAAGCAAAAAGACGGAGAATCAGTCAACAAATTTGTCAAACACTTTCGAAACAAAGCTATAAATTGCAGGGATCCGGTGATGGAGAAATTCATACTACAGACCTACCATAATAATCTCTCCCTCGATGTCCTGGAAGCCATGGGAGTTGTGCCATCCAAAACCTGGAAAGAGTTAAAGATGCGTAGATAGCAGACTAAATACTTCCTTAAAAGAAAGAAGTTTGAAAGACGTTAATAAATAGAAAATACTTCAAAGCCCAATTTCACTCCTCAAGGAAGGGGAAAGGCACCGGTTACTATTGTTGATGCAAATCAAACATCACAACAACAACGACAACTGCAACAGTAATCGCTACAGCATTCGTCGTTTCAACTGCATCATCAAACGTAGTAGCAGCCTCAAAGGCAGTAGAGGACCACAGTGTAACGCCCCGCCCCGGAATCCCGGAGTCGGTACGTTATTAGATCTGATGGACTAGCCTCACAAACCACCAC
>BQKN01064550.1:284116-317449 GCA_022839385.1 Asparagus kiusianus
TCTATCAATACTAATCACATCACCCTCTCAAGGGTTGGGGTATTACACACAGACCCGATATTCCTGTAGGAATACTCCTTTAAGGATGATGAAGTTCCAGCTATCTTCAAATACCTCCTAGACAACAACAAGTTAAGATGCCGCGAATCACAGATCAGGAGAAAGCTAAAAAGACTTCGGATTTAAAGTACTGTGCATATTATATGAGGGTCCACCATCCCACCAAGGATTGTTTTGTCCTTAAAGATAGAATTCAAGCATTGATAGATGCCAGTATTATAACTACAAAGCAATTAAAGGAAAAGAAGGTGGGAGCGAACATAGTGTCTATTAGCTTCAGATCTGTACCATTATCGTGGTTCCAACAAGAACTCGTGTCAAAAGTAGAGATGAAGACTATCAATGATTACCCACATAGGCAATGTCAAAAGGGGCTTGTGCCACACATAGCCCCTAATGGCGAAGTCCTTTGGGTCCATCCCGGTGTGCTCAAAGATGAACAATGGGCGGGGTCCTCCTCCAAGAAGAAATCTAAAAGCAAGGGCAAGTCTTGTTGTCTTACCTCAGCATGTCCAGAGAAAGATGATGAGGTTATCCTAACTCTTTCACTCTCTGAAGATGAACACAAAGTTCTGGTAGTGGATGGAGAACCTGCTTTCGCTACCAGAAGCGGGAACGAATACCGGTATAAGTACCCGAAGGTTTTTGACCAGAATGCCAATACATTGGCTGAACTAGGGTTGGTTTCAACACCTCCTAAGCCTTCTGAGAAGCCCTAGCATTAGTCGAATACTAAACAGAAGGAAGCTGAGGCAAAGAAAAAGGAGAAAGAACCCAAGCATAAAGAAGTTCAAAATCCAAAGCAGTCTCGATTCAATCGACCGATTGGGAGAGACAAACTGAAAAGTTCAAATACTCTATATTGTTTTAATGTTATGGCTTAGCTGTCTAACATCCCAGCGAGGATTACTACTTAATGAGTTGATGCGTCTCTCCAAAGAAACCAGGGAAGCTCTATAGGAAGCTTTGGCTGATTCTGATGTTTTTCTTGCTCAGATCAAGCCAGCGCCTGAGGAATCAAAACCGTCAGCTCAACACTGCAATCTGGTGGCTAAACAATTCCTTTGCATCATCTTTACTCAGGAGGACATGCAAGTGAGAAACTCAAAGCATGATAGGCTTTTGTATTTCACCGAGTACATTAGCTCGACTGTTGTAAATTGGATCCAAGATGATCTGGGGTTCTACAGTTAGAGCCATGCAACTCCGATTGATGTATCATCTCAGAATCCTAGCCAACAAGTTGGCTTCTACATACACTATTATTTACGGATTCAATAGTAGTGGTTCCAGGCCGTTGGGTAAAATCCGAGTGAAGTGCTAGCTTGGAGAGTTAAAGTCAGAGGTCACATGCTATGTCATTGATGCAGAGACCTCCAATAACTTACTATTGGGTTACCCTTGGATCTATAGTAATATTATAGTTCCTTCCACGCTCCATCAGTGTCTGATGTATGTAGACACTAATAATGAAGTCAAGACTGTGGTCGCAGATAAGCAACCATTTAAGGGGTAGGAAAATTATTTAACCGAATCCTTCTTATATGGTGCCGAATCCAATACTGAACCATCGGCTAAGGGCACGGATAGTAAAGAAGAAGCTGATACCGAAGCCGGGCTCGATTATGACAAAGGTCTTGTATTTAATGACATAGAACCCTTTGTAATCGATCTTGACGATGGTGAATCGTTAGATGGGAGTTGTAACTGGCAACTTGTAGATAAATGACAATTTAGAGTATGTGCCTCGTACTGATGATGTAATGCAGGGATTATACAGAAACATCGACATACATATGCCACTTCAAAATCGTCTTTCATAACGAATAAGAATGTCCAAGACTCATTAGGGACAACTTTTATCCTACCTACAAAGGCAGAGGGTGAAAAGGAAATAGTCACAGGAAAAGGATAATCATTTCCACCGCTGAATCTCTTTCTGTAGAACAACAGTGATGATGAAGGACCTAGCCGACACTTCCTCAGATATAGCCCGCAAGCATATGACTATATGAAGAAGTGGGGATACAACCTCACGCTCGGAGAAGGTCTTCATTTTGGTCAAGGTACTTCCACCTCGCCCTTCCTATGTATTAAAAGGAAAGCCTAACAATTATTACGAGCACAAGAAGGGCCTAGGCTATATTTATTCATCCTCCAATGAATGTTGTTCTTAGGTTAATAACCAACTATCCAAACCAAATAAGGATGGATATTCGTCAGATTCTTCAACGTAGGACTCTGATGTCAGCATGGGAAAAATGTTCAATGGCCTAATGTCAAACATGATCATTATTGACTCTACAATAATAGAGGAAGATGTTCAGTTGCCAACCTAGGAAGATCCTTAGATCTATCACTTGAACATCCAGTATGGTGATAGATTCGAGCAAAGGGAACCTAATATCAGGTGACGAAGCTGATTCAAGTCAATATGGGTGACGAAGCAAATCTGATGCCCATATTCATCAGTGACATTCTCCCATCAGAAGAGAAAGAGGAGTTGATAGCTATTACCAGGGAATATATTAACGTCTTTGCATGGAATTAGGAAGACATGCCAGGACTTGACTCAAATATAGCTATACATCGACTCAATATCAAACCGGATGTTAAACTTGTCAAACAAAAACAAAGATGGTTTTGTCCGAAGATTATGGAGGCGATTGAAGTGAAGTCAAAAAACTAATTAACTCAAGCTTTGTTAGAAAAGAGCAACATCTGGATTGGGTGGCGAACATCATCCTGGTTCTTAAAAAGAATGGGAAGATAAGGATCTGCATTGACTTTAGAGATATGAACACCGCATGCCCAAAAGATGACTTTTCTCTTCCTATCATGGATGTCATCATTGACAACACATGTGGATTTAAGAGGATGTCCTTCATGGATAGATTCTCAGGATACAACCAAATTAAAATGCATCTTGATGATGAAAAGTACACTTCATTCAGAATATCGTTTGATATTTTCTGCTACATAGTCATGCCTTTCGGTCTTAAAAATAAGGGTGCTACGTATCAATGAGCCATGATGAAAATTTTCTAAGAACATCTCTAGAAAACCCTCGAATGCTACGTTGATGACTTGGTCGTTAAAAGCTGTAGCAAGAACGACCATATTAAAGACTTGAAGATAATGTTTGATCTCATGCGGAGTCACCAATTCAAGATGAATCCTACCAAGTCTTTCTTAGGAATGTCCAGTAGCAAGTTCCTCGGATTCATCATCACCACGAAAGGTATCCACATCGATCCTGATAAAGTGAAGGTTATCCAAGAATTGCAATCTCTGAGAAATCTCAAAAACTCAAAGGGTTACAAGGACGGTTGGCCTATATCCGTCGATTAATCTTGAACCTCATAGGCAAGTGTCTACCATTTTCCAAGCTCACTAAGAAAGGTGTGTCCTTTGTTTGGGATGATGCTTGTTAGAAAGCATTTGAAGATATTAAGGCATACCTATCAAATACTCATATTCTTGTTACACCGAAGTTAGGGAAATCATTCTTGATTTATGTCAAGGCAACAAACCACTCGTTAAGTGCTCTACTACGACAAGACAATGACAACGGTCATGAGCAGGCGGTTTATTATTTGAGTAGGACATTGGTAGGTTCTGAATCTCGATATCTGATGATTGAGGAGGAGTGACTCACTTTGGTGTTTGTAATTCAAAAGATACGGCACTATTTGGTTGGACATATGATCTACATCATTTCCAATGTTAACCTAATCCGAGTCTTCATGACGCAACCTACCTCCATGAATTGGCGGTTAGCGAGATGTGCTTTGCTTTTGTCCTAGTATGACATCCACCTGAAACAATAGAAGTTGGTCAAAGGGCAATGATCCGTGATCTTCTAGCGGTTAACCCTATGAAGGTTAAAGCAGAGCTATATGAAGATTTTCTAGATGAAACCCACGAAGTCAACACTATCTCTCATCAAAAAGTGTGGTAGTTGTATTTTGACGATGCTTCCCGAGCTACTCATGTGGCAAGCACTTCTGGCTGTTCCAAGATTTCTTCAGGAGTCGGAGTTATCCTAGTTTCTCTAGAGAAACATGTGATAGCTCGAGCCTATTCTCTGATTAGGCCATGCTCCAACAACATGACTGAGTATAATGCACTTTTCATTGGACTCAGTTTTGCTAAAGAGCTAGGGGTGGAATACCTTGAAGTTTTTGGTGATGCCCAATTAATAATCAGCCAAGTTCGAGGAGAGTACAAAGTCAAGAATCAAGACCTGATCTCATACTATAAAGTAGCTATTGAGATGGCAGAGTCATTTGAAGAATTCTTCATCGAGTATATCCCACACCTCCAGAACGCTTATGCAGATGCACTGACAGTACTAGAAGTCCCTTTGGCATAGCCTCCCGAGACAAAACAACTGGTTACTATGAAGACTCATCAACTCTTTATACTAGACTACGCCCTGGACATTAAAGAAGTACATACGACCAGAATTGAACTCGAACCTCGGGATTAACGTTTCCCCATCATTGATTATGTCCTACACGATATTTTGTCGGAAGACATAAAAGAAAGGGATTTGATCTGACGAAGAGCATCGAGATTTTATTTCAATACAGCAACTCAGATGCTCTATCGGTGCATATACAATGGCTTGTTACTTCGATGCCTTTTGACCAAAGAGGCTGAAGAAGCTCTTAAGGAAGCACATGACGGAACTTGTGGCGTATACTAGCCTGGCCTTAAATTATGTGATAACCTTAGAAGAATGAGCTATTATTAGCCAACTATGGTCAATGATGCAGTCGTGTATGCCCGACAGTGCTACGTATGTTAGATACATGCTAATTACATGCACCAGAGAACTTTCACCTATCGGCTACATTATGATCGTTCGAGACTTAGGGAATGGTCTTTGTTTGTCCTATTTTCCCTTCGTCAGCCAAAGGTGACCATTTTATCTTGGCAATAACCGACTACTTCTCCAAGTAGGATGAATTAATTCCACTCATAGAAGTAAAGACTAGCAATGTCGTTAAATTCATCAAACACCATATTATCTACCGATATGGTGTTCCAAGGGGAATCGTGCATGGAAACAACCCCCAGTTTATCAGAAACACCTTCATTAAATTCTATAGAAAGTTTAGAATCTAAGACATCTCATCGATCGCCTACAATCCTACCGCAAATGGTTTAGCTGAAGCATTCAACAAAACCATCATCAAGATCTTAACGAAGCTCATAATAACCAATAAGCGGGATTGGGATGACAAACTTAGGAGGCACTCTGGACTTATTGCACCACAGTCCACACACCTATTGGAGAAACTCCATATTCTCTAATGTATGGGTACGAGGTTGTCCTTCCCTTAGAGATTCAAATTCCAATCTTGCGTGTTGCTCTTGCAATAGGGATGACGACCGAAGAACAACATCAAAAACGTCTCAAAGAACTTGAGATGTTAGATGAGAATCGTTTGGAAGCTCAACAACAAATCAAGCTGTACCAGGATAGAATCTCTAGAGCCTTTGATAGAAAGGTCTAGCAGAGTGTCTTTAAAGAGGGAGACTTGGTACTTACTGTTCGGCGACCAATGATGCTCAACTCAAAGAAGAAAAACAAGTTCTAACCCAAATGGGAATGACCGTTTATAGTAGAGACAGTCTACTCAAACAAAGCATATCGACTGATCACCCAGGATGGTGATAGGATAATAATGCCAATTAATGGGAAGTTTCTAAAGAAGTACTACCCTTAGTGCATTCAGGATAACATATTTAATGTGCGCAATTTGGGATATTGTATATATTGTACATCAATGCTGACGGCAATGCATTTTGGTAGGAAGTTCCCAGAGAATATTACACGTGATATTCTTAAGGACATTCTGACTTTAACTATTTAAGATGAAAATCAATCATCTGAATAGTTCTTCTTGATCATCATTGAGATAATTAACACTCTCCCACTGTGATCCTGTGATCCCTGCAGGCTATGAAGCACACTTCATTGGCTTCGATTCACCTGGGATAAATCATATAAATTATTCTAGATCCTATCGAAAAAAAAAAGATAACAAAATATCTTCTTTCCTAAGTCCTGATCCTCATTTATTTACAACGGCTCGGATTACTTTGTCAACCATCCTATTGTGATTCTTGGATCATCCTCCTACAGAAATTTGATAATCACTTCCAATCAAATTTTCTCAATAAAGCTCCCACTGTATAATTGTTGAATGTTTAGCAATTTATGATCTTCCACCATAAAATCCCTAACTAATCAAATAAATTAACAGTGGGCCCACCAAATCAAAATCACTAACCATAAGCAAGCGAGAGATAAGAAAATACCCTCTTCCTTCTTCCATGGTTAAACCCATACATCCTCCCGTTGTGTCCATGTATTTAACACTCCCTTTGTTGAAATTCTGACATAGTACTCGATACTCCATTTCGTTAACTATTGATCCATAGCAAACCCTACTTTGTGTTAATTTTTTGCAAGAAAATACCGCCGAGAGCTTAACACCAAAACTCTCACTTTGTCCTTGTTTTCAAGGAAACTGTGATAGTCAGAATCATGCTCATCGTTTCTTGTAAAACCATGTAAATTTTAATTAATATGTGATAATTTAAAATATTATACGATTAATTGAGATAAGTGGATATTTATTGTGATAAATATCATTAAATGGTGTATGAGTATGATAGCAAGTATTTTGAGTGCAAACAAGTCCGTATATATGAAAGAATCGAGTCGCAAACATGCACAAAGGCAAAACATGCACAACCGGAAATTTGCGAGCTGGTCGATCGCCACACAAGGCGCGGTCGATCACCTGATGGGTTTCTAGTTTTCCTATTTTGAGTTGGTTTTGGGTTTTATGAGGCCCAGTTGCACATAGGTGTTTATATAGCCATTCTTTCACGAAAATTCATACCATATTTTAGAGTTTTAAAACCCTAACAGCCACCAAACCCTTTTTTAAACCCTAGATCTTTTTTTTTGTGAGAGTTCAAGAGCTTTTGAAGTGGGATTTCATTTTTCTTTTGGCGTGTGGTTTAGGGATCTGTCTTGGCTTTGCATCCTTCACGCTTTCAACAAGTTTTCCGATGAGTTTCATCTTTGCTAACCCTACTCCCACGTTTTTAAGTATTTTAATGAGAATTACTGGGTTTTATTGAGCCTAATCAACTATTTTGAGTATAAAATAGTTCTTTTGTAATATATAAGATAAAAATCAGATCTTTTCATGTTTTGATGATTATGAATGAATTTTCAGACGTGGTAAACAATAGCTTTAACTTAGTTTTGATGATTCTATCGATGTTTTGATATTCTCATGCATGTTTATGGTTTACATGTAATATTTAATGTTGTGATTCTTGTTTCATGTGTTGAATAATCTTTAGAGATGTTAATTTAGTATTTTCAATGTTCTATACAAGTTTTATAATGAGTGAAAAAAGTTAGAATCATGATGCCAACACAAACACGAACCTGCAATAAGCAAGCTAAGAATCTCGGGTCGGTCAACCGCCACATAAGGCACAGTCGACCGCTAGACATATCCGAGCATGTGCATATTTTGTCTCTTGTTCGCAGATTTTGAGGGATTTTCCCAATCTGTGTAAGTTATATTATGATATTTATGGTCTGTTAGACACCTGAGGTGTATGTGAACATAAGATATAGGTTCGCACATTGGGATACCTGCACGAACACTTGAATACATGTTTTGAAATGGAGTATACATGCATAGTTGAGATGCATAACACATGTTTGAGTTGATAGTTATTGGCATAACACATGATAATGCATAACCTATCTCTTGGGGATGTTCAGTGTGAACGTTTATCCCGTAATGAGACCTCGGCTGTACCATACTTAGAGTATTTGGATGTTTTCCCATAATGAGACCTTAGCGGTACACATACTCAAAGATGACCGGGGTGTTTTCGGATTGGGCTAATACGTCTTTATTCCATTGGACGGTCATCTGGATGCATCATCCAGAATAGGGGAGATAAAACCTATTGCCATAGAACGATTGAGTAAAGATGTTGAATTCACATGATATTGTGAGAACCTTACAAGAGTATTGTTATATGATAAAGACATATATGCATAGTTATAGTTTGCTTCCATGTTAGATTACCCGAGAGAAGGGTACACATTGGATACATGGCTTATGTGGTTTGGTCTATGCTGATGTTTGAGTTGGATGATATTTTTTATGACTGTGCGAACTACCTAAGGGTAGTTCGAGATGTGGTATTAGCTCTATATGGTTGAGCTTTGGACTATTTTTTTCTTTTATGTACTGCTTTCATTCATAGGTTTGGAATTGATATTTAGCGAGTCAAAATTTGAGACGTGGTAAATACATGAGAGTTTTCTTATTTAGATTATTTCGTTCGACATACTAATTCTCATGTTGTGGGTTTCTAAATACCAGTCTCCATTTAGAATTATATTAATAAATTTATATCTATATGTATTAAAAATATTTTCTTATATACTCCTACCCTTCCCCATGGGGGCGGTGGAGATGATCTTGCTAGCGTTTTGATGCTCGTTGTTCCCCCCCTTTCAAGTAGCGAGTCCAACGCACGAAGAGTCGTAGGTTGATGGGATTGCATCTTTGATTCCATTTAGTTATTTATATTTATAGTATTTCAGAGCTCCACATTAGTTGTTTATTTTCAGACTCTAGAGATTGTGATTTTACTTTATAGAGGCTAAGTGCCTTAGAGAGAATTCATTTGACCCTTGTATTAAGACTTATTTTAGATTTAGAGTTATTTTATTTCATTTGGGCCCTTATGGTGATTTTTATGCACTTCTTCTATGCATATCTGTTCATTGTACTACTTCATTTTCTTTGCCTGTTTTGTACCTTCATCTGTTTATTGATTCTACTAGAGAGATAGTAACTGTAATGGTGAAACATGTTGTTGCACGGTGTTAGTGCATGACAAGTTTGACATTTTGGGATTCACCTTGGACTGCGGCCTTGTGTGAACCCTGGGGCGTCACATTTCTACTACCATCACTCCCACTTGGTCGAACCTTAAGGCAGCTAGGGCGGGAGCCAAAATCGCCTCTCGATTCTTTTCATGAACGAGAGGTCCATTCACACTCCCAATTAGATAATCAAACCTTCAGACAGTCTTGGGTTATCCAAATTCCACCTTTTTGCTCACGTGAGTTAAAATATCTTTTTTGAGTTAATGCCACATGTCATGACTCAAATTTGATTCTTGGAGTGGAGATCCCACTTTGAGTTTCCTAATTGAGATCTCGGAGTGAAGATCCCACTCTGAGTTTCTTTTCAGATTCCCTGATGCGCATGCCTCTAGAACCCTTCAACTCTGTGTTCACGTGAACAAGGAATCTTCGTTAAAACAAAAGATAAAAAATACCTTCTTCTTCTTTAACACCAAACTTTTAAAGTGAAAGATAAAAAAATACATTCTTTCCCTTTAACACCATAACTTTTGAAGCGGAAAATAAGAAAATACCTTCTTTCTCTTCAACACCGGGTTCATCTTTTCCCTAAGAGAAGACACAAAGTTTTTTTGAAGTGGAAGATAAGAAAATACCTTCTTTCTCTTCAACTCCGGGTTCATCTTTGCCCCAAGAGAAGACACAAAAGTCTACGTATTCAACATAGTAACATCTAAATTTATGATTTTCATGCATATGGACTTTATCTTGATCCCTTATTAGAGATAAGTCTATATCTAACACATGTAGATGGGTGGTCCATTCATGTAAAAAATGACAAAGTCTACATATTCAACATCATAACATCTAAATCTATGCTTTTCATGCATAGGGGACTTTATCTTGATCCCTTATTAGAGATTAGTCCACATGTAACACACGTTACCAGGTAGCCTATTCTCGTAATAATGGCGAAGTCTATGTATTCAACATCGTAGTATCTAAATCTATGCTTTTCATGTATAGGGGATTTTATCTCGATCTTTTTCTAGAGATAAGTCTACGTCTAACACACATTTCTGGGTAGCCTATTCCTATAATAATGGTAAAGTCTACGTATTCAATATCGTAGCATCTAAACCTATGCCTTTCATACGTAGGGGACTTTATCTCGATCCTTTATTAGAGATAAGCCTACGTCTAACACACATTTTCAGGTAGTCTATTCACGTAAGAGTGATGAAGCCTACCTATTCAATATTGTAGCATTAAGTCTAAGAGAATTTATTCTTTTAGCACAACGTTATATGCGAAACAAACTTAGATAATTCTCATGCTAGCCCAACTCAAATGGTAGTTGATAAAGGCTTATCAAATCTGTTGATGGTTGAGAGTTTGCCAAAAATCCTATGAGTATTGTGTTTGTCTATTCCAAATGGAACGAGTAATCATAAAGAGGTGCGACAATCAAAATAATTTGATTCTCTAGCTTGGAGAGTCTCTCTACATAAGTGTAGGCGTCAAAAATTACCTATAGGTTCCCGAACACAGCTCAAGGCGAAGAGAAGATGAAGAACATTATTATCTGAGTCAGAGAAGATCATCTGATGCCAAAAAGAAGCAAAGAAATGCGCGAAACGATGGAACGACAAATGGAAAAATTGTCTCACAATCAGTGAGACAGTCTGAAGTGTCTCGAAACCCGAGACACATAAATATGTCTCGGGTGCTGAGACACCTTAGTGTGTCTCGGTCGCCGAGACACACCAATATGTCTCGTGCACAATGAAGCATCACAACTTGTTTTCTGATGGTTTTCTCGAACTTTGTGCGGTCCACTGGCTCTATAACTTCCTTAGGAATATCCTTAAACACAGGAAATTCATTATAAACTGAAAATCCACCAGATCAACGGTCAGTTATGAATTCTTATCCACAAACATGGCATCAGAGGCCTATAAATACTCTCTCACACACTTGTGAAGGGTACGGATGAATTGCCGAAGTGTTGATGATTTGAGATCAGAAACCCATTAATTTTCTCTTAGAGAAAGAGGCAGAGATCTTGGCGAACTTCGTGCATAAAGAGGAAGTTTTTGAAAGATATAAAGGCCTTCAGTTGTTTCCTCAGTATTCAAACCTTGAGTTGATATCTGGAAGAGTATTTATCTCACCTTGCTGAGATGTCTACTTCTGAGACTTTTTTCCAAAACAAAAAAAGAACATCGAGCCTTCTTCACGATCAATCCAGATATGTGAATCGGTGGTCCAGGGGCTAACCCGTCACCAACAGGCAAAGATCCCACGCAACCAGTGATTAATAAAAAATCTCTGCGTATGTTTCTAGGAAATCATTTTTTATTTCTTTTGTAAAGAGAAGTCTTATAAAAAGGCTCACTCTTGTGATTCCGTTGTATTGATAAACGATTGTAATGAATTCTGCAAAGAAATTGATTTCCGACGCAAACACGTTGGCAACCATGTAGGCGTCAAAAATCTCCTATAAGTTCTCGGATATAACTCAAGACGAAGAGGATACGATTAACATAACTATCTGAGTTAAAGAAGATCATCTGATGCTAAAAGGAAGCGAAGGAATGCGTGAAAAGATGGAACGAAGAAGCGACAGAACATGCTAATCGATGAAACGCAGAACGAGACTTGTATCAGTGCATCTCACCTGTGAGACACAATAATGTGTCTCGCTGACGGGACACAACATGTGTCTCGAACTCATGTGTGAGACACAAAGTGTGTTTCACCTAATCAAACTTCCATGATGCATGTTTTGATAAGTTTTCAGGATTCGTACGGTTCAGTAGCTTCCTAACTGCCTTAGGAGTATCCTTACACATTAGAGAATCGTTATTAACTGAAGATTTGACCAAATCATGAGATCTTATCCACAAACATAGCATTTGAGGCCTATAAATACCCATCTTCATGCATTTGTGAAAGGGACAAATGTACGTGCGAGAGAACTTATGATTTTCAAAGCAGAGCCACGATTTTTAGAGAGAAAGGCGGGATCTTTGCGAATTCTTTTGCATAAAGAGATGATTTTGAGAGATATTGGGCTTTTATTCTTTCTCTTTAGATGAAACTATTGTTTTGATATTGAGAAGAGTATTTATCTCACATCACTGAGATATTTACTTCTATTCTAGTTTCCTCGTTGAAAAAGAACCCCGAGCCTTCTTCACGATCAACCTAGATCTTGAATCAGTGGTCCACGTATCAAAGCCCCCTTAGCACAGACAAAGATCCCACGCAAGTAGCAACCAATAAACGTTCTCTGCATGTGTTTCTAGGAAGTCTTCATTTTGTTTCTTTTTTAGTGAGAAGTCTTATAAAAAGGCTCACTCCGTCGAATCTATTGTAAGTCTATAAATGATTATAAATGGATTCTACAATGAAACTCATTTCTGACTCAAACACGCTTGTAACTATATTGTGAAGCTACCGAGATCGGAGTGTCACAACCGATCAAGATCTCGGTTGACTCAGCGATCGAGTATAAGTTCGACCAAGAGAAGTTCGAGGAGTACCTCTCATCCTCCTCCTTAAGATCTTCCTCACCCCGCAAGTGTAGAAAGATCTCTTCTTCAAAGAAGGTTCGCTGGTCTTCAACTCCATCAAAGGCTTCGGGTGATGGCTATCACCCAATCATTACCATGTCTTCTCCTCACGACGCCTCTCTGATGATCAATCAAGTCGGAATCACTGCTTATTACAATTCCTCCCCAGTTAAGAAGTTGATCAATCAAGTTCCACCAACTCTGACGAAAAGGGCTCGTCAGAGGCAATGCTAACATCTCGCACGTCAGTTCGCTAAGGCCTTAGAGTAGGTTGACGGAGTTTGCTATTACGCAGACTTGGAGTCAAGGAAGCATCAAGTGACCTAGCCGCCTCAACGGCAAATTATTGACACTTTCTGCAAACCATCAACCAATGAATGGGTCCGTGTCAAAATAACTCTCAACTCTTGAGGAATGCATCCACAAGTGTCGCACAGTTCTCATGTAGGTGTGTGCTCTTGTGCAAAAGGCACAAGGATTGCAGAAGGAGGAGGTAGCCAAAGAACCATCAAAACCATGCAAAATTTGGGTGCCAAAGTCCAAGACTGTGCCAAAATCAAATGAGAAGATGAAAGACACTGACTCAAGTGGCCGAGATAGGTTGAACTATCTCGCGGGCCGAGACACATCAAAGTGTCTCTCCTAAAGCTGAGACATACCTACTTGTCTTATCCAAACAGCCAGCTCCGCAGTTGATTCCTCGCATCCGTCAACATTTGTTCCTGCTCCATCTTCCGCCGTACCTCCGGTGAAGCCTTATGGTAGTGTTGACCTGTCAAAATTCATGATTACGATAGCAGACTGCCTTGGTCCTTTGCACGAAGATCGAGGCAAAGCTCTTGCTAAAGAACGCTTGGGTCCGATGAATAAAACCCAAATAGCTCTTCAGACTGGGGGTTATACGTGTCCTCCCATCAAACCAAAGCTATCCCTTCTTGGAAAAATTCCTGTGGCTACTCGCTTGGGGATCCGTGTTGAATTCCAAGAGCCCGTTAAGAGTCCACACTCGCAAGAGGGTGGTTCCAAATATGCAACTCCTGAGAATGCCAACAAGACTTCACGTCCCCAGAGGAAGACGCGTCCATCGAAAGATGACATTATACTTGTGGAGTTACACCAAACAATGATAGCTTGCCCCGGTCATCATATCAATGAGTTTTACTATCAGGCTTGAAAACACCCTAATGCCACTAGGAAAGAGCCCTAGAGGGGGTGAATAAGGTTTATGCTAATCTAATCCGATTTACATGCTAATTAAAACTAATTAACAAGTTATCCTAGAAAATAAGATATACAACGAATTATTAGCAAAGATAAGCAATATAAACAAAGGGTAAAATAAACAAACTATAAATATGATAGGGCAATATACACAAAGAGTAATAGACAATGACGATATAAGCAATACGCACAAATATAAATGAATGCCAAAGAAAACTCAAACACAATCAAATGATCATGGAGTTTGGACCTTCCGTCCTACGTCTTCGTTCCCCACTCCCAGGGAGAAATTCACTTTCACAACCGGGTTTTCTATACTCACCCGAATAACGTTTACACTACATAATATCGGTTTTCAATGCTCACCGATCAACGTTCACAATCTCACAATGTAACTACACAAACAACCACCTCAAGTGTTAGTCTCTCACGTGTCTCCCTCAAATGTTAGGAATTATAACCTACCTATAGGGATTACCACCTACCCCACTCTTCTTGGGACCGACGACGTCTCTCACCTCTACACTCCTCTTTGTGCACTTGTGCAATATAAAGTGAATTCTCACAACTAAGCTCGCTAACAACAAATGACTTGTTCTCTAAACAAGGTGAGAACATAATATAAGCTCACTCTCAATATCACAAACCCACAATCCCAAATTATACTATGAATGTAAATACAATAAGCTCAATAGGTTGTGTGTGAACAAAGAGTATAATCAGAACAAACTAAACTTAATTATAAAATTCTAGCTTATAGAGATGATAATCAATAAACAATGTAAATATAAAGCTAGAAATTGAGTTTAGAAAAACTTCTCTAAGATGAAAAGAGTAGGAGAGATGAATTAAAGCTAAAACATCAAAGGATGACCTCTTCTTCCTCTTATGAAAATATCTTCACAAACAAAACTTGTAAATACACTAAACAAAATTTAAAACACCCTTTAAACTTGTTTAAAATCTTTCTTAATTACTTTCAGAAGTTAGAGGGCATGGGGTATATATAGGATCATAAGTCAAAGCCTAAGAAATCCCAGAAAAAAACAAAATAACGGCAATATGATAATCTGGAAAAACTAACCGTTATGCCGTTGGTCGACTGATCAGTCGACTGATGACCTAACTGTTACAAGGAACTGGCAGCTCATCGGTCGATTGAAAAACACGATCAGTCGATTGATGACCTCATCAATCGACTGGTTAGTCGACCAGAATAAAACATAAACTTTTTCTTATTCCAGACGATTTCTTCAGTCGACTGAACACATGTATCAGTCGACTGATAACGTGTTATAAGTGTGTTATGAATAGTGAGACTGAATTTTAAACCTCTTTAAAAATAGCAAATAAATTTAAAAAAATGTAAAACTTTGGAAAATGATTGTAAACATAAAAATAAACGTGTTACAGAAACTAGTTTTCAAATAGCACTTCTCATTTTAGAAATCTCATCATTTTTCAAAATAGTCCAAAACATGAAAATACAAAACACTCTTGTATGGCTTTATACACTTGATAAAAGGTATAAACTATTGTTTTAAAGTCTATTAACAATGAATATAATATTTTCACAAAAACGTATATATTATACAATCTTTCAAACAACAAATATGATTTCATTAAAATTAAACTTGTTAAAGATGAAATCATATATATGCATACACAAACATGAAACAAAAATGTATTTTCCAATTTTATTCAATTGTTTCATATTTAAACTTGAAAAATATAAAACCAAAAAATATGTATATATAACTATATATAGACAAAACCAAAAACGTGTATGTGTATATATAATTGAGCTTAAAGTATTGAACACACATAATATAAACCTAGAACTAAATTACCCATGCTATCTTGATCTTCGATGTAGCTCAACTTGGTACACTTGCGAATGAAGCTTGAACTTGGATCTTTAACTTGAATTGTAAGGTTTCAATCGACTATTTCCGCCAATCTCCATTGGAAATGATCGTGAAAGCTCGATTCCATCCATCCTCCAACATATTATTTGCCTAGAATAAATACAAAAACACAAACACTAGACAAACAAAGTCAGTCGTAAATTGTTTTTAAAAACATCATCAAAACAAAAAGGCTAACAAGGCTGGGGGTGTAAATAAATCTTGGAAGAGAAGTATCCGAGAAATCATCTCTCACTGTCCATGTGAGAGGCTTATCAGGATAGTATTATCTGAATATAGCTACCCTAAGATTGCTCCACAGAGGGTCTCGGTATTCCTAAGGCTTTCCACCAAAGATAAAAACGCTGGGGGTGGCCCTATTGACTCTTCTCAGAATCGCCCGAAGAAATATATAGGTAGGGATAAGAATATGAAAGACCTCGAAAGCAAAATTAATGCCCTGATGTCCGCTCAAGAGGTGAAGAAGACTATCATTCTGTGCCCTTATCCGAGAGAATGGGAGTCAATCCCCTACCCGACAAAGTTCAATCTAATTAACTTGACGTTATTTGACGGGAGATATTCACCCACTTAGCACTTAATCTATTTCAAGTCTCATTTGGGCATGATCTCTGGATACGAACCCTTGATGGTTTGGTCATTCGTAGGCACCATTTATGAGGCCGCCTTCTATTGGTACCGACGTCTCAAACCATGGAACATAAACAGCTGGAATGATATGGAAAGCTTGTTCCTTAGCAACTTCTTTAACGATGACACTGAAGTGTCGATCGGAACTGTTCGTGTGGAAAATTGTGTTCTTCTTCATTGCTGATTTCATTACAACTTTGATAACAACTTTATGCGTTTACAAAGATCCGGTCTTTTTATAAGAGCCGGTTACAATGAAAATCAAAATAAAGAAATAAAAATTACAATTCTCTCTGAACAAATCACGAGTTTCCTGTTTTACGGTCCCTCGCTTTTGTGGGTTGTTTGCCTGTGCCGGGGTTGATTACCGTGGACCACCGCGCAATCTCGATCCGAACAGATCTACGTGGTATAACGGGTATTATCCCACCAAGGAGATAATAGCCGGGAGGGATCGTTTCACCAAGGAAACGCTCGCTCAAATCTTGGGATCTAAGAACCAAGCTTAGATCCAGAGTAGAATGACGTAGATCTGTGAATCCACGTCTTCAAGCCTTCACAATCCGAGTTGAGGTCGCAATCCGGCAGAGTTTCGGCTCTTCAGAAGTTTCAAAAAAGTCCTCCCAAATGAACAACCACCCCCCCATTTATAGCCTCTCTTCACTGTGCATTCGTGCACAAGAGAGAGGGGGGGGAGTCGGGCCACCTCAGGGTGGCTCGGCTTTGGCCGAGCCACCTCAGGGTGGCTCGGCCTTGGCCGAGCCACCCTAGGGTGGCTCGGTTTAGGCCGAGTCCCCGGGTGTGTTCCGTTTTATCGTTTTCCGGTATTTTCCGTCTTTCGGTTCTTCGTTTGATTTGTCCGGACTTTGATTTGATAGCCCAGGACTTTATTTGGCAGTATTCCCGCCTCGGTGTTTGAGTTCAAGTCCGTTTTGTTGTTGGACGACTCGTTAACTTTCCGAACCGTTGGTTTGGTTCCACACGCGAACGTATTCCGTTGCTTGCGTGCCTCATCGCCTCGTCGCTCGAACGTCCGTTGATTTGTCGAATCATCGTGCCGAGCCATGTTAAGGGACCTATAGGCAATTTTATACGCCTACAGATACCCCCTCCAAAGTGTTCTAGCCTCATTCTTTTATAGAAGAGTCTGGAATACTTTGGATATGATTGCCCCTACCCTTTGTCAGTGTAACGGGACCTGGAACGACTTTTGTTCTGTATTCCTTCACTCCTTCAGGCTATTCGGTGCTTCGTCGAACGCTTGTAAGGATTCCGGTGCTGCATTTATTGTCTGACCGTCGTCGGAATTTGAACTTGAAATCGATTCCTGATTTTCCAATCTTTAGCTCGTGTTTGTTGGTTCGACATACAACTAACCCTCGATTGTTGGCGTTGAGTCTTTATTTGCGACGCGTTGTCCGGCGTCGTGTTATTGAGTTATCCTTAAGAATATTTTTAGAAAAATATTCTCCAGGAACTTCTCAATAAAAATGGGGAATAGTTTATACTCGTATACCTTATTGGAGTATTTCCGTGCTCAAAATAAGCTGAACCGGCTTGAAAATGAGCCAAAAAAAGGCAGTAATTTGGCTCAAAAGATTTCTTCCGTTCCTTCTGAATGTGTGGGAGAGACAGGAATAAATCAAGGATGGGACCCTCAGTTGATTTGAAGTCGTTTTGACGCTTGATTCGGCCTCTTTTGAACTAATTTGGACTGGTCTGGTTCGGTTCAACTTGGTCCGGTCCGGTTCAAGGCTGGTTCACCTTATAAAAGGGGTCCCTTTTTCTTCTTTTTCTTCTTTTCTTCCTCACTTCTAGGGCCGGCCCCCCTATCTCCCCTTCTTTGACTTTTCTCTTCCCTCGAGCACTCTTTCGTCTTCAAATCTTGATATTTGTCCTAGATCTAGGGTTCCTTTGGATCTTGGACTGAAAAAAGCCGTTCTTTAAAATCCTTCTCAAGCCCCTCGAGCGCGTGGTGAAAGTTTCCTAAAAGACCTCATCTTTATTGGATCTTGAGCCTTTCTTCAGGTAAATCCTCCACAATTTTGATCTTTTTCATGCTCAGTTTAATCTATGTATTTGTGGGATCGTGTGTGGGGGTTAAAACTATGATATGGCGCCTCGAGTTAATCTTTCAGGGGGGTAGATCTGATAAAAAAGTGATCTTTTTTTTTCTAGATCTGACCTCTTTTAATTTATTTTGCAGCTTGTCATGTCGCGTCCTTCGAGAGGTCGTTCCCCTGCTATGTTGGCTGATGGCGCGCCTCCCTCCTATGCTGGTGAGCTATTTTTGGCAGTATTTGGAAATTTACAAATTAGTCCCTATTTTCTTGTAAATTTACAAATTAGTCCCTTTTTACCCCACGTTGTTCTCCTTGGCGAGGCAATCGGGAAGAGCCTTGATTCTCGTTGGTGAGGATCGACGCTTTCGGCATATTCGGGAATTTTGCAAATTAACCCCTCTTTTCTTGAAAATTTGCAAATTGGTCTATTTTTACCCCACGTTGTTCTCCTTGGCGAGGCAATCGGGAAGAGCCTTGATTCTCATTGGTGAGGATCGACGCTTCAAAGATATATTTTGCTTGGTCAAAACAACATCTCAAAAATAAAGGGGACGATTTGACGCTACATTGCGCTTTATAAGGTAGGGATATGTTGTCACCCTTTATAAGGCAATGACTCTATCTTAACTATTTGTAAGATGAGTTCAATTTCCTTTTATAATCGAGACTAACCAGTGTTTAACTGTCTATTTTGCAGTGGGGTACCCTTCTGGATCATTCTCGTCCCACGCAGTCTGTGGGCGTCGTGGCGAGTATTACTCGACCTCCGACGATCCTTCTCCTATTCCAGCTACTCCTCAGTTTGCTTCGGGCACATCGACTGAGGTTGCCCAGGTGGTGAGGGAAGGTAGTCATCGAGCTATTCGTCAGCTGATCACAGATGCGCCTTTTGTGAAGGATGCCAGCTCTACTCAGCCTCTTCGGAAGAGCGACTTCCTGTTTGGTGATTCTGTCGATGACCCAGAAGCCGTATTCATTAACGCTGAGCAGTGGCTCCACAAGACCGGCAGTGGCTTCATATACTTGCCGGAGATTCCTCGGCATCGCTCATTGACTGAGCTCAGGCGTCAGGCTGTGACACGGGAGATGTCGTGGCGCTTGACTGAGGATCATGAGAGCGTCCATTGCGGCTATGTCACGCATCAGGCAGCTCCTGGCTCGAGCAGGAGTCGTATCACTGGATTGCATCCTGGAGTGTTGGGACTAGATGCACCACCACGTAACGAGTTTCTCGCCACTGCTTCGACCTTGAGGAATCGCCTCGCTGCCCTAGGACGGGAGATGCCTGCTACTCGTCACAGGATTTACGGTTGGGTCCATTCTTTGGACAAGTCTTGGTGGAGTCGCATGACGATGTATGTTTTGAGCCGATGGAGCGAGGAGTTGCATGCTTGCGGTTTGTATGCAGCCGTTCGTGCCACCATGTATGGCTTGCCTGTCAGTTTGAGATATTTCTGTGCTTTGTTCGAGCTATATAATCCGGACTCGAACACTTTTTTGACCCGGCAAGGGGAGTTGGGCTTGGCTCTTCACGAGATGCACAGGATTTCTGGCTTGCCCATGGGACAGATGCTATACCAGGAGTACTTTCCCTCTAATCATGAATTGGACCAGTTGAAGGATCGCATGCCTGATCGCTATGAGACTCTATGGGATCTCACTTGTCATTATCACATTGCTTTAGCACAGTCTGAGCCTTTAGCAAAAAGGACCAAGGCCTCCGTGAGTCTGAAGCAGTTTGCGAACTATTTGTTCAAGAACCTGGAGAACCGTTCCGGCGAGGATATTTGTGAGTTGGCCCCACTTACTCCTTCAGAGGTGAACAGTCTATTGAAGAAGATTGACGCTCGTTCTTATACCACTAGCAGTCCTGAGGGTGGCTTCCCTGCGAAGACCAAGTTCAGATCTTTCTTATGGCATGCGACCACACCGATCCGACCGATGACTCTTCTTGCCGGCTTTCTTGCTATCTGGTTGAAGAAGTGCGTGGTTCCATACCAGTCTGGAGACGCCTTGCCCTTGGAGGTACTCTATCCAGCAGTTCAGCTTGCTTACAAGAAAGAACTCTCACTTCTTCCGGTGATGGTGGCTAATATTCACCGAGGACTTCGACAGCTTTCTAGTGCCTTCACACGGAAGGAGACCGATTTGCCAGGTCAGATTCCCACTCTTAAGGTGGAGCTTCCGTATGCTTATCTGATGGCCTGGTTCGTCCTCCACCGCTCGGATATGATGTCGGTGCCGAACGCCACAGATCACTCTGTTCCCCTGCTACAGTTGCTTGAGAATGGCAGGTGGGAGGGCCGAGGATTTTCTGATGTCAGACAGCAGCTGCAGGTCCACAAGTGTTGGGCATTCTCCACTTGTTTTCCGCAGTTCTCCGGCCGGTACGGCGAGTGCTTGATAGATGATGAGAGGCCGAGAGAGTATCGGACTCACTTAGACATTGGCTGTTTCAATTGGCTAGTGAACATTAGGCCTAGCTATCTGACTTTTCGGGTGAGGGATCAGTACTTCATAGAGCTATATCTACCCTGTCGATTCGCTCGCCAGTTTGGCTATGATCAGCTCTACATCGGGAATCCTCGTCAGCAGCTTCGGACACATAGTGGTTTGGTAGACGATCTCCGTGCATGGTTGTGGACCGTGACTGGCTGTACTGGTGCTAAGTTCAGTCTCCCGAGTATTGATCGGCAGTTGAACCTCACTTTCTTGAGCTGCAAGTGGTTACTAACAGCTAACAAGACTGTCCCTGTGAAGCCGATTGTAGAGATAGAGGCTGAGGAGGCTTCTCAGCTTGATTCCCTTAGGATTCGGGAGAACGCTCGGGCACAAAGGACGCGGAACAAGACTCGTCGAATTGATGAAGAGGGCCAGAGGACATTCCATTCCACAGACGAGGCTTCAGGCGGGGATCCCGAAGATTATGATGACTTTTCCGAGTGAGGTTTGCAATTCATCTTTTACTTCTATCTTCCAGAAGTATTGAAACTGACTATGGTTTGATGTTTCAGTGACCACAGTTGATCAGGATGGGGAGTTCCGTCCTCCTCCCCAGGCGAGACCTTCGATCCCCATTGCTAGGCGGAAGAGATTAGCCCGTAAGCCGCATGCAGCTTCCCGAGCTTCTGATATGGACCTGGCTGGCGATGATCCTGCCAGTGACGGAGGTAATATCCATCCTGTGAACCATTCTCCGGGTTATTCGGAACATTGACTCATGCTCTTCTATCTCTATATAGGAGTGCGTGGAGAGAATGAGATGAGTCCCGATCCCTTTCCCGTATCTCCCGATGAGTCTGACCCACTACCTCATGTAGAGAGGCCTACAGGAGTTGCTGACATTAGAGAGGAGATCAATGTAGGACCCGATTCCGTGAATCCAGGTACATCTAACACTGACTCTGTATTTCTTTAGATAATACACAAATGAATTCGTGTCTCCTCTAACTGTCCTCTACTTCTTGCTTCTTCAGATAATTTGCAGGAGGCGAATCCTGGAAATGAAGAGGCTGATGGACCTGTGAGAGGTAACTCATTTCCATTAGTTGTAGTCTCTTCATTCTTCTTTGGCACTGATATTCTTTTATGTCAGATTTCTCCATCGATGACTTTGACGAGGGAAGCTTGTTTGCGGACACTCCTATGATGCGCTACATATATAACTCTCCTCAGATCGATGATCAGTTACCTGGGGATATGTTTTCTGAGCCCGCCTTCGCTGAAAATCCCGAGGATGGTTCCTTTGAAGGTATGTGTCTCTTTCTGAGTTAATTATAGGACTAGCCAATCTTGACTAATGCAACTATAATGTAACGCCTCTGCGAATTCTGTTTTGAATCTAGCAGGAGCTTTTGTTGAGAAAGACCCTGTTGAGCCGGCTGTGAGACCAACTACACCAGTTGATGCACCTACAGCCGTTACACCTCCACTACCCCCAGCGGCTCAAGGGGAAGAAGGTATAAGTTAACTCATTGAAGAGTGTTATTCCTTTTTCTTATTAAGACTTTTGACGGACTTCTCTCTTTTTTGTGTAGGGCGTTCTTCTCGTCTTCATGTTTTAGTGAAGGAGTTGTTATCTGACGATGATCCTGATAAGGTCGTCATCTGCATAGAAGTTCGTTCCTTCTTCTCCTTTGTGAATGCTATGATCGGCAAGCTCTTCCACGGCGGACTTTCCCTTCACCAGTTTAAACCTCTCCTTAATTCCAGAATCAACTTGATAAGGGAAGCAGGATATCCAGACTTGGCGAAGGCCATAGTTGACGATCTTGACTGCTTAGAGCATGAGCTCCAGATGTTTCGTGAGCTTCGAGATACCGGTGTCTCTTCATTTATCGCTGCTGAGCTAGAGACCCGTTTACAGTCACTGCGCAAGACTCAGGTTCTTGCTAGTCTTGAGGTTCAGGTGCGGCGAGATCGAGTAGCTCGAGTTGAGACCGGCCTTGCTACCAGATTATCTTCCCTTGCCGAGCTTGACTCTTCCATCGTCTCTTGTGAGACCCAGATAGACCAGCTCAGAAGAGAACTCCGCGAGAAAGAGGAGACCTTGGGTATTCTCCAGATGATGAGAGGACAGGATCAGCAGACCTGCACTGCTTTATCTGACGAGCTGACATCCTTGAAGCAGGAGCTGGTTGAGACAGAGGAGACTGCTGCGAAGACCTCTGCCGCTACCGAGGAGTCCATTAGAGCTGAGCTTAGCCAAGCTTATGATGATAAGCTGTCTAAGTTCAGTCAGCAGATTTTTAGCCACGGGCTTGATGTGTGATTTTGTTTGCTGAGTGTTTTGACTCTTGACTCTTTTAGTGAATTTCCTTTTTATCTTTATTATGATTCGTCATTCCGTTTGAAATGATTGACCACAATACTCATAGGATTTTTGGCAAACCCTCAGCCATCAACGGGTTTGATGGGCCTTTACCGACTACCGTTTGAGTCGGGCTAGCATGCGAATTGTTTAAATCCGCTCGCATGTAACGTTGTGCTCAGAGATTGAATTCTCTGAGACTTTGTGCTATGATGTCGAATACATAGACTTCGCCATTGTTACGGGAATAGGCTACCCGGCGACACGTGTGAGGTGTTGGCTTTAGGATTTTTGGCCAACCCCCAGCCTCTAACGGATTTGATTAGCCTTTACCGACTACCGTTTGAGTCGGGCTAGCATGCGGATTATCTAAATCCGTTCCGCACGTGACGTTAAGCTAAAAGAGTTAACTCTTTTAGTGCTACGATATTAAATACGTAGACTTCGTCTTTCTCCTGTGAAAAGACTAAACAGCAACGTGTATGAGACGTTGACTTAGGATTTTTGGCAAATCCTCAGCCTTCAACGGATTTGATGTGCTCTTACCGACTACCGTTTGAATCGGGCTTACATGCAGATTATCTTAATCCGTTCCGCATGTGACGTTGCGCTAAAGGAATGAACTCCCTTAGACTTTATGCTACAACTTTGAATATGTAGACTTTGCCATTGTTATGGGAATAGGCTACCCAGCAACGTGTATTAGACGTTGGCTTATCCCTATTTAGGCTTTGGGACAAAGGACCCCAGAGTCAGACTCTGGTATCTTTTTCTACGGATAAAGACTAAACCGGCAGCGTGTGTTAGGCGCAGACTTATCCCTTCTTAGGATTCAGGATGAAATTCCCCATGCGTGTGAGGCATGGATTTTGGTGTTATTAATAACAACCTGCTGCGATGTTGAATATGCGGACGGGGGTTCTTTTTAATGGTTAAGAACTAACCGGCCGCGCGTGTTAGGTGCGGACTTATCCTTACTTAGGTTTCAGGATAAAATACCCCAGAATCGAACTCTGGTGTCTTCTTCTACGGGGAAAGACTAAACCGGCAGCGCGTGTTAGGCGCAGACTTATCCCTGCTTAGGTTTCAGGATAAAATACCTAAGATGAATCTTAATTTTATAAGTTTTGGAAAAAGAGTTGATGTGGGAAGGAAGAATTTTATATTCTATTCCCTTAACAAGGAAGGAAGAATTTTATATCCTATTCCTTGTTTCTAGAAAGGAAGAATTTTATATTCTATTTCCAGTGCGAGAAGGAAACTAGAAGTGGGATCTCCACTCCGAGAATCCGAAAGATCTAGATAAACTTACCTTTTATAGGATCGGTTATCTGATCGAGAGAAGAGTTCTTCATTTATCGAAGTGAAATTTTAGCTTCGGTTATAACCATGAAAGGGTTGAACCAAAGAGAAAAGAAAGAGAGTTCTTTCGTTTATCGAAAGGGGACTCCGAATTGAGAGTGGACCTTTTTGGTGGACTCACTGTCAATTAAAATTGATCAGTGAGGGATTTTGGTGATGAAAATGAACTTGGGTTATTCTTCGGAATATTAAGTGTAATATTCTTCAAGGAACTTCCCGATAAATGAGTTGTCCTGAACGTACTAGGGATAGTACTTTTTCAAAAACTTCCCATTTATTGGCATTAATTGCCTATCACCCTCTAGAGAAATTAAGCGATAAGCGCCGTTCGAATAGACTGTATCTATTACAAACGGTCCTTCCCACTTAGGTTTGAATTTACCTTTCTTCTTGGAGGTGAGGATTATTGGTCGGCGAGCAACAAGGACCAGATCTCCTTCCTTGAAGCTTCTTTGGCGGACTCTTTTGTCAAAAGCCCTGGATATCCTGGCCTGGTAGAACTTGATGTTTTGTTGAGCTTCCAATCGCTTTTCGTCCAGCCTTTCGAGTTCCTCAAGACGTTTTCGGTGATGTTCTTCAGTCGTCATCTCAGTTGTGAGAGCGATCCGAAGGGAGGGAATTTGAATCTCTAACGGTAGCACAGCTTCACATCCGTACACCAGAGAATATGGAGTGGCTCTTGTAGGAGTGCGTATTGTGGTGCGATAAGCCCAGAGCGCTTCGCCGAGTTTATCGTCCCAATCTCGCTTATTGGTCTTCACAAGCTTTGACAGGATCTTGATCGTCTTGTTGAAAGCCTCAGCTAATCCGTTCGCAGCTGGGTAATAAGCTGTCGACGAAACATCTTGAATCTTGAACTTGTCACAGAACCTGATGAAGGCGTTGCTTATAAATTGTGGACCGTTGTCATGAATGATCCGCCTCGGCACGCCGTGTCGGTATATTACGTAATGCTTGATGAAGTTGATGACGTTGTTCGTCTTCACTTCTTTAAGCGGAATGGCTTCAGCCCACTTTGAAAAGTAGTCGGTGATAGCGAGAATAAATCGATCACCTTTGACTGAAGGAGGAAAGATAGGACCGACAATATCCATACCCCATGTCTTGAATGGCCAAGACGTGGTTGATGTGTGTAATCGCTCCGGAGGTTGGTGCATATAATTTGCATTCACTTGACAAGCATGACCTTCTCGGGCGTACTCGATCGCGTCACGAACCATTGTTGGCCAGAAATATCCCATTCTTCTGATTCGATCATACAACTTGGGACCAGGCTGATGTGCACCGCATTCTCCTTCATGTGCTTCCTTAAGAACTTCTTTTGCTTCTTCGTTCGAAAGGCATCGGAGAAGCAAATCATCATACCCCCGGCGATATAGCGTACGGGTCTCGGTATTGTAAAAGAACCGCGGAGCTCTTCGGCGAATAGATTCTCTTTCTTTTGCGTCCTCCGGCAAAATACCGTATTGGACGTAATCGATGATGGGAAAACGCCAATCTCGGGACTCGGACCCGATTTGGGTTGAGTTCACCTCTTTAGCTTTTCCATTTCTATCATCCTCCTCTTCAACCTCCATATCGTATATAGGTATGCAGAGTTGGTGTGATCTTACTGTGACTAGCAGTTCAGTTTCAGGCGGTTGCGCGAGTGATACTACTAGTGCTGCCAGTGCATCCGCATGAGCATTCTGGAGACGTGGGATGTATTCGATGTAGAATTCTTCAAAAGAATCTGCCATTCTGACAGCCTCCTGGTGGTACGGAATCAGATCTGGGTTCCTGACTTCATACCCTCCACGAACTTGGTTAACGATCAATTGTGAATCTCCAAAGGCTTCGAGATACTCGACCCCCAGTTCTTTGGCGAAACTGAGTCCAATGATGAGCGCGTTGTACTCGGCTACGTTATTGGAACATGGATTCGTCAGCGAATAAGCTCGGGGCATCACGTGCTTCCCTGGGGAAACTAAGACCACTCCAACTCCGGAGGTGACTTTAGGACATCCAGGGGTTACTGCCTTATTAACTGCTCTCGAAGCACCATCAAAGTATAACTGCCATACTTGTTGGTGTGACATGATATTAACCTCGTGGGTTTCATCTGGTAAATCATCATATACCTCAACTGTGTCTGTTGTCGGACTTGCCGCCAAAAGATCACAAATCGCTTGTCCTTTGACTGACTTCTGCTGTTTGAAGTGCAAATCATACTGGGACAAGAGGAGGGCCCACTTTGCCAACCGCCAGTTCATCGAACCTGGTTGAGTCATGAATACCCATACCGGATTAACGTTAGCGATGACGTAAATCGTCTGGCCAACTAAGTAATGTCGCATCTTCTGTACCGCAAACACCAATGCGAGACATTCTTTCTCGATCATTGGGTATCGAGACTCGGCGCCTATTAATGTCCGACTTAGATAATAGACTGCCTGTTCGTGACCATTATCATCGTCTTGTGCTAATAGAGCACTTATCGAGTGGTTCATCGCCTTGATGTAAATCAAGAACGGTTTACCTGATTTTGGTGCGACCAGAACAGGGGGATTCATCAGATATGCCTTGATATCTTCGAATGCCTTCTGGCAAGCATCGTCCCAAATAAATGATACGCCCTTCTTGTTTAGCTTAGATAATGGTTGGCACTTCCCAGAAAGATTTGAAATGAACCTCCGGATATAAGCCAGACGCCCTTGCAATCCTCTGAGTTCTCTTAGATTCCTCGGGGGTTGCAATTCATTTATCGCTTTTACCTTGTCTGGGTCAATGTGTATACCCTTAGTGGTGACGACAAATCCAAGGAATTTTCCGCTGGACATTCCGAGGAAGGATTTTGTTGGATTCATCTTTAATTGATGGCTCCGCATGAGATCAAACATCGTTCTCAAGTCCTTGATGTGATCTTCTTTGTTACGGCTCTTTACCACCAAATCATCAACGTAGCATTCCACCGTTTTCCTAAGATGTTTCTGGAAAATCTTAGTCATCGCTCGTTAGTATGTAGCACCTGCATTCTTCAGACCGAACGGCATCACCGTATAGCAGAAGACACCGAGGGGCGTTCTGAATACTGTATGCTTTTCGTCATCCGGGTGCATCTTGATTTGATTATACCCCGAAAAGCCGTCCATGAAGGACATTCTTTCGAACCCGCATGTATTGTCGATAATGACATCCGTGATCGGAAGAGGAAAATCGTCTTTTGGACATGCTTCGTTCAGATTCCTGAAGTCGATGCAAATCCTGATCTTACCATTTTTCTTCATGACGGGAACGATGTTGGCTAACCAGTCTGGATGTTGTTCCTCTCGGATGAATCCTGAGTTGATCAACTTCTTAACCTCAGCCTCGATGGCTTCCATGATCTGCGGACGAAACCGTCTTTGCTGTTGCTTGACAGGTTTGGCATCCGGCTTGATGTCGAGGCGGTGCATTGCCACATAGGGGTCAAGCCCTGGCATGTCTTCATAGTTCCAGGCGAAGACATCAATGTACTCTCTGATCAAGGCAATTAACTCTTCCTTCTCATCTGAGGGGAGACTACCACTGATGAATATGGGCTTTGGATTGGCTTCATCACCCATATTGATCTGGACTACTTCGTCTTCGGTGGGTGGCTCTCTTTGCTCGAACCTATCACCATATTGCATGTTCAAGTGATGAACCCATGGGTCCTCCCACGTTTGCATTTGATCGTCGTCCTCCATTGTAGATGGATCAGCTGTAGTCATGTTCGACATTAAGGCTTTGAACATTTCTCCCAAACTTGTGTCGGAATCCTCAGCTGAAGAGTCTGGCAAGTACCCATCCTTAGCTTTGTTAGCAATTTGATCAATGATTTGCCAACCACATTCGTCATCTGATGAGACATAGCCTAGGCCTCTCTTGTGACGGTAATAATTATCCGGTTTCCCTTTTGGGACATATGCCATTTTGACTGGGACACGGGAACCTCGGTCGAAGTATAAACCTTCTCCGAGTGTAAAGTCGTACCCTTGTTTTTCCATGAGCGTACGCGCTTCCGGAGTATACTTTGATAAGTGTAGACCAGATTTGTCATCGTCTTCATCTTCTCTTAGGAAATGATCCGGCAACGGAAGACTTTCTCCTTTACCGTAGATCACTTCTTTTTGTCCTCCTGTTTTGGCAGGAATAATCTGAGTTGTTCCGAAGGAATGATGGAGGCGTTTCTTCGTTACATAAGATGATCGGAGTGGCATACATAAATCGGGATTATTGTATAATCCTTCTATCACATCATCAAGTGACAAGGAGTACTCTAAACCAGGATTTATTTCAATATCGGCAAGTTGCCAGTTACAACCGTCGTCTGACGACTGTTCGTCATCGAGATTGATTACAAAGGGTACAATGTCATTCAAAACAAAACCACCATTGTAATCGAATCCGGCTTCGGAATCAGCTTCTTCTCCGCTGTCCGTGCCTTGGATCGATGGTTCCGTGTCGGATTCGTTACCATAAAGGAGAGAATCTGTGAAGTAATTCTCATACCCTTTGAATGGTTGCTTATCCCCGACCACCGTCCTAACTCTTCCATCAGTGTCGACATATTTCAAACACTGATGTAGAGTGGAGGGAACTATAACATTACTATGGATCCAAGGCCGACCCAATAGTAAGTTATAGGATGTCTCAGCATCAATCACGTAGCACGTGACCTCCGTCTTTAAATCGCCCATTTGGCACTTTATCCGGATTTTACCCAAAGGTCTTGACCCGCTGGTGTTGAATCCGTAGATGACTGTGCCTGTAGACGCCAACTTGCTGACTGGAATGCCAAGGCTGTGCATTAGTCGAAGTGGCATAATACTCACAGCGGAACCCGGATCCACTTGGATTCGGTTGACTTCACTGGAGCCAATGTACCCGACGAAATATAGGGGCCGATCATGATTTGAATTCTTCGTCTGCATGTCCTCTTTGGTGAAGGTGATGCAGGGAAGGTTCTTAGCTGCCACGTTACACTGTTGGGCTAACAATTCTAGCTCCTCAGGTGCTGGCTTGATCCTGGTAAGGAACGCCTCTGAATCGGCCAAGGCCTCTTGTAAGGCTTCTCTAGTTTCCTTGGACAACCGTAGTAGCTCGTACAGCGTTATCCGTGCTGGAATATTGGCCAGCTGAGCCATGATGTCGAAGGCACGTGGATTTTTTGAACTCTCCGGTTTGTCTTTTCCAATCGGACGACTGAAACGAGACTGCTTCGGATTCTGAACCTCCTCGGGCCTCTTTTCTTTCTGTTTGTCAACCGGTTGCCATCGAGCATCTTCAACCGGTTTGGGAACTACAATCACCCCCAGCTCTGTGAGAGTCTTGGCTGGTCCTCATTTTGTCACCCCCTTCTCAGCAAATTGATCGCTCGGGGATGGATATTTGAAGTGGTATTCATTTCCACTCCGGGTTGCAAAGACCTCCTGCTCCTCGTCGGAAAGTGGGAAAGCTAGGATTCTTTCGTCATCTTCTCCTGGGATGGCAGAAATTCCGTAACAAGACTTGCCTTTCCCTTTGGACTTCTTCTTGGACGACGATCCGGCCCATTGTTCATCTTCAATCAGGTCGGGGTGCACCCAGAGAATTTCACCGTTTGGGGCTGTGTGAGGCACAAGTTCCTTTTGACGTTGTCCGTGCGGGTCGTCATTCACTGTTTTCATCCCGACTTTGGTAACGCGTTTTGGCTCGAACCAATCTGTAGGTACTGATCCAAAACTAATCGACACCGCGTTTGCTCCCACATTCTTGGCCGGTTTCGGAGTTATGACTCCTACATCGATCAACGCTTGGATCTTGTCCTTGAGGTGATAGCAAGACTTCGTTGGGTGGTGGACCGCTCTGTGGTACGCACAGTACTTCGGGTCCGTCACCTTAGTGGCTCCTTCATGATCCACGATTGCCGGCAACTGGATTTTGTTGTTCTCCAACAGATACTTGAAGATGTCGGGAACTTCATCATCTTTGAAGGAATAGATTTTGGGAAACCTCGGCTCTGAAGACTTTTGCTTCTGAGACCTTTGCTGCCAATGCGGCTGTGACTGTTGTGGCAACCGCTGCTGCTGCTGTTGCTGTGGTTGCAATTGAAATGTCTGGTTAGCATCAACAGCATTAACATGAGCTTTACCTTTCCCTTTCTGGTTGAAGTTCTGCTTTGGAGGATTCGTTGCCGGTTGGCCTCTCTCCGCCTTCTTTCTTCTGAGGAATCGCTCCGCTTGCTCTCCTCGAACCTTCAAATCCTTCCAGGTCTTGGATGGTGCTGTGCCCATTGCTTCCAACACGTCCAGTGAATGGTTGTTGTGGCAGGTCTGGAAGATGAATTCCTCGGTGATCGGGTCCCGGCAATTCATCGCCTTGTTGCGGAACCTCTTGACGAAGGTGTCGACCAACTCCCCGTCTTTTTGCTTCTCATCGAGCAACGATCCGATAGAGATTTTGGTGTCGTCGTTGAAGAAGTTCGCGAGGAACTTGGTCTCCATGTCGTCCCAGCTGTTTATGCTTCCTGGCTTGAGGCGACGATACCAATCGAAGGCAGCTCCGCGAAGAGTGCCGACGAATGACCGCACCATCAGAGGCTCATTACCAGAGATGACTCCCAAGTGCGATTTGAAATAGATCAAATGCTGAGTAGGGGAACCCATCCCATTAAACGGCGTGAAGTTAATTAGACTGAACTTCGCCGGATATGGGATTGATTCCCACTCTCTTGGGAATGGACAAGGAATGCCCGTCTTTTTCGTCTCTTGAGCAGAGATCAATGTGTTGATCTTGCTTTCGAGATTCTTAATTTTTAGGCTTTCACCTGTGTCTTCGCTAGCATTTTCGTTACCACCCCCTGGGTTGATGGGAGGGTTGTTAGCATTGTGACCCTCATTTGTGTCCTCGTCTTCCAGGTTGTTCTGGTTGGGACGACTTGGTTCGCCTTGTTGATTCCTCAATGCTTGGAGCTGTTGGTCATGCATCTCTCTCATGTTCTGCATAGCCATTTGCATTTCGAACCGAAATGTCTCCTGTTGTTTGGCCATGGAATCTTCAAGCATCTTGGCCACTTACTCTGCGTTTATCATAAACACCTCGCGGGGTTGTCCTTCACTGGACACTGTGTTGTCAGACGCCACTGCTGAGCCAGCATCTGATTCTTCATCTCCCGAAGGTACTCTTGTTCGGATTCTACCATACGTCGCGCGAATGATAGCCCCGGATTGTAGACGAGTTACACGTCGGGATATTTCTGGAACCGCCTCGGGGTTATCCTGAGCCGATGTTCCTGTGCTGGTCATATTTGCGGTGACCCTTGAATGCTCACCATCTTTGACCATCTTCCTCCTTCGTTGGAAACGCCTATGCCTTGGTTTTGGCGTTCCATCGCTGAGTCTTTCAAACACAGAGACTCTCTCAGGGACTGCCTTCACACAGTTGCACTCAGAGAGTACCGCCCGAATGAGCTTCGAACAAGGACATGGCGTTTCGAGCCTTCGAGGGCTCCTCTTTCTGGTTTTACTCGTACCCCCGGCACGATAGTACAGCTCGTCCGTTTGAAGGTCGGAGCAAGCTATCGTGTGTTGGCACGATCTCTCAGGTATAACGTTGTCGTCATCAGATGACAACGTTTCCTTCTGAGGAATAATTGTCTTCTTCGGACCATCCAGAGTCACACGCCTCGAAACACGCCTTTGTGGGCTTGAAACTTCAGCGGGCTCTTGCACTTCTATGCGCAAAGTTGTGCGCTTGGGTGCCACAATTTGCTCCAAGTGTTGAGGGTTGCGGCGACCCCCAGCATGCTGCATTGGTTGGGACTTCTTCATTGGTCCCAAGCGTTCTTGTACTGGAGCTTTACCTCGTTCCTTCGGAAGAGGGCCGAGGTGCTCCAAAACTGATTTTCTCTTCTGGGATGGTCCTGCGGGATCTCCCTAAGCAGTTGTAGAAATTACCGGCTGTTTGGATTGATTTGCCGGGTGTTGAATCTTTGGAGGTTGCGGTTGTCGCTCCTCGGTCTGAACCGTTACTTCAGACTTTGGCCTCCAAACCTTGCGAGTTGGTGGCGGCTTTTTGACCACCTCCTTCTGCAGCTTCCGACGGGCTTCTTCAGCTTTGGCCCGTGCTTGCGCCTATAACGCGCGCCGTTTGCGGATGCGCTCCTCCAACGTTGAGCGATTCTGTTTGACACGGACCCACTCCATTGTCGATGGTTTGGAGGAACCACCCTTCACTTGCTGTTGAGGCTGTTTGCCTCGTTTGTTCTTCAGATCCGCATGATAGCGGACCCCGTCAACGGAGTCCATGGCCTTGGCGAATTGCTTCGCGAGGCGTTGACGCTGCCTCTGGCGGGCTCTCTTGGAGAGAGTCACCACGCCTTTAATGGCGGATTTGACCTTCTTTGAGGTCGGTAGGGCCTCACTCAACGCAGCTTCGGCGTCGATTGGGGTGAGGTCGTCGTTGGTGGCTTCAACTTCATCACACCAACGGACTTTTCTCCTGGAGGAGAACTTCTGGAACTTCTTGGACTTGGGGGAGGAGGTAGATCCGGACGAGGACACGTACTCCTCGTATTTCTGCTGGTCGAATTCATACATGACCTCCTCCACGACCGGGATCGAGATCCGCGGCTGCGACACTCCGATCTCGGCAGCGAGATCGGTGGCTCCCACTGTGGTCGCCAGATTGTTCGCGTGGAAAATTGTGTTCTTCTTCATTGCTGATTTCATTACAACTTTGATAACAACTTTATGCGTTTACAAAGATC
>BQKN01064550.1:317849-416465 GCA_022839385.1 Asparagus kiusianus
ACCGTGGACCACCGCGCAATCTCGATCCGAACAGATCTACGTGGTATAACGGGTATTATCCCACCAATGAGATAATAGACGGGAGGGATCGTTTCACCAAGGAAACGCTCGCTCAAATCTCGGGATCTAAGAACCAAGCTTAGATCCGGAGTAGAATGACGTAGATCTGGGAATCCAAGTCTTCAAGCCTTCACAATCCGAGTTGAGGTCGTAATCCGGCAGAGTTTCGGCTCTTCAGAAGTTTCAAAAAAGTCATCCCAAATGAACAACCACCCCCCCTATTTATAGCCTCTCTTCACTGTGCATTCGTGCACAAGAGAGAGGGGGGGGAGTCGGGCCACCTCAGGGTGGCTCGGCTCATGCCGAGCCACCCTGAGGTGGCTCGGCCTTGGCCGAGCCACCCCGGGTTGGCTCGGTTTAGGCCGAGTCCCCGGGTGTGTTCCGTTTTGTCGTTTTTTGGTATTTTTCGTCTTTCGGTTCTTCGTTTGATTTGTCCGGACTTTGATTTGATAGCCCAGGTCTTTATTTGGCAGTATTCCCGCCTCGGTGTTTGAGTTCAAGTCCGTTTTGTTGTTGGACGACTCGTTAACTTTCCGAACCGTTGGTTTGGTTCCACACGCGAACGTATTCCGTTGCTTGCGTGCCTCATCGCCTCGTCGCTCGAACGTCCGTTGATTTGTCGAATCATCGTGCCGAGCCATGTTAAGGGACCTATAGGCAATTTTATATGCCTACAGGAACTCCATTACATAAGAAGCATAAAAGCAAAGAGTCAGTCGACAACTTCGTCAAGCACTTCCAAAATAAGGCGATGAACTACCGAGATCCGGTCACGGAGGTGTTCATCTTGCACACTTGCCACAATAACCTTTCTTTGGATATGCTGGAAGCTATGGGAGTAGCGCCATCCAAAACTTGGAAGGAATTGAAGGTGTGCGGAGAACAAGCTGAACGCTTCCTTAAAAGGAAGAAGGCTGAGAGAGGCCAACCGACGACGAATGCTCTAAAGCAACGTGTTGTTCCTCACGGTAGGGGAAAGACGCCAATGACTACTGTAGATGCAAACCAGACGTTCCAACGACAACCGCAATAGCAAGCGTCATAGCAATCGTCATGGCAACATCAACAACAGCAACCTCAAAGGCAACATAGGACTTTAGAGCCAAAATTCTCGAAGGAATACTCCTTCAAGGAAGACGAAGTTCCTGCTATCTTCAAGTATCTCCTAGAGAACAACAAGATTAAGTTGCCGATGATCACAGATCAGGAAGAAGCCAAGAGGACTATAAACCCAAAATACTATGTGTATAATAGAAGGATCCATCATCCAACAAAGGCTTGTTATGCGCTGAAAGACAAAATCTAGGTATTGATTGACATCAACATCATCACTACGAAGCAACCTAAGGAAAAGAAGGTGGGTGCAAATGTAGTATCTATCAGCTTCAGCTCTGTCCCTCTATCATGGTTCCAACCAGAGCCCGTGTCAAGGGTGGAAATGAAGACCGTTAACAACGATCCTCATGGACAACGCTAGAAAGGGCTTATGCCACATACGGCCCCTAATGGCGAGGTTCTTTAGGCCCACCCAGATCTCCACAATGATGAACAATGGACATGATCATCTTGTAAGAAAAAAGTCCAAGAGCAAGGGGAAATCTTGTTGCTCCGCCTCGGTAATTCCGGAGAAAGATGACGAAGATATCCCAACCTTGCCACTTTCTAAAGATGAGCACGAAGTCTTCATGACCAACAAAAAACTGGTATTCACCACGAAAGTGGAAACGAATATCGGTATAATTACCGGGAAGCTTCTGATCAATTCGCTAGACTAGGGGTGGTCACAACTGTTAGAACCTAGAGGGGGGTGATTAGGGTCTTATGATAATCTAATTCCAATTTTATGCCAATTAAAACTTATTAATAAATTATTCTTGCAAGATAGATATACAATATGTTATGAGAAAGAATATGCAATATGAACAAAGAGATATATCCAATATGGTGAAATATATGCAAGGATATATAAACAATACAAGGGTGAACAATCTAAACTAAAGATACAATTGTGATATGATAATATAAATAATACAAACACACAATATGATCAAGGAGTTCGGACCTTCCGTCCTACGTCTCCGCTCCCCACTCTCGGGGAGAAATCCACTATCACAACTGGGTTTTCTACGCTCACCCGAATAACGTTTACACCTCACAATATCAGTTTTTAACGTTCACCGATTAACAGTCAAAATTGTTCACGGAGTTCGGTCCCCACGACCTACATCTCTGCTCCTCACCTTGAGGAGATCTCCTACTATCACAACCGGGTTTTCTACGTTCACCCGAATAACGTTTACACCTCACACTCAATTTTCTAGCTAACCAAAAACTTTATAATCTCACAATATAACAAATTGTTCTCTACAGTAGATGAAAACTCAATGTAGGCTCATACTCAATGTCACAATCCCACAACCCAAATTATACTATGAATGTAAATATAATAAGCTCAATGGTTGTGTGTGAACAAAGAGATAAATCAAAATAAGTCTAAACTCAATTTAATCTAGCAAAATAAATATGACAAATTAAGCATAAACAAGCTAGATAAAGAGTTTAAGGAAACTTCTCTAAAACAAGAGTGGAGGGATGTAGATTGAAGCCCAAACAAGATTGATGATCTCCTCAAACTCTTGTGAAATTCTCTTCACAAACAAACTCTTAAACACTCTTTTAAACAAACACAAAACAAGCTTAAACTCTTGTTAAACTCTTTTAAAACATTCTCTTAAGTACCCTCAGAAGTTAGAGGATATGGGGTATATATAAGAGCCCCAAAAAACCAAGAAAACCCAAGTGAAAAGTCCAAAAAACCAAAAAACAGCTCAGCCAAAAACTAGTCGTTACAGTGTTATGGGTTGACTCGGTACTGTTCATGAGTTGACTTATAAACTAGCCGTTATAGGTAAAAAACATATGATGGGTCGACTCACATGTTCATGGGTCAACTCATACACTGTTCATGGGTCGACTCATGCATTTATGGGTCGACTCGTCAGGTTTGAACAATATCAGAAGATCTGGAATTTTTGTGTAGCTGGATTTGTAAAATGCATTAAAAATAGTAAATCAACTCCAAAAATTATGAAAGTTTTAGGGACATTTTTAGAACTATAGATAAACACTGTAGAGAAAGAATTTATGAAATATCACTTCCTATTTTTGAGAAATAAATGTTTGAACACAGATATTCCAGATTCTAAAACTGCTAAAACACTCGATTTTATAAAATCAATTTGACATAGAAAATTAACTCCAAAAAGGATAAAATTTTGGGAAATGGTTATAAATATGTAATAGAACATGTTAGAAAAGTAATTTTATAAATTTCATTTCCCATTTGTGAAAAACTCATCTGTTTTGCAAAAACATGCACGGACATAAACATATTAAAACTTGATTTTGACAAAATGAGTTCAAACAAGTTTGAAACTTCTTTTAAATGGATTAATAGACTTTACAAAATATGTAAACCAGTTATATTAAGTCAATAATCTGAAAACACATTATTATTTCAAATGTATGTATAATACTCAATAAATCAAGAAAACGTGTACGTGTGTATATGATTGAGCTTAAAGTACTAACACACATAATATAAAAACCTAAACTAAATATACCCAAGCTTGAAGGTCTTTAATATAGCTCGACTTGGTAAACTTATGGATGAAGCTTGAACTTGAATCTTTAACTTGAATTGTATTGCTTCACTCCACTATTTCTTCCAACCTCCATTTGATATGATCGTGAATGCTCGATTCCATCCATCATCTAACGTGTTGTTTGTCTACAATAAATAGAAAACCACAAACACTAGATAAACAACATTAGTGGTAAATTGTTTGTTAAACATCATCAAAACAAAGAGACCACCTCCTAAACCTTCAGAGGAGTCTCAGTAACAACCAACTACTACACACAAGGAAGTTGTAGCCAAGCAAAAGGAAAAGGAACCCTAACACAACGAGGTTCAAAACCCGAAGCAGTCTCATTTCAGTCGACCAATTGAAAGAGATAAACTTGGAAGTTTGAACACGCCATACAGCTTCGATGTTATGACTCAACTAGCTAACTCCCTATCGAGGATAACTCTATACGAGTTATTGCGTCTTTCCAAAGATACAAAGGAGGCTTTGTAATAAGCTTTGTCTGATTCTGATGTATTCCTAACTCCGATCAAGCAAGCCCTTGAAGAGCTGGAGCCACAAGCTCAACACTGCAACCTTGCGGTGAAATAGTTCCCTTACATCAACTTCACCAGGGATGACATGCAAGTGCGAAACTCGAAACATGATAGGTCATTGTACTTCATCGGATACATCGGCTCAAGCGTTGTCAACCGGATATAGGTCGATATAAGTTCCACAGTCAGTATCATGCCACTTCGATTGATGTATCATCTTCCTGCCAGCAAGTTGGCATCCACAAGCCCTGTTATCTATGGATTCAATATCAGTGGGTCCAGACGATTGGTTAAATTCCGAGTGAAGTGCCAGCTTGGAGATTTGAGGTCAGAGGTCCCGTGTTATGTGATTGATGTTGAAACCTCCTATAACTTATTATTAGGTCGACACTTGATCCATGGTAACATTATAATTCCTTCCACCCTCCGTCAGTGTCTAAAATACATGGACATTAATAACGAGGTCAAGACGATGGTCGCAGATAAGTAGCCATTCAATGGGTTAGAAAATTATTTTACCGACTCCCTTCTATATGGTACCAAATCTAATACTGAACCATCAGCCCAAGGCACGGACAACAAAGAGGAAGCTGATACTGAAGCCAGGCTCGATTATGATGAAGGTCTTGTATTAAATAACATTGAACCCTTTGTAATCGATCTTGACGGTGGTGAATTGTCAGAAAGAAGTTGTAATTGGCAACTCACTGATCATGTGATAAATGACGATTTAGAGTACTCACCTGGTTTTGATGATGTAATACAGGAGCTGTATAATAATCCTGACATACACATGCCACTTCGATCATCTTGCATGACAAAGAAGTGTGTCCAAGACTCCTTCGGAACAACTCTTATCCTTCCTACCAAGGCAGGGGGTGGAAAGGAGATAGTCTTTGGTAAAGGAGAGCTAAGTCCACCATCAAATTCCTTTGTGAAGAATGACAGTGATGATGAAAGACCTAGTCGCCATTTATTCAGATATAGTTCGCAATCATGAAACTACATTAGGAAATAGGGATACAACTTCGTGCTCGAAGTAGGCCTTTTCTTTGGTCGAGGTCATCGTGTCTCTCCTCGGCCTTGCCTATGTGCCAAAAGGAATGTCTGACAACTATTACAGACATAGAAGAGGTCTAGGATATGTCTCTTCATCTGATGACGAATGTTACTGGTAGGTCAATGGTCAGTCATCCAATCGAACAGAGATGGACACTCATCGAACTCTTTGGATTGGGACTCTGATGTTAGCCTAGGAGAAATATTTAAAGACCTAATGTCAAATATGACCACGATCGACCCTACAATGATGGAGGGAGATGATCAGTTGCCAACTTGGGAAGATCCTTAGATCCCCCACTTGAACATCCAATATGATAATAGATTCAAGCAAAGAGAACCCTCTACCGAGGATAAAGTAGTCTAAGTCAATATGGGCGATGAGGTAAGTCCTAAGCCTATATTCATCAGTGATAGTCTCCCACCAGAAGAGAGGGAAGAGTTGATCGCTCTCATCTAGAAGTATATCGACGTCTTTGCATAGAATTATGAAGACATTCTAGGTCTAGATCCAAATGTGGCGATGCACCACCTCAATGTCAAACCTGACGCTAAACCTGTCAAGCAACAACAAAGATGGTTTCGTCCACAGATTATGGAGACGGTTGAAGCCGAAGTTAAAAAGCTGATTGATTCAGGCTTCATTAGGGAGGAACAACATCCCGATTGGTTGAGAGCCACCAATTAAAGATGAACCCTACCAAGTCTTTCCTGAGAATGTCTAGTGGAAAATTCCACAGATTCGTTGTCACGATGAAGGGTATCCACATTGATCCTGATAAAGTGAAAGTAATCTATGAATTGCAACCTCCGAGAAACCTCAAGAAACTCAGAGGACTGTAAGGATGGTTGACCTACATCCGCATGTTCATCTCGAATCTCTATGGAAAGTGTCAACCGTTCTCCAAGCTCACAAAGAAGGGTGTATCTTTTATTTAGGATGATGTCTGCTAGAAGGCATTCAAAGTTATCAAAGCATATCTGGTGAATCCCCCTATCCTCATTGCACCGAAGTCAAGGAATCCATTCTTGATTTATGTCAATACGACGAAGCACTCGTTAAGTGCTCTACATGCACAAGATGATGGTAACGGTCATGAGCAGGCAGTTTACTACCTGAGTCGGACTTTAGTAGGCACTGAATCTCTATACCCAATGATCGAGAAAGAGTGCCTCGCCTTGGTATTCGCAATTCAAAAGATACGACACTACTTGGTTGGACAGACGATATATGTCATTTCAAACGTCAATCAAATTCGAGTGTTCATGACGCAACCAACTTCTATGAATTAGCGGTTATCGAGATGGGCCTTACTATTGTCCTAATACGACCTTCACTTCAAATAATAGAAGTTGGTCAAAGGACAAGCAATTTGTGATCTTCTGGCGGTTAATCTTACGAAGGATAATGCCGAATTATACCAAGATTTTCTGGATCAAACTTACGAAGTCAACACTACCTCTCATCAATAGGTATGGCAATTGTACTTCGACAATATTTCCTGAACAACTAATGTGGTGAGCACTCCTAGATGTTCCAAGATTTTTGTAGGAGTCAGAGTTGTCCTAGTTTCCCCAAAAAAACATTATATACCTCGAGCCTATTCATTAATCGGGTCGTGCTCCAACAACGTGGCTTAATACAACGCGTCGTTCATTGGACTCAGTTTCACCAAAGAGGTGGGGATCAAGTATTTCAAAGCTTTTGATGATTCTCAACTAATAGTCAACTAAGTTCGAGGAGAGTACGAGGTTAGGAATCAAGACCTGATCCATACCACCAAGCGGCTATTGAGATGGCAGACTCCTTTCACTAGTAGAAAAATGAACAAATTAGACGGAACAAACTAGACGAAATTTTTTTCCGTCTAGTTTGAAGCAAACTAGACAGAAAAAATTCCGTCTAGTTTGTTCCGTCTAGTTTGAGTCAATCTAGACGGAAATTTTCGTCTAGATTGACAAACCAGACGATTTTTTATTTTTTTTAAAAAAATAAATACTCAATCTAGATGGAATTTTCGTTTAAATTGATGCAACCTAGATGGAATCGAGGTTACCTAAAAAAATTAACGCCTCCCCCTCTTTTTTCATTTCCCCGCCTATTTTTTTCATTTCCCCCGTCTCCATTTCCTCCCTTCACCATCTAAAACCCCCCAAACTGGCCAAATCCTCTCTCTCTCTCCAAACCCCCAAATCTCTCCCTCTCATCTCCACGTCGCAGATCCTCAACCATTTATTCAACAACGTCGACCTGGGCCAAGCCCAGTCCATCCTCTCCGCCTCCCCCTCCGCCATCTTCACCGGCGTCGGCAAATCCGGCTTCCCCGTTGTCAGCCCTCGCCAATTGCTTTTGATAGTCGCCAGCGGTTCCCAATCTGGTAATTTCTCGAGTTTTTATTTTCCTCTGAAACCCTAATCGAATCTTCAGTGTCTTTACTAAAAATGTTTATTTATTTTTGGGATTTTTTAGGTATTGAAGCAAGCTCGAAGGTCATGCTCAAAGACATGGAATTCCCTGAGTTCCAAGTAAGTACCTTTTGTTGTAAGTACCATGATAAAGATTCTGTTTTGAAATTGGAAATCATCCCCTGTAATGGTTTATATATTTCCTAGTAACTTACATATAGAAAGAGGAGCGGGAGAGGCCGGGCGACATGAACCCGCTGGCCGTGGCCGTAAGATTTATCCTTTTTATTTTGTTATTTGCTTAATGAAATTATTCTGCCATTTTTTATTCTCATGACAATATCTCTCTTAGTTTAATTTGTTTGAAAGAATATATCATTTAATTGTTCTGAATTTCTAACTTCTAAGGTCTAAAATTTTGGGTGATTGACATCTATATGAGTAAACTTATTTTAGATCTCACTTATAATTATTAATTAAATTAGTTCTAACTGATCATATTTGATGACTTGGAAATGTTGATTAGCATATTGATGTTCTGTGTATTTTAGATTGAATCATTCAGTTGGTAAAAATTTTCTTACTTGCTTTTAGGTGAGCTATCTTGCTATTTAATTGCACATGTTTTAGGTAAAACTTATTGAAGGAATTATGAAATGTTTTGCTGGTCATTGTTGTGCCTGAAATGGCATTGAGGTAAGATGAAAGCTAAACAAGAACTCGCTGTAGATAACATTCTGCAAGGATATAAGAATAAACATATACATTAAGAATAATTGTACACGTGTCTTGGATTAGTGATTATGTTTTGTCCAATGAACTAGTTAGCATGGCAATTGAAATCTTGTATCTGTATCAAGGATTAGTGATTATGTTTTGTCCAATGCACTAGTTAGCATGGCACTTGCAATGGTAGCTGAGGACAAAAAGATCAACCGGCTCCTTGAGGAGCTCTTTGCTGAGCAGGTACCTTCTTTATCTATTCATATATTGTAGCTACATTAATCTTGTTTTAATTTTCAGAAAGATAGCTCATTTTTTAATTTTCTTTTGTTAAATCTTTTGTGATATAATAGAAATTGTCTTTTCAGAAAAAAAATGTTACCTTGGTATTACATTTACGTCGAACACTGCAAAAATTCAGATTGTTGATTAATGATATGATTCATAATGTTTTGCAGTTCATGTTGCATTATTTTTCTGATCTAGCAAGATTACAGATTCATAAAGATTCACAGATTTGATTCCTTTCATCACAACTAAATTGATGGTTGATGCAATCTGGCTTGCATACAGTTACCTGAAGAATGGAATCCGCAGACTATGGTTGGTATCAAGGTAATATGATGTCGTGCTTAACCAGGATGTTCATTAGACCTGTATAGCAACGTTATATGTTAGTTTTTTTTGAAGCAGTTGCCAGAAGGGTGTTTTGATTTTAAGCCTTCTGCTCTTGCAGACAATTTTGCTTGTGCCTGTTATTCCTCTTGGGGTTGTGCAACTTGGGTCTTTTGATATGGTGCGTTTACATCTTATTAGACTTATTTACCAATTAAGTTGAATCTGTTGTATTCATTTCCTTCTAGCTTGCAGATTTGTATTCCAATGCTAGGTTTGATTAACTGACCTATTAGATTGATATTTTCTAGTAATACTTATTTGGTACTTAGATATTTCAGTATCACATTGCTTTCTAAGTGTATTTCATGGCAGGACTAATTGATGTTGAATTTTGTATAATGTAGGATCAAGGAGGAAGAAACATGATGCTTCAACAATTTGGAGGAGTAAATGCAATTGGATTCTATAAATTATGCAAAGTTCATCAAGTTATGTAAACAAATTGTATTCTTTATAATCTATGTAAAAAATTTATGTATCTTTCTAGTATTTTGGTGAATGTATTTATTGAATATAATTATATTTGATATTGAAATATAATTAGATTGATTGTGTTGGATATGAATATGATTTGGTGTTGTGTAATATTATCAACATGTTATATTATATGGCGTGTAACGTAGATTTTGCAAAAAAAAAACCTGTAGCAAAGCAACATAGACGGAATTCTATCTAGGTTGCTACTGTAGCAATCCGTCTAGGTTGGCAAACTAGACGGATTTCCGTCTAGTTTGCCAACCTAGACGGATTTCCATCTAGGTATCAACCTAGACGGATTTCTTACTTTCGTCTAGGTTGTTTTCCGTTTAGGTTGGCAAACTAGACGGAATTCTGTCTAGTTTGCCCCAATCTAAACGGAAATATTCTAGACGGAGCAAATTATACGGAATTCCGTCTAGATGAACCAATCTAGACGGGAAATTGAGCAAACTAGACGGAAATTTCCGTCTAGATTGCTCGTTTTTCTACTAGTGTTTGAAGAATTCTTCCTCGATTACATCCCATGCCTCCAAAATACTATGCAAATGCACTAGAAGCACTAGTAGTATCTTTGGCACAACCTCCTAAGGTAGAAAAGTTGGTCACCCTAAGGACTCACCAACTTTTCATACCGGATTGCGCCTTGGACATCAAAGAGGCACATGAAGTCAGAATCGAACTCGAACCTTGAGACTGACGTTTCTCCATCATTGATTATGTCTTGCAAGGTATATTACCGAAAGACATAAAAGAAATAGACTCGTCCGACAAAGAGCATCGAGATTCTACTGCAACGCAACGACTCAACACTCTATCACAATGTGTATGATGGCTTGCTACTCTGATGTCTTTCGATCAAAGAAGTAGAGAAGGCTCTCAAAAAAAATGCATGAAGGAACTTGCGGCACACACCTGCCTGGTCCCAAATTATGCAATCGTCTCAGAAGAATGGGATATTGCTAGCCGACCATGGTCAAAGATGCAGTTATGTATGCTCGACGATGCCATGCGTGTTAGATACATGCTAATTACACATATCAACCCTTAGAGCAATTGCATCCTTCGACAACATCATGATCATTATATATATGGGGAATGAATGTCATTGGTCCTATTTTCAAAAGACCTCTAGCTCATAGTTCGATTGGACATGTAGGTTATATTCGTACTGGTTTATCATGTGGAACCATAGAAGGAATTCCTCTATCGGCCAAAGGTGACCACTTCATTTTGGTAATAATCGACTATTTCTCTAAGTAGGCTGAAGCAATTCCGCTTAAAGAAGTAAAGACGAGTGACATCGTCAAATTTATCAAACACCATATTATCTACGGATACGGAGTTCCAAGGCAAATCGTGCATGACAACGGTCCTCAATTTATCAACAACACCTTCATCAAATTCTATGGAAAGTTTAAAATTCAAGACGTCTTGTCAACCGCCTACAATCCTACTGCTAATTGTTTAGCTAAGGCTTTAACAAGACCATCGTCAAGATCCTATCAAAACTCATAAGAACCAACAAGCGAGATTAGGACGATAAACTTGGTGAGACTCTTTGGGCCTATCGCACCACAGTTCGCACGCCTACCGAAGCAACCTTATACTCCTTGTTATGCGGACATGAAGCTGTCCTTCCCTTGGAGATCCAAATTCTCTCCCTTCGCATTTCTCTTACAATAGGGATAAAGACGGAGGAAAAACATCATAAATGTCTCAAGAACTCAAAATGTTAGATGAGAAATACTTAGAAGCTCAGCAACAAATTGAGTTTTACCAAGCCAGAATCTCTAGAGTCTTTAACAAGAATGTCTAACAAGGAGCCTTTAAGGAAGGAGACTTGGTTCTTGCCATCCGGCGACTAATGATACTCAATTCCAAGAAGAAAGTCAAGTTCCAGCACAAATAAGAAGGACCATTTGTGGTAGAGACAATCTACTCAAATGATGCATATCAGTTAGTCACCCAAGGCGGTGACAAAATCATAATACCAATAAATGGAATGTTCCTGAAGAAGTACTATCCCTAGTACTCAGGATAACCTATTTGACGTGCACAACCTAAGTTGTTGTCCAGTGCTACCCCCAACGGGAAGTTCCTAGAGAATACTATGCACAATATTCTTAAGGATAACCCAAGATCAAAAGATTATTCAAGATGAAAACAAACAATCTGAATAATTCATTCTCAATCATTATAAAAGTAATTAAGATTCCCCTACTGTGGCGATTTAATCATTACCAAGATGATTAAAACCCTCCCATCATGACTTTAAATTCCTTCAAGGATGAAGCACTTCCCATCTACCTCAATTCAATTATGAACATGTTGCCAAAACCCTCCTTGGTTATCGGTATCTTCCAGATAACCAGGATTCTTTTATGAAGCGAAAGATAATGAAATACCGTCTTTCCTTAATTCACAATCCTTGGTTGGTTTCAAACGCCAAGATTAACTTCATCAACCTCCACCGTGACTTTTCGAGCACTTTTTTGTCAAGAAGAGATTTCAATCACTTCATTTAATCAATCTTCCCTCACAGAGCTCCCATTAGTGTTCGATAATTTACAATCTTCCATTACAAAATCCCTCACTGATCAAATTAATTGACAGTGGTCCATCAAAATTCTTCACGGTTAAATCCATCCGACCTCCTATTGTGTCTAAGCACTTAACAATCACATTGTTAAGACCCTCTTTGTGTTAAGTCCTTGAAATTTTAACTTGCTGATCCATGATGATTATCAAATCCTCTTTGTGTTAAGTCCTTACAACTTGTTACCAAAAACTCTCACTATATTGACAAAGTGATTTGTGCAAATCGACACTCGCACTAATATTTGTACTACCCCACTCCCATTTGGTCAAACCTTCTAATAGTTAGGGCCAAAACTAAAATCCCCTCACGATTCCTTCCATGAACGAGATGTCTACTTTTAAATATAACGACTAAACCTTTCTACAGTTAGGGTTGTCTCAAACTTCCATTTAGTCAAACCTTCCGACAGTTAGGGCTAAAACCAAAGTCCTTTTGATAAAATAGAGGTCCACTTTTGAATCGAGCGATCAAACATTCCTACAGTTAGGGTCGTCTCAAACCCCACTTGGTCAAACCTTCTTACAGTTAGGGCTAAAACCGGAGTTTTCTTTTGATAAACAAGAGGTCTGCATGATCAAACCTTCTTAAAGTTAGGGTCATCTCAAACCCTCATTTAGTCAAACCTTCCTACAATTAGGACAAAAAAACTAGAATTCCTTCTCGAAAAATGAGAAGTCCACCTTCATATTGGGTAATCAAACCTTTCGACAGTTAGGGTTATCCAAAAATTTTTTGATTCTCGGAGTAAAGATCCCACTCTTAGTTTCACCTTTCAGATTCTCGAAGTGAAGATCCCACTTTGAGTTTCTTTTGAAGCAGGAGATAGAAAATAATTTTTTTCCTCTCTAGCATAGGGTTCGTCTTTTCCCCAAGAGAAGACAAAACACATGGTCCGTCTTTACCCCAAAAGAAGACACAATCTTTCAACACCAAAATTTATGCCTTTCACGTATGGGGGACTTTATCTTGATCCCTCATTAGAGATAGTTCTGCATCTAATACATGCTGCCGGGTAGTACATTCCCGTGAAAATAATAAAGTCTACGTATTCAATATCATAGCATTAAGTCTAAGAGAGTTAATTCTTTTAGCACAACATTACATATGAACCAAACTTAGACAATTCACATGCTGGCCCGATTTAAACAGTAGTCGGTAAAAGCACATCAAATCCTTTGATGGCTAAGAGTTTGCCAAAAATCCTATGAGTGTTGTGATTATTTGTTCCAAATAGAATTAAAAATCATAAAAATAAAAATGCACTAAACAGAAGACTTTATTTATATTTATAAAGTTAAATCAAAAGGAGATACAAGAGAAGGTATTATCAATCGAGAGGGAGCTTGCGACCACAAATTTTTTGTTCTAATCTAGAGAGCTTCTCTGCATAGGCACGCTCAAGTTCAATCTGTAAGTTAGCTTTGATAGAGTCCTTAGTAGCAGTCAGGGTCTGCGTAGCCTCTTCCTCCATCTTGGCTAACTTCTCTCTCGGAGAGCTCTACTTTCCCAACCACTTGAGCTCGAGCCCGTTCCGCACCAACCATCTCTAGTTCCAGGATAGCCTAAGCCTCATCAGTTGCCTTAAGCTCTTGTTTAAGTTGGGCTATCTTTGCACCGCCCAACTCAAGAGAAGAGTGCAAATCTCGGTAGATTTCTAGCTTAGTAGCAAACTTCGACTCCATTTGTTTTACACAATTTCATTGTGCTTGAAGCACAAGGTCAGTTGATGCTTACGTGTCACACCATGCTTTCAACCGGGACTCCATCTGAGAAGCTATATATGAGGAGACACCTACAGCCCGAAGCTCCTGCAACCTTTAAAACTCATGCTCCATCATGACCAAATCCGCGGAAATAGAATCCGCCAAATCCAGATATCCTTCGTCTCTTATTACCTTCACTTGATGATCGAGAGATCGCTTAAATGGGTCAAAGGAAAATCCTTAGTGAATGATCTTGTCAATCATCACGCCCACAAAGAAAGCAAAATTGCAGAGTTCCGAACAAAATATAGCCCTATCTGGATCATTATATGATATCAAGGCCATAATGGAACCGTACAGAGATAACGAAAGCTTTGCAAAAATAGAGGGGGAAATCAGTATTCCAAAGAGCAAGATCAATGTTCAGAATCTCATGGAAAATCACGGGATAGAGCTTACCGACACCGGTAGAGGATCCTTCGACTTGGTGCTCTATGCTTGGTCCCATCGACCCAACCTCATGAGTTGCTAGAGTGGGTGAGGATGTAACAAACACAGGCGTACCAACCTTAGTAGTTGGTCTTAGGGTTGGAACAACGGGACTAGCCTCAATCTGGCTGCGGCCTCCATAATCAATGGGTCTGATGGAACAGTAGCCTCAAATTGAGAAATGGATGGTTGAACCATAGTGATGGCTCTCTCCAACATCAGAAAACCCGAACCCTCGGGATGAGCTTAGGCCTCTATAATGGTAGCCGTATCAACTCCTGCGGCTGGGCCTGCAACTGAAACTCCTATATGATTAAGTAAGAACTAACAAGCAAATAATGATGACCTCAGGATAAGATATATACTTGCAGACGAACCAACCTCAACAATTGGTCCTACACCCTCGCGGTGGGCATGCTCCGATAACATATCAGCGAGCAACCTATGATCAACCTTGGAGAAGCTCATCATTGGTTCAAATTCATTGAACTCCCCCGAAATGTACATTGTGGTAGGTTTCTTCCTCAGTTGACCCTTCCATGGTGACATCTATAGAAAGCATAAGCGTTAAGCAAAAGAAGGAAAAGCAGAATTCACGACGAATTTAGATCAGACTCACCTTCAGTGGTGGCAGCAAGTTCCGTGGCCTCAGCACATGGGCCCACTCCCTTCAATTTCTATAAAAGAGCATGAAGCGCAGAAACAATTAGGGGGGACACAGATACTGAATCGTGCAATTCCCTTAATTGCCACCGAAATGACGTACTATCAGTGCTAGATATACCTGAGCATGAAATTCTTTCAATTGAACTAGGTTTGGCGTTAGTTCCTGCACCAACTTCTGTAGTCACACCAGCTTTACTACTCTAATGCCTTAAGAGCTTAAACTATACAGATTCCAGTTAACGTATGAGTATAAACTATGTTCACGCTGTAACGGAGGTCAACGCCAGTCAACGCGCCAACAATTTTGCCATAACATGGCTCAGGATAATTTTCAGGCTAAAGAATAATTCCGGGGAGCTCAATTGTAATTCAGTTATAAACTCTCGACTAAGATAATCAATTCAACATCGACTCAATGTCGAGAGTTAATTCAGGTATCAACGCTAATTTCAGTTCAAGATTTTGACGATAGTCAAGCGATAAACATGATACCTAAAGAATGTTAGACTATTTGACAATATATTGATTAAACTGAAAGCTGAAGAAGTCAAGAATTAAAGTCAGGGCCTATCTGATCTAAAGTAATTTAGACTCCTTGATAAAAGACCGAGGAGGCTAAAAACTTTGGAGGGGGTATCTGTAAGCATAAAAAGTTACCTATAAGTTCCTGGATACAACTAAAGATGAAGAGGATATGATTAACATAATTATCTAAGTCAAAGAATATAATCTGATGCCAAAAGGAATCAAAGGAACACGCGAAAGAATGGAACGAAGAAGCGACAAAATGCGTAAATCGACTAAATGCAGAACGAGACAAGCATTAGTGCGTCTCACCTGCTAGCGAGACACAACATGTGTCTCGCACTCATGTGCAAGACACAAAGTGTGTATTGCACATTCAGACTACCATGACGTGTTTTTTGATAAGTTTTCAGGATTCATGTGGTCTAGTGGCTTCCTAACTGTCTTGGGAGTATCCTTACACGCTGGAGAATCATTACTAACTAAAGATATGACCGGATCATGAGATCTTATCCACAAACACAGTATTCGAGGCCTATAAATACCCCCCTTCGTGCATTTGTGAAAGAGACCGACGTACGTGTGAGAGAACTTATGATTTTTAGAGTAGATCCATGAGTTTCAGAGAGAAAGGTGGGATCTTAGCGAATTCTTACGCATAAAAGAAGATTTTGAGAGATCTGCGGGCTTTTATTCATTCCCATAAGAACAAACTTTTGTTTTGATCTTGAGAAGAGTATTTATTTCACATCACTGAGATATTTACTTCTGTTCTAATTTTCTTGTTGAAACAAGAACCCCGAGCCTTCTTCACGATCTATTGTAAGTCGATAAATCATTGTAAATGGAGTCTACAATGAAACTAATTTGTGATGCAAACATACCATAGTGGGAGCCAATAGTCTCACTGCCTTGACCAGAGTGTCACAACCGATAAGGATCCCGGTTGACTCGACGATCGAGTACGAGTTCGACCAATAGACATTCAAGGAGTACCTCTCATCCTCCTCCTCAAAGCCTTCCTCCCCCCCCCCACAAGTGCAGAAAGATCTCTTCTTTAAAGAAGGTTCGCTGGTCTTCAACTCCGATGAGGGCTCGGGGTGATGAATCTTGCCCAATCGTTGCTGAGGCTTCCTGTCGCGATGCCTCTCCAACATCTAATCATGTCAAAGTCTCTGCTAGGGGCAACTCCTCCTTAGTCAAGGAGTTGTTTCGATGAAAGCTTGCCAACTCTGATGAAGAGGGATCGTCAGAAGCAGTTCCAATGTCTCGCTCATCATTTCCTAAGGCCTTGGAGCAGATTGACAGAGTTTGCTATTGCACGAATCTGGAGTCAAGAAAACATCGAGTGATTCAGCCACCCTAATGGAAAGATACTGACATTCCTCTAAACCATCAACCGATGAATGGATCCGTGTCAAAAGAACTCACTCAACTCTCAAGGAACGCATTTAGAAGCATTGCACACATGCCGCGCACGTTCGTGCTCTTGAGCAAAAAGCACAAGAAATAAAGAAAGAGGAGGTGGCCAAAGAATCATTAAAATCCCGCAAGATCTGGGTGCTAACGTCCAAGACTGCGCTAAAATCAAATGCAAAGGTAGTAGGGTGCCTCGTCCAAAGTCGAGACAACCTAAGCAGTCTCACAAACTAAGACATCTTAGGGTGTCTCGGCAAAGGTCGAGACACATCGCCCTGTCTCGCCCAAGCAATCAACTCCGCGGTAGCTCCCTCGACTCCTTTGATGTCCGCTCCTGGTCCGTCTGCTGTCGTACCTCTGGTAAAGCTTCAGGGAAGCCTGGACCTAACAGAATTCAAGATTACAATGGTAGATCTCCTTGGTCCTTTGCATGAAGACTGAAGCAAAGCTCCTGTTAAAGAACACTTGGGACCGGTGAATAAAGCCCAAGTATTTTCGCAGACTGGGGGTCGTGCACGTCCTCCCATCAAGCTAAAGGCCTCCCTTCTTGGAAAAATTCCTGTCATCGCTCGCTTGGGAGTTTGTGTCAAAGCCCAGTAGCCCGTTAAAATTCCACACTCGTAAAGGTGTGGTTCTAAATGCGTGAATCCCGAGAATGCTAACTGTTTTCGTGAAAAGCTGCTGTTTTCATTGATTTGGTATCTGTTACAACTTCAAGCGTTACAACAGCGTTAAAAATGAAAACAAAAGGGGTACAACTCTTCTGAAAATAAACACGAGGTCCCGGTTTGGTGCGGTCTCGCTTGTGTGGGTTGTTGGCCTGTGACGGGGATGTCGATATCCGTGGACCGCCGACTCTTCAAGATCCTTTTTGGGAAAATCCGGCAGAGTTTCGTCTATCCGCGTAGGATATAGAAATAGAACCTCGTCGATCCGCGCAAGATCTAGAGGTTATAAGCATATATCTCGGCTAAAACGAGATAATAGCTCTTCTTAGTGTCACCGCTAAGGAGCAACACTAAGGAAAGGGGGGTGAATGACGGTGGAGACTCCTCGATCCGGCAGGGCTTCACCGCTTCCAAACTCCGAAATTTCAGATCTCGAGGATAATCCCAAGACCAGAAATTCTTCTCCCAAAACCAAGGCTAAATCAGAGCAAAATCAAGAGCCCTTTTAAATGGAGGGCTAAGGGGGCTATTTATAGCCAAATGAGAGGGCCTAGGGGCCATATGGACACCCCAAGGGGAGAGATACCCCCCTAGGGGTGTCTCGAGCCTGCCGAGACCTGCTTGGGTGTCCCCGGTTCAGCCCGGGGTCGTGCCGTTGTTCCGCCGCTGTCCCGCTGTTGACTTTTCGTCCGAACTCGGATTTGAGTGATTTCGGATACGTTGGAATCGTGACGGCGAGCTCTGTAGGCCCCGATGGTTGGATTATCCGTGGGGTGATCGAGGCACAGCGGGCGTTGGTCCAATTGCGGTGATCGCGGGGTTTTCGGTCAACCCGTATCCTCGTGATTCTGACGTTCTGTCGGCTCACGTCGGTTTGCTTTAGTCGCTCACCGGTGTCATTTGAGCTTTTGTGAACTGGATAACGATGCCCAATCGTCGATCGTTAACACCGAGCTATGAGTGGGGACCTATCGGCAATTTTCGATGCCTACACTAACAAGGCATCACATCCCCAGAAGAAAACATGTCCATCAAAAGACAATATTACACCCAGGAAGTCACACCAACCAACAATAGGTTGCTTAGGTCATCATGCCGATGAGTTGTACTATCAGGCCGAGGGTGTGAATAAATCCCAAAAGAGGACCCTCCGAGAAGTAAACTCTCATTGTTCATGTGAGAGGCTTATCAGAGCAGTAATATCAGAGTATAGCTGCTCCAAGACTGCTCCACAGAGGGTCTTGGTATTCCAAAGGCTTTCCACCAAAGCGTTAAAGCTCAAATCAAGGCGCTTCCGCAATAGAAGATCAGCTGTCTAAGATGATGAACTCCCAGAAGTCAAAACGATGCCTAAACGACTCCGATCCTGATTCAAGATTGTCCCAGAGAATGTTTCGACTTCAGCTAAGAGCCACTAGACGCAGAGATTATAGAAGAATGCACAAAGAGCTATCTTTAGATGACGAACCTTCGTATGCATGCTTTATAATTGCCCCCGATAATACAATGTCCAGCATTGGGTGAGCTAGGGAGGCATTCACCATCACTCCTGACCAGTTGACTCAAATGCTTTAAGAAGCTCTGGCTAAGCAATCAGAAGATATCAGAGCTGAAATAAAAATGGAGATGGAGATGACCATGTAATAGATGAGGGAATTGCAGGCTCAACAACATCAACCTGAATCTAGTCAACGGGCTGAATCCAGTCGTTGCAAAACGATATTGATTTAGGCTAATACTGAAGACAGTGCTGTTGACCTGGATGAACATATTTTTGCTGATCTTCCTCCTAATAATAGTAACACTGGGGGTGGTCTGATTGACTCTTCACAATATCGCCCGTAGAAGGATATGAGCGAGGATAAGAAAATGAAAGACCTCGAAGTCAATGCTTTGATGTCTACTCAAGAAGTAAAGAAGTTTGGTATTCCATGCCCATACCCGAGAGAGTGGAAGTCAGTTCCATACCCAGCGAAGTTCAATCTAACTAACTTCATATTGTTTGACGGGCGAGGCTCACCTACTCAGCACTTAATCTATTTCAAGTCTCATTTTGGCATGATCTTTAGACATGAACTCTTGATGGTCTGGTCATTCTTAGGCACCATTCGTGGGGCCATCTTTGATTGGTACCGATGTCTCAAGCCATTGAGCATTAACAGCTGAGATGACATGGAAAGCATGTTCCTCAGCAACTTCTTCGACGACGACACTGAAGTGTTGATCAGAACTCTACTGAATGAGAAGCAAAAAGGCGGAGAGTCAGTTAACAACTTCGTCAAGCGTTTCCAAAATAAGGCGATGAACTGTCGAGATATGACCACAGAGGAGTTCATCTTGCAGACTTAGCATAATAACCTTTCTATGGATATGCTGGAAGCTATGGGCGTAGTGCCATCCAAAACCTGAAAGGAATTGAAGGTACACGTGGAAGAAGCTGAACACTTCCTCAAAAGGAAGAAGGTCGAGAGAGGCCAGCCGATGATGAGCATTCCAAAACAAAACTTTGTTCCTCGAGGCAGAGGAAAGGCACCTACGACTACGGTTGATGCTCATCAAATATCACAACGATAACCACAACAGCAATCACCATAGTAGCCGTTATTCCAACTGCAGCACCAAGCGCAACAACCACAAAAGCAGCAGAGAACTTCAGAACCGAGATTCCCAAAGGAATATTACTTTAAGGAAGATGAAGTGCTTGCCATCTTCAAGTATCTCTTAGACAACAACAAAATCAAGTTGTCGCAAATCATAGACCAGGAGGAAGCTAAAAGGTTCACGGATCCAAAGTATTGTGTGTACCATAGATGGGTCCATCATCCAACCAAGACGTGTTATGCCCTTAAAGACAAAATCTAAACCTTAATCGACGTCGTCATTATAACTGCAAAGCAACCAAATGAGAAGAAGGTGGGTGTGAACGTAGTGTCTATCAACTTTAACTCTGTCCCTCTATAGTGGTTTCACCCATAGCCTGTGTCAAAGGTGGAGATGAAGACTTAATGACGATCCTCATGGACAACGACAAAAGCTTGTGCCACAAACAACCTCTATTGGTGAAATTCTTTAGTTCCATCCAGATCTGCTGGAAGATGAACAATGGGAAGGACCTGTCCAAGAACAAGGGAAAATCTTATTGCCCCTCCTCAACAATTCTAAAGAAAGATGAAGAAGATATCCTGACTTTGTCACTTTTTGAAGATGATCACGAAGCCTTCACAGCCGACAGAGAACCGGCCTTTGCCACCTGGAGTGGAAATGAGTACCGATACAGATACCCAGAAGCTTTCGACCCGAATGCCAAAACTCAGGATGAGCTGGGGGTGGTAACAACTCTTCCTAAACCTTCTGAGAAGCCCCAGCAGCAACCAATTACTAAATAAAAGGAGGCTGAGGCCAAACAAAAGGAGAAGGAACCTTAGCATAAAGAGATCCAAATTCCGAAGCAATCCCATTTCAATCGACCAATTGGAAGAGATAAATCAAAAAGTTTGAACACATCATATCGCTTCGATGTTATGGATCAAATGGCCAACATCCCAACGAGGATCACTCTATATGAGTTGATGTGTCTTTCTAAAGACACCAGGGAGGCTTTAAAAGAAGCTTTAGCTGATTCTGATATTTTCCTTACTCAGATCAAGCAAGCCCCTAAAGAGTCAGAGTCCCCAGTTCAACACTACAATCTCGCAGTGAAACATTTCCTTTGCATCACCTTAACTAAGGATAGCATGCAAGTGAGAAACTCAAAGTATGACTGGCCTTTGTACTTCACTGAATACATTAGCTCAAGCGTTGTCAACCGAATCCAAGTCGATCCAGGTTTCCCGGTCAGCATCATGCCACTCTAATTGACGTATCATTTTGAAACCCCCACCAGCAAGTTGGCTTCCATGGGCACTATTATCTACGGATTCAACACTAGTGGGTCCAGGCCACTAGGTAAATTTTGAGTGAAGTACCAGCTTAGAGATTTGAAATCTTAGGTCACGTGCTATGTGATTGACGCAAAGACCTTCTATAACTTACTATTGGGTCGACCTTGGATCTATAGTAATGTTATAGTACCTTCTACACTCTATCAGTATCTAAAATATGTGGACACGAATAACAAGGTCAAGACGGGTTATGGATAAGCAACCATTTAAGGAGTTAGAAAATTATTTTACCGACTTCCTTCTATATGGTGCCATATCTGATACTAAACCATCATCCTAAGGCACAGATAGCGAAGAGGAAGCTGATACCAAAGTCGGGCCCGATTACGACGAAGGATTTGTATTAAATGACATTGAACCCTTTGTAATCGATCTTAACGGTGGTGAATAGTCAGATAGAAGTTGCAACTGGCAATTCATCGATCATGCAATAAATGATGATTTAGGGTACTGCCTTGTCTTGATATTGTAATGTAGGAGCTGTATAATAACCCTGACATACACATGCCACTTCGATCATCTTGTATGACAAAGAAGTGTGTCCAAGACTACTTCGGAACAACTCTTGTCTTTCCTGCCAAGGCGGGGGGTGGAAAGGAGATAGTCTTCAGTAAAGGAGAGCTAAGTCCGCCATCAAATCCCTTCGTGAAGAATGATAGTGATGATGAAAGACCTGGTCGCCATTTATTCAGATACAACGCAAAAGCACATAACTGCATGAAGAAATGGGGATACAACTTCACGCTTGAGGAATGACTTTTCTTTGGTCGAGGCCCTCGAGTTCCACCCAAGCATGCCTATGTACCAAAGGGGAAACTTAACAATTATTACGAACATAGAAGAGGCCTAGGATATACTTCTTCGTCCTCTGACAAATGTTGTTGGCAGGTTAATAACTAGTCATCCAACTCGAACATAGAGGAAACTCGTCAAATTCTTTAAATTAGGACTCTGATGTTAGCCTTAGAGAAATATTTAAGGGCTTAATGTTAAATATGGCAAAAATCGATCCTGCAATGATACAGGACGATGATCAGTTACCAACTTGGGAATATCCGTAGATACATAACATGAACATCTAGTACAGTGATAGGTTCGAGCAAAGGGAACCTCCTACCGAGGATAAGGTGGTCCAGGTCACCTTAACATCAAACCGGAGTTGATTACCCTCATCAGGGAATACATCGATGTCTTTGCGTGGAACTATGAAAATATGTCAGGACTCGACCCAGATGTTGTGATGCAGCACCTTAACATCAAACCGGATGTCAAACCAGGTAAACAATAACAAAGATAGTTTTGTCCATAAATTTTTGAGGCAATTAAAGCTAAAGTTAAAAAGCTGATTGGCTCAGGCTTTATTAGGGAGGAAAAACATCTTGATTGGTTAGAAAATATTATCCCGAACCTTAAAAAGAACAGGAAAATCAGAATCTATATCGGCTTTAGAGATCTGAACACAACTTACCCAAAGGATGATTTCCCTCTTCCCATCATGGACGTCATCATCGACAACACCTGCAGATTTGAGAGAATGTCTTTCATAGATGGATTCTTGGGTTACAATCAAATCAAGATGTACCCAGATGACGAGAAGCACACATCGTTCAGAACACCCCTCGGCATCTTCTGCTGCATGGTTATGCCCTTCAACTTGAAGAAGGGTGCTGCCTACTAACAAGCCACGATAAAGATTTTTCAAGACCACATCCAGAAAACCGTTGAGTGTTATGTTGGTAACTTGGTCGTGAAGAGCCGCAGCAAAACGACCATATCAAAGACTCAAGAACAGTGTTCGATCTCATGCGGAGTCACCAATTGAAGATGAACCCTACCAAGTCTTTCCTAGGAATGTCTAGTGGCAAATTCCTCAGATTCATCGTCACCACGAAGGGTATCCACATCGATCCAGATAAAGTGAAAGCGATCCATGAGTTGCAACCTCCGAGAAATCTCAAAGAACTCAGAGGATTACAAGGGCGATTGGATTATAAGGAAAATGCCAACCATTCTCTAAACTTACAAAGAAAGGTGTGTCATTTATCTAGGATGATGCTTGTCATAAAGCATTTGAGGCTATCAAAGCATATCTGTCAAATCCTCCTATTCTCATTGTACCGAAGACGGGAAAATCATTCCTAATTTATGTCAAGACGATGAACCACTCGTTAAGTGCTCTGCTTACACCAGAAGAAGACAACGGTCACGAGAAGATAGTATATTACCTTAGTCAGACATTGGTAGGCATTGAATCTTGATATCCGATGATTGAAAAGGAGTTCCTCGCCCTTGTGTTCGTAATTCAGAAGATGCGACACAACTTGGTTGGACAGACGATCTATGTTATTTCTAATGTCAATCTAATTTGGGTGTTCATGACACAACCAGCTTCCATGAATTAGCAGTTAGAGAGATGGGCCCTATTTCTGTCCTAATACGACCTTCACTTCAAGCAATAGAAGTCGGTCAAAGGACAAACAATTTATGATCTTCTAGCGGTTAATCCTATAAAGGATACAGCCGAATTATATGAAGATTTGCCAGATGAAACCCACAAAGTGAACACTACCTCTCATCAACATGTATGGCAATTGTACTTTAATGGTGCCTCCCAAGCAACTAATGTAGCAAGCGGTCCGAGATGTTCCAAAATCTCTTCAGGAGTTAGAGTCGTCTTAGTTTCCCCAGAGAAATATGTGATGCCTCGAGCTTATTCACTGATCGAGACATGTTCCAACAACGTGGCCGAATACAACACATTGCTCATTGGACTCAGTTTCGCCAAAGAGCTGGGGGTCGAGTATCTTGAAGCTTTTAGTGATTCTCAACTGATAATCAACCAAGTTCGAGGAGAACATGAAGTCAGGAACCTAGATCTTGTCCCGTACCACAAGGCGACCATCGAGATGACAGGCTCATTTGAAGAATTCTTCATCGAGTATATCCCATGCCTGCAGAACGCTTACACAGATTCACTGGTGGTACTAGCCGTATCTCTGGCATAGCCTCCCAAGATAGAATAGTTAATCACTGTGAGAACTCACCAACTCTTTGTACCGGACTGCGTCTTGGACATCAAAGAAGTGTACGTGACCAGAGTTAGATTCGAACCTTGAGATTATTATTCCTATTATTGATTATGTCTTGCACGGTATATTACCAGAAGACACAAAAGAAAGAGACCCAGTCCAACGAAGAGCACTGAAATTCTACTACATCATAACGACTCAGACGCTTTATCGCCATGAGTATGATGGCTTGTTACTCCAATGAGTTTCGACCAAAGAAGTAGAGGAGGCTCTCAAAGAAGCACGTGATAGAACCTGTGGTGTACACCAACCTGGTCCTAAGTTATATGATCATTTCAGAAGAATAGGATATTATTGGCCAACCATGATCAAAGAAACAGTCATATATGCTCGGTAGTACCACGCGTGTCAGATACATGCCAATTACATGCACCAACCTCCTGAGCACCTGTACCCTTCATCCACATCATGGCCAATCGAGACATAGGGAATAGACGTTGTCGGTCCTATTTTCCCTCCATCAACCAAAGGTGACCGTTTTATTCTAGCAATCCACGATTACTTCTCCAAAGGGGCTGAAGCAATTCCACTCAAAGAAGTAAAGATGAGTGACGTCGTCAAATTCATCAAACACTATATTATCCACCGATACGGTGTTCCAACGTGAATTGTGCATGACAACAGCCCTCAGTTTGTCAGCAACGGCTTCATCAAATTCTATGAAAAGTTTATAATTCAAGACGTCTCATTGATGGCCTACAATCCCACCACAAATGGTCTAGCTGAGGTCTTCAACAAGACCATCATCAAGATACTGTCAAAGCTCGTAAGAACAAACAAGCGAGATTGGGATGATAAACTCAGCAAAGCCCTCTGCGCCTATCGCATCACAGTCCACACGCCTACCGGAGCAACCCCATATTCTCTAGTATATGGGTGCGAGACCATCCTTCCCTTGGAAATCCAAATTCCATCTCTTCGCGTTGCCCAAGCAATAAGGATAATGACGGAGGAACAACATAAAAAATGTCTCGAGTTATAAACTCAAGACGTTAGATGAGAAACGCTTGGAAGCTTAGGAGCAAATTGAGTTTTACCAAGCCAGAATTTGTAAGGCCTTTGATAGGAAAGTCTGACAACGTAGCTTTAAGGAAGGAGATTTGGTTTTTGCCGTCCGATGACCAATGATACTCAATTCTAAGAAGAAAGGTAAGTTCCAGCCTAAATGGGAAGGGCTGTTTGCATAGAGACAGTCTACTCAAACGATACATATCGCCTGATCACTCAAGATGGTGATAAAATCATGATGCCAATAAATGGGAAGTTTCTAAAGAAATACTATCCCTAGTACATTCAGGATAACCTATTCGACACATGCAACTTAAGTTGTTGTACAGTGTTACCCCTAACGGGAAGTTCCTGGAGAATACTACGCATGATATTCTTAAGGATAACCCGAGATCAAAAGATTATTTAAGATGAAAACCAACCATCTGGATAATTTATTCTTAATCATTATAAAACTGATTAATATTATCTCACTATGGTTATTTAATCATTACTAAGGTGATTAAAACTCTCCTACTATGACCCTAAATTCCTTCAAAGATGAAGCGCATCCCATTTGCTTCAACCCACTAGGAACAAGTTGCCAAAACCCTTCTTGGTCATTGGTATCTTCCTGATAACCAAGATTTTCTTACGAAGTGAAAGATAACAAAATATCTTCTTTCCTTCATCCATAGTCCTGGTTACTTTCAATGACCAGGATCAGTTTATTTAACCATCCCACTGTGACTCGTTGAGCACTCTTTCATTGAGATGAGATTCAATGACTTCATCTGGTCAATCTTCCCTCACAAATCTCCCACCGTGTAATTGTAGAGTGCTCGATGATTCACAGTCTTCCACCACTAAATCCCCTACTGATCAAATCAATCGACGGTGGGTCCAGCAAACCAGAATCATCGACCACAAAAGAAAGCGAGAAATAAGAAAACATCTTCTTTCCTCCTTTTATGGTTAAATCCACTCAAACCCACCACCATGTTTAGGCCTTTAACACTCCCACTATTGAAGTCCTGACATAGTACTTTAAATTTCAACATACAGATCCATGACGATTATCAAACCTCCTTCGTGTTAATGTCTCGCAACTTAACACCAAGTGCTCCCACTATATTAACAAAGTGATTTATGCAAATCAACACTCCCACTATTATTTATACTACCCAACTCCCATTTGGTCAAACCTTCTGATAGTTAGGGCCAGAACCAAAATCCCCTCTTGATAAACAAGAGGTCTCCACTAAAATCAAGTGATCAACCTTCCTATAGTTAGGATTGTCTCAAATTCCTATTTGGTCAAACCTTCATACAGTTAGGGCCAAAACTAGAATTTCCCCTCGATAAACGAGAGGTCCACCTTCAAATTGGGTAATCAAACCTTTCGACAGTTAGGGTTATCCAGATCTTTTGATTCTTAGACTTAGAGTGGAGATCCCACTCTGAGTCTCTTTTGAAGCAGAAGATAAGAAAATAGCTTCTTCCTCTTCAACACCGGGTTTATCTTTGACACAAGAAAAGACAAAACAGGTTTATCTTTGCCCTAAGAGAAGACAAAACACAGGGTTCGGTTCATCTTTGCCCTAAGAGAAGACAAAACACAAGGTTCGATTCGTCTTTGCCCCAAGAGAAGACAAAACATAGGGTTCATCTTTGCCCTAAGAGATGACACAATTTCCTCAACACCAAAATCCATGCATTTTCATGTATGGGGTAGTCTATTCCCATGAGAAATGATGAAGTCTATGTATTCAGTATCGTAGCAATAAGTCTAAGAGAATTCATTCTTTTATCATAATATTACATGTGGAACAAACTTAGACAATTCACATGCTAGCCCAATTCAAACGGTAGTCGGTAAAGGCGTATTAAATCCGCTGATAGCTGAGGGTTTGTCAAAAATCTTATGAGTATTGTGGTTAATTATTCCAAACAGAATGAGATATCATAATAAAAATGCACTGAGCAAAAAATTTTGTTTTATTAATAAAGCAAAAATGAAATATACAAGAGATAGTGCAATCAATCCACATGAAGCTTATGGCTACAAATTTGTTGTTCTAATCTAGAGAGCTCTTCCGCATAAGCTTGCTCGAGCTCAGCCTTCAAATCAGCTCTAATGGAATCCTCGGTAGTGGCCAATACCTTTGCTGCCTCTTCCTCCATCTTGGCTAGATTTTCTCTAGAGAGCTCTAATTTCTCGAACACTTAGACTCTGTAGGCAATAAAAATTGTATTTATCCCTACACAGCAACTTGGAATAAGTAAAAGAGCTTAACGGTCCATTTGAATGAAGTCAGGCCCACCTGAACGAAGTCAGACCCACCTGAAGGTCAAGTTCGCCTGAATGCTTGACTTCACAAAACAAATAAAAACGTTAATATCTCTCAAACCGAAGGGAATTTGGTAAAACAAATAGTGGCAAACCAAACTTTGGTAGGTTTAGTCAGCTCCATCTCGTCGAGATAGTTGATTTTCATATATAATCATCTAATTCAGACTTACAGTTTGAAAGTTATGGCATATTCTTCGTAGCATATTGTGGAGCTCGCCTGATATGCAAGCTCGCCTGCAAAGGAGTTTAGCTCACTTGAAGAGCAAGCTCGCCTGCAAAGGAGTTTTGATCACCTGAAGGGTTGAAGCTTTAAGCTCGCCTGAATGAGGTTGGCTCGCCTACATAGCCTCGCCTACTAAGCTCGCCTGAAGGACAAGCTCACCTAACAGCTAGAAGCTCGCTTGCATAAGCCAAGCTCGCCTGACAACTTGAATCTCATCTACATGAGCCCAGCTCAACTGAAGGACAAGCTTGCCTGACATCTTGGTGCTCGCCTGCATGATCCAGGCTCATCTAAAGGCCAAGCTCACCTGACATCTTAAAGCTCGCCTGACATCTGGAAGCTCTCCTGCATGAGCCAAGCTAGCCTGACAGCTTGAAGCTCGCTTGCACAAGGCAAACTCGCCCGTAAGCTTGCCAAGACCACCCACTTGAGGCATGGGAGAGGTCACTTCCTACGATTTAAGGGAATGACTATGATTCTCCTTATGGCCATACTCAGTATGAAAATGGTCACTTCCCATGATTTAAAGGATTAGTTATCCTAATGACCATACCCAGCATAGGAGTAGTCACTTTCCACAATTTAAGGGACTGGGTACACCCACTCCCCATGATTGAAGGGAGTGGCCATGACTCTCCTTAGCTATTTGTAAGCTACTTTTGGCTACATGAAAGAGGTACTTGTCGGCCTCCTTCTTTTGAGAAGAGATTAGCATCTTCAATCTCTTGTGGCTGGCTATCTCTGACCTGGCTACTAGAGGCTCTTCTTTGGTCTTGCATGAAGAAGAGACAACACCAGGGGCGGCTTGACTTTGTCTTTCGAGAGAACCGAGCCCTAGCCTTTCTTAGGTGATCGATCCTTGATATTCTCTTGCTCTTAGCATCTTCCACCTTGGGGGATTGCTGGCCGACAGGAGAAGGTTAGACATTCTCCAACTCTCCATCTTGGCATTCTTGGAACTCTTGACGGAGATTCAAGAGAACCGAACCTAAGCACTTCTTAGGCAGTCGGTCATTGATTCTTGGCTCGGGTACTCAACTACGATCAAGCTTCTACCACGCGATAAAGCTTATCGGCGGTCTCGTTCGATTCGTCAGGATAAGAAGACCGAACCTCGAGATCTTTGCATATTCGGTCTACAAGCACAAGCCAGTGTTTGGCCTCAGTATAATTGAACTCAATCACACAAGAGTTTCTACTCCATACTGAAGATCAACTATAACTTCAATCGTATCGTTCAAGGGAAGCAAACTCGACACAAGCATTCGAGGGAGGCATCCTTTTGCTACCGAAGAACCCACATTAAACAAGGAGAGCCTTCTCTCCACTTCTGTTGTAACTTTTGGATTCCTTGATTTGTAACAAGCATTCAATTAATACAAATCTCCATTGAGAAGCTAGATTTTACTCTCATACAGAAGATGGCGATCACAGTGGGAGATATCGTTTCTTCAACCAAAATGGTAGTGGTGCAATTCGACAAAGTTGCGGAAGGGATGCTAAGTTAAGTCCCTTGTGATTGAGTTTGTCCAAGCTAAGCACGAGGAACACTTATCTTCTTCCTCCTCCAGCGGTAAAGCTTCTCGCCAATACCACAGAGTTGTGCACGTTGCCCAGCTCCAAGTGGTCGAGGTAGCCATGCTCGAGAGCTCAACTTGAGCAACAACAGGGGGTTCTATCTCCCCCAAGCTAGCCATGGCCAAGCCAAAGCCCAAGAAGACCAGCAGAGGAACTGATCGTTGGGTTGCTAAGCAATCCACAAAGCCCCTCTATGCAAGAGGAGATGACTATTCGTATCGGCGCGGACCACATTCTCGTCATCAACACGAATGCTCCTCTCTCCAGAAGAGACCAACGGCGGCAATGACAAGCTCTCATCCACTAAGAAGCAAAAGCCTCTATATCCTATGACAGTCTGAATTACTATTCAGGTATGAAAAGAGCCAAGCAGGAATGTAAAGTTCCCAGTTTTGGCAGACTATGTCAATCACGCAAGCCCACCTACTCAGGAGGGATTCGCTCTGGTAGCAAAGTTCCTAAAACTGGCTGGCATTTTAGGCGAGCCTGACATTTCAAGCGAGCCTCACTCCAGCAGCCAAGTTCCCTATTTGGGTGAGCTTAGCAAGACAGGTAAGCCCCCCCTCCCCCAAATTAGGAGGGCTTCGCTCTTTAAGGCATCTTCCCAGATCAGGTGAGCTGCCCAAATCAGGCAAGCTCCATGATTCAGGTGAGATGCACCCTCAAACAGGCAAGCTCAGCACATCAGGTGAGCTTCGTGTCACAAACAGAAGCTGCCATATAGGTGAACCCATTAGCCTCACCTGCAAACATGCCTTGGTAAAAAAGGCAAAACAAAGACTAGTCAAACAGGCGGACCTCGCCTGAATGAATAAGAAGTTAGAGCTCGCCAGAAAACGACACCTCGCCTATCAAGGCAGACTCTCCAGAATTTAATACTTGGGGAATTTTCAAAGTGTTCCCTCAATTCCTCTTTCAAACATTCTTCACATGATTGCGTGTTTGGTTCTACTAACACCGGGGGTTGTCACCATCAACCCACAGAGGATCTCAGGGACCATCTGACTCGCAAGCGTGCTATTTATAATGCCAATCCTCAGTGCTACTGTGAGAGGCTCATCAAAGAAGTGCTTGCTGATTACCAGTGTACCGAGGCACCAAAACCTTCAGTGTTCAAAAGGCTTTCTCAGCAGCCTCTGGAGTCAAGACTTCCTCGCCGGAGACGCAATCATTGGAGAAGACAAACTACTGATGATTTGGAACTCCTGACGGCTACAGTTAAAATGGCGGGCAAGGGAAAAGCCAAGTATTCAGATTCACCAGATCCATAATTTTTCTCGAGATCCAAATACCTCCCTATTGAAAGTGAGGGTGTCTACCTACACACCCATGCTCAAACATGAGTGGTTATCCCCTTAGATTATGCCCGCTTATCACCTATCTACGACAACGAGGATGAGGCATGCTCAACAATGGAAACATCTCAGACCTTAAGCTCAGCATATGGCAAGCATATAAAGGTGCACATGGTGGACGTCGCTGATGACTTTGTCAGAAGAGTCGAGGAGCAGCAAGCAACCATCAACACCTTAAAGGGAATGATGGAACAACTTCTGAACAATAAGAAGAAGAGGAATTTGGGGAATCACTGAAGATGCTCAAGGAACCGAGAGCGTGAGCCTACTCCCCCTAACATATTTGAAGAGGAAAATAATCATGAATCACGTTCGGATTATTCATCCAAGTCTTCAGGAAGAGCATCACATGCTGGCAGTACTCCTCGGGACAAGAGGCTTGATGAGTTCCAAAGTCAACTCAACACCCAGAAGCTCCAGAAGAGCATGAACGAGCTGGGGTGGTTAGACCGTATCCATTCGAATAGTATACGATCCCTTACCCGGCGAAGTTCAAACCTATGAGCTTAGTTTAGTTTGATGATAAGGGGTCTCCCTCACAACATATCCGAAAAGTCCTATTCACCCCCCCTCTAGGTCCTTTCAATTGGTATCAGAGCAAGGTCTCTACTATTGTTAGGCTTAATCCCCTTAGAGAAAAGATCATTATGGAGGGATCAATGAATATGCATATGTTAGAAGGACAATCCACAACTAGGACACCCCTTTTCACCGGTAGCAACTTTGTTTATTGGAAGGCTAGGATGAGAATTTATTTGCAATGCATTGACCTTGACATTTTAGAAATCAAAGAAGAGAAATATGTCAAAAAGGCTAGTGGTAAATTGACCGAGGATGAGAGGAACCTAGCAAACCTTAACATTAAGGCCATGAATGCACTAATTTGTGGTCTTACCCCAAATGAATACTAAAGAGTATAAGGATAGAGATAGTTAGCCAATAGATGACACACAGTATGTTCACGAGGTTCGGCCCGCCTGACCTACGTCCCCGCTCCCCACTCTCGAGGAGAAATCCACTACACACCCGGTTTGGAAGCCGGAACTTCTTCTACACAATGATCTCCACCGAGATCTCACAAACCTCTCACTTACAATAGAACAATAAGAACTCTCACACAAATTCCTTATGACAAGGATCAAGTGAGAACAACTGAAGCGTAAAGGATTGTTGTGTGGAAGTGATGAAAACAAATGGCTTTTTGAAAACTTGAAAATAAGAGATTGAAATTTTAAGCTCAAATCACTTAGAAAATAGAACTTAGGATTTTTCTCTTGCTTGCATTAGTTCTGAAAAGAGGAGAGGGTTTAAGTATATATAGAGTCTCAAAACCCTAGCCCAAATATTGCCCAAAAGAGAAAATCCCGAAAAAGGCTGCCAGAAAAAATAGCCGTTATAAGTCGACTTGCTACAGTGACAAGTCGACTTGTAACAAGCCGTTACAGTCATTTTTTCAGCCTATAAGTCGACTTATAAAATACGTAAGTCGACTTAGTGTAAGTCGACTTAACAGGTTATGCAAGTCGACTTGGCAGAGAGATTTTTGAACATTCCAGAGGAGTTTATAAGTCGACTTAACAGTTCCTATAAGTCGACTTAGCAGAGAATTTTTGCATATTCTGGGGCAGTTCATAAGTCGACTTATCAGTCTGATAAGTCGACTTATGAACATGCACAGACATTATGCATGTCCAAAAATCTGACTTAAAACATAGATAAAAAATCTCAAATAAATTCTAAAAATGTGAAACTTTAGAAAAAGTTTATAACTCTGTTTTGTGATATATTGAAAAAGAAATTTTGAGAAATTACTTAATAATCATAGAAAATATTGTTTTTCCAAAAAGGTTCAAAAACAATAGTTTGTGTGGAAAGTGTATGTGTGAATCCAATGAGCTTTAGATGTAACCAACTTAATAACTAGCCTACATTAAGCGCTAGAGAGAAGTAAAATACAAATATCTCACATATATGAATATTGATGTTCTGGACTTGATATTTGCTTTCATTTTTGATGAAGCCTCTTGTACGTGTTGTGCTCTTGATAGCTTTGCTTCATCGTATTGCCTCCACCTCCTTTAGATATTATCGTTATATCTCGTAATCCATCCAATCCTCCATAAAAGGTGCTAATGATGTAAAATCTACAATATAGCTCAATAAACAATTAGCACCAATAATTATGTTTGTAAATCATCATCAAAACAAAGGGCCTAACAATCTTCCCCTTTTTGATGATGACAAACAACCATTTTGCAAGAGCAAGTAAAAGTAAATTTACTTTTACTTTTACTTGCTCTTGCATAATGGTTGTTTGTCATCATCAAAAAGGGGGAGATTGTTAGGCCCTTTGTTTTGATGATGATTTACAAACATCATTATTTGTGCTAATTGTTTATTGAGCTATATTGTAGATTTTACATCATTAGCACCTTTTATGGAGGATTGGATGGATTACGAGATATAACGATAATATCTAAAGGAGGTGGAGGCAATACGATGAAGCAAAGCTATCAAGAGCACAACACGTACAAGAGGCTTCATCAAAAATGAAAGCAAATATCAAGTCCAGAACATCAATATTCATATATGTGAGATATTTGTATTTTACTTCTCTCTAGCGCTTAATGTAGGCAAGTTATTAAGTTGGTTACATCTAAAGCTCATTGGATTCACACATACACTTTCCACACAAACTATTGTTTTTGAACCTTTTTGGAAAAACAATATTTTCTATGATTATTAAGTAATTTCTCAAAATTTCTTTTTCAATATATCACAAAACAGAGTTATAAACTTTTTCTAAAGTTTCACATTTTTTTAGAATTTATTTGAGATTTTTTATCTATGTTTTAAGTCAGATTTTTGGACATGCACAGTGTCTGTGCATGTTCATAAGTCGACTTATCAGGCTGATAAGTCGACTTATGAACTGCCCCAGAATATGCAAAAATTCTCTGCTAAGTCGACTTATAGGAACTGTTAAGTCGACTTATAAACTCCTCTGGAATGTTCAAAAATCTCTCTGCCAAGTCGACTTGCATAACGTGTTAAGTCGACTTACACTAAGTCGACTTACGTATTTTATAAGTTGACTTATAGGATGAAAAAATGACTGTAACGGCTTGTTACAAGTCGACTTGTCACTGTAGCAAGTCGACTTATAACGGCTATTTTTTCTGGTAGCCTTTTTCGGGATTTTCTCTTTTGGGCAATATTTGGGCTAGGGTTTTTAGACTCTATATATACTTAAACCCTCTCCTCTTTTCAAAACTAATGCAAGCAAGAGAAAAATCCTAAGTTCTATTTTCTAAGTGATTTGAGCTTAAAATTTCAATCTCTTATTTTCAAGTTTTCAAAAAGCCATTTGTTTTCATCACTTCCACACAACAATCCTTTGAGCTTCAGTTGTTCTCACTTGATCCTTGTCATAAGGAATTTGTGTGAGAGTTCTTCTTGTTCTATTGTAAGTGAGAGGTTTGTGAGATCTCGGTGGAGATCATTGTGTAAAAGAAGTTCCGGCTTCCAAACAGGGTGTGTAGTGGATTTCTCCTCGAGAGTGGGGAGCGGGGATGTAGGTCAGGCGGGCCGAACCTCGTGAACATACCGCGTGTCATCTATTGGCTAACTATCTCTATCCCTACACTCTTTAATTGTCATTGCAATTCTTATTTATGTGTGGTTTGTTGAAAAGTTGTTAATTGCATATTAATTATCGAAAAGTCCTATTCACCCCCCTCTAGGTCCTTTCAATTGGTATCAAAGCAAGGTCTCTACTATTGTTAGGCTTAATCCCCTTAGAGAAAAGATCATTATGGAGGGATCAATGAATATGCATATGTTAGAAGGACAATCCATAACTAGGCCACCCCTTTTCACCGGTAGCAACTTTGCCTAACAATATCTACTACTTCCTGTCTCAAACAAGATTTCTCACAGGGAATGATCTTATCCTCAGTCAACTATTCATCGGCACCCTGAGAGGGGTAGCCATTGAGTTGTTCCATAAGTTGGAACCAGGCCCTATTACAACATGGGCCAACGTGAAAAAGCTCTTCTTGGCCCATGTCTTCGATGATGACATGAAAGTGTCGATGGCCACCCTACTTGCTGACAAGCAGAAAAGGACAAAGTCGGTCAATAAATTCGTCAAGATATTTTGGAATAGGTCACTACAATGCCGGGAACAGGTCTCTTCAGGCACCTTGATTGAGATATATCACAACAACCTCTCGATCAACATTCTGTCCAGGATCGGTGTGGTAGAAACTCAAACCTAGAAGGAACTTGTTTGCTAAGGCGAACAGGTAGAAAACATGATCAAAAGGCTGGAAGCCGAAGAGCCTCAATCTAAAAGAGGAGCCTCAGAACCTAGTGCCCCCTAGAACCCTCCTTGGTCAAGAGGGAAAGAGAACATGACTATCGATTCTACTTCAGCCCCCAAGTCAGCTCAAAGATAGAAGCCCAAGTCTTTCGAGCAATGCCCTCCAAGGTAATATGACTTCAAGGAAGATCAAGTTATGACTACCTTCGATACTCTCCTTAAGAGCAACAAAATCAAGCTTCAGGAAGTCACAAAACCTAAAGACATGAACAAAACAGATGATCTAAACTACTGTGCATACCATAGAGTCATCATACCTCCAAGTGCTATATCCTTAAGAATAAGCTATAGGGTCTTTATGACGCGGGAGTCTTGAAGAAAGAGAAGATGCAAAAGAACGTGACTGCAAACATGGTCACGCTGAAATTTAGGACATGCCTTCCTGAGGTTCACGCACCGACAGGTGTCGTGCCCATCCCAAAAGCAGTACTGAAGATTACCAATGCCGATCCTCACAATCAATGAGAGAAAGGTTTAGTGCCATAGATCTTGCCATAAGGACAGGTGATGTGGGTTCATCCTGATCTCTTCGATGACGACCAGTGTACTTCTAACAAGCCCAGAGGCAAGCCTAAGATTTGTAATGTTGTTTCAGCAATTTCGGATGATGACAAAGTAGAGATAGCGACCCTAACCGATTTCGACAGCGAGGTAGACGCCTTGATTACTCAAGCAGGAAAGGACTTTGCTAAGAACTACCCTCCGTGATGGGAAGTTCGGCAAAACCACTAGTGGGACTATCACCAATAGTCCAACCGAATCCTGACAAGCTGAGTTTAAGTGGCCAACCCTTTTGGTTTGACGTACTTGAATAGCTGAAGAACATCCTAGCCAGGATCATCTTGTATGAGCTCCTGTGGCTATCCAAGTCCACCCGGGAAGCTCTACGAGAGGCACTAGCCAACTCAGATGCGTTTGCCACGCATTTCTCACCTACTTTGGAAGAGGACGTGGAGAAAGGGTGTTCGTAATGCTGCCAAACATCCAGACAGCAGATTCTTAGCATTACCTTCACTCCCGAGGATATGCTCATCAAGAGCACGTCTCACAACCGACCCCTGTACTTCACAGGATACATCGACTCCTCTCGAGTGGACAGGATCCAAGTAGTCTAGGATCTACATTAGCATTGTCCCCTTGAAGCTCATCAAGCACTTAGGGGTACCTCAAAAGCGGCTATCCGCAATGACTACCACTATCTTTGGCTTCAATGCTACTTGAACCGGGTAATGAGCCACCAATCGAGGAACCTGACAGTGGCAATAAGGTCGATAGTGAGCCTGACTACAATGGGGGTCTTGTCTTGAATGACATTGAACCTATTATAATCGGCTATAGAGGCGTTGTTGTAACCAACACTGACGAACCGGATGGGTTTATCCTGAATGAAGACCCTGACTTTGCTTACTTGTCGTCTAGTTCAAAATCTAGTAATGACGAGTTTAGCAACTTGGTCGCAGAGTTATATAATAAATCCTCTTTGCACTTGCCCGTGTACTCGTCGTTCGTCACAAACAATCAAACGATCGAGTCCTCGCCAGCCGACTTTGTCGTACGCACCCGAGGTAATTATCAGAAGGATATTATTTATGGAAGAAAAGACTGGCCTATGCGCATAATGTGGGATGAGTTAGATAATGACGGGCCTGATCCTCAATTCTCACATTACGATCCGATCGTGAAGCGTATAATGGAGAGCAAGGGCTATGACTTCACCCGCAAAGAAGGATTGAATTATGGCCAAGGGTGAAAGACACTCGTCTGACCTGCTTATGTTCCTAAAGGAAAGCCCGACAAATACTTCGACAAAACTCAAAGAGGGCTGGGTTACACCTCCTCTTCATCGATGTGGGATTTAGATGTTAGTATAGGAGATCAGTTCAGGGACCTCACAGTCAACATGGCTACGATCAATCCTGCTAAAATCAAAGAGGATGACCAGATCCTTCTTTATGATGAAGCATGGGATCACCATGTGAGTGCCCAATGGAGTGGTCAGTATGAACAACATGAACCACCCATGAAGGACAAGATACTCTAAATAAATATAGAAGATAAGGCTAATGCTAAGCCTATATTTATCAGCGGCTTACCTCCCCAAGAGAAAGAAAACGTTATATCCCTCATCTGGGAATATATCGATGTCTTCTCCTGTAATTATGAAGACATGCCTGGCCTTGATCCCCAGATCACCATGTATCGCCTCCACATCAACTCGGATGGCAAGCCTGTCAAACAACAACAAAGGTGGTTTTATCCATAATTCATGGAAGCGATCAAAGCTGAAGTGAAGAAACTGATCAAATCAGGTTTTATCAGGGAGGAACAACACCCCGATTGGGTGGCTAACATTATGCTAGTCCTGAAGAAGAACAAAAAGATCTGTATCTACATCGACTTCAGGGACCTCAACACTGCATGTCCAAAGGACGAATTCCCTTTACCCATCACAGACATCATCATCGACAATACCTGTAGGTTTGAAAGAATGTCCTTCATGGACGGGTTCTCGGGGTAAAATCAAATCAAGATGCACCCTGAAGAAGAGAAGCACAATTCATTTAGAACTCCGGTAGAGGTATACTGCTACACAGTGATGCCCTTAGGACCTAAGAATGCTGGTGCAACCTATCAGCACACAATGAGCATAATTTTTTGAGATCATATACGAAAGATGGTCGAATGCTACGTAGATGACTTGGTTGTGAAGAGTCGTAGCAAAGACGATTACCTTCAAGACCTAAGGATGATGTTCGAGCTGATGTGATCCCATCAACTCAAGATTAACCCATGAAATCATTTTTGGGGATGTCGAGTGGTAAATTCCTTGGATTCATCGTCACGATGAAGGGAATTCACATAGACCCCGACAAGGAGCATGGTATCCAAGAGCTCTAACCACCCAGGAATCTCAAGGAATTGAGTGGACTACAAGGACATCTGGCTTACATCCAAAGATTCATCTCAAGTCCATCAGTAAGTGCCAACCCATCTCCATGCTAATAAAGAAAGATGTATCCTTTGTATAGGATGAGCTTTGCCAACAAGCGTTCGATGAGAGCAAGACTTTTCTTTCGAATCCACCTATCTTAGCAGCTTCACTCTTGGGGAAACCCTTCATGATTTATGTGCAGATAATGGAGCATTCTCTTGTTGGTCTCTTAGCACAGAATGATGATGCCGGCCACAAACAAGGCATCTATTACTTGAGTAGAAACCTGCAGGAAGTCGAATGACGGTATCCCATGGTTGAAAAGGAGTGTTTGTCCTTAGTGTTTGCAATTCAAAAGATATGACACTACCTGATTGGTCAGACCATACACGTCATCTCCCGGATGAATCTCATCTGAGTCTTCATGACACAGCCCGGATTCTTAAATTAGTGCTTGGTAAGATGGTCACTCCTGCTGTCTCAATACGACATACACTTCATGCCATAAAAGTTTGTCAAAGGATGAGCAATCAACTATCTCATGGTCAGTCATCCGCTCGAGTAAAAGACTAACCTATTTGAAGCCATGCCGAATGAAACCCACGTGGTTAATGCAACCTCCCAGGAAGAAATTTGGTGATTGTACTTCGACGTAGCATCTCGCGTAGGCACAAGCGGGTCTATCGTCGCTTGAGTCGGGGTGGTCTTAGTTTCTCCGTAAAACCACGTGTTACCATGAGCTTTTTTTTAACTGAGTTGTATACAAACAATGTGGCTAAGTACAATGTGCTACTCATCGGATTCAACTTCACCAAGGAGTTGGGGGCGAATCACCTTGAAGCTTACGGTGACTCTCAGCTCATCATTAGATAGATGACAGTCAGAAATGATGACTTAATCCTATGTCATGAAGCGGCTATCAAACTGGCCAAATCATTCGAAAGTTTCCACATTGAGCATGTGCTTCATTCTAAGAACACGCATGCAGATGCCCTAGCATGATTGGTAGTTAACCTAGCTTAGCCTTTAGGAACCAGTCAGCGTGTCACTGTCGCAAGCTGACAACTCTTTCAACTGGAGCATGTTTTGGAAACGAATGAAACTCAACAGCCTACGGGTCAACTCGAGTCGAGAGATTGGCATTACCCAATCATCGACTACATCTTATACGTCATACTACCTGAAGATGTAAAGGAGCAAGATTTTGTTCCTAGGCGCGCTCCGAGATTCTACTACGAATCGACAACAAAGGCATTGTATCATAGGTCATATGATAGCATGTTGCTTCAGTGTCTCTCAACGATTGAAGCAAAAGAAGCCTTGTAGGAAGGCCATGATGGTACATACGATGCTCACCAATCTGAACCTAAGCTCTAGGATCACTTGTGAAGAATCTATTATTAGCTCAGAATGATCAATGGTGTTATTGGTTATGCCAAGCATTGCCATGCGTGTCAAATCCACGCCAACTACATTCACAAACCACCTGAAGACCTGCATCCGATAGCGATTTTGTGGCTATTTGAGATATGGGGGATGGATATCATTAGAACAATATCTCCTCCATAAGTCAAGGGTTATTACTTCATCCTTGCGATAACCGACTACTTCTCTAAGTGGGCTAATGTCGTTCCCATAAGAGAAGTCAAGATTAGCGATGTGATCAAGTTCATCGAACATCACATTATCTACCGATATAGCATTCCAAGATGTATCATTCATGATAAGGGATTATAATTCATTAGTCATGCATTCACTTGGTTCTGTGACCAAGTTTAGAATACAAAATCTGCCGTCCACAGCTTATAATCCATCTGCAAATGAACTAACCGAGGCTTTCAACAAGAGGATCGTCAAGATCTTGACCAAGTTTACATCTAACAGCAAGCGCAACTGAAATAAAAAGCTCAGTGAAAGCTTATGGGTGTATCGTATGACGGTTTGTACACCAACCGGTACCACACCTTATTCACTTGTATATGGTTGCGAAGTTGTGCTATCGCTGGAGATTCAGATTTTGTCCCTACGCATCGTACTCACAACAAGGATGATGACTGAAGAAAGCCATCGACAACGTCTCGCAGAATTAGAGGTGTTAGATGAGAAGCGGCTCAAAGCTCAACAACACATTTAGTTCTATCAAGCCTAAATATCCAAGGCTTTTGATAAGAAAGTTAAGCATAGATGTTTCAAGGAAGGAGAGTTGGTCCTTGCTATTTAATGACCTACGATACTCAACTCCAAGAAGAAAGAAAAGTTCTAACCCAAATGGGAAGGACCATTTGTAATAGAGACAGTCTATTCGAATGGAGCTTACCGTCTCATCAAACCGAATAGCAATAAGATCCTGATGCCTATCAACGGAAAATTCCTAAAGAAGTACTACCCATAATCTTCCTTCAATCCTTTATATGCTCTTGCAAGTATATAAGTACAACTGCTTCTCTTTACACTCCGACAAGTATACGAGTATAAACTACTCCATCATATCCTCCAACTGGTACATGAGGCTAAACTGTTCCTTCCCTCCCACTAGGGCATGAGGCTAAACTGCTCCTTACCTCCGACCGGTATACGAGGTTAAACTACTCCCTACACTTCAACTTCGGTCAAACCTTCCTACAATTAGGACCAAAGCCAAAATCCTCTCTCGATTCATTCCATGAATGAGAGGTCCACCAAATTTAATGATCAAATCTTTAAAAAGTTAGGATTGTCTCGACTCCCACTTGGTCAAACCTTCCTATAGTTAGGGCCAAAGCTAAAATCCCCTTTCTATTCCTTCCACGAATAGGTCCACTTTTAAATTGGACGATCAAACCTTTGAATAGTTAGGATCGTTCCAAACCCTTTTTGGTCAAACCTTCCTACAGTTAGGGCTAAAACCAAAATCTCCTCTCGATTCCTTCCACGAACAAGAGGTCCACTTTGAAATTGTATGATCAAATCTTTGAACTGTTAGGATCGTTCCAGACTCCCTCTCGGTCAAACCTTCCTACAGTTAGGAATGAAACCGGATCCCCCTTCGATAAACAAGAGGTCTCCGCCCAAAATCTATCACGTTTATGATTACCTCTGATAATATATCTCCCTCGCCAATCCTCTTTAACAAGGTGGCGGGTCCACAAAATCTATCATGTTAATGATTACCTCTGATAGTATAATTCCCTCGCTAATCCTGTTTAACAGGATGGCGGGTCCACAAAATCTATCATGTTAACAGTTACCTTTGATAGTACAATTCCCTTCCCAATTCTCTTCAACAGGGTAGCGGGTCCACAAAATCTATCATGTTAATGATTACCTCTGATAGTACATCTACCCCGTCAATCTTTTTTAACAGGACAATGGGTCCACAAATCTATCTTGTTAACAGTTACCTCTGACAGAACAATTTCCTCACCAATCCTCTTCAATAGGATGGTGGGTCCACAAAATCTATCATATTAACAGTCACCTCTGGTATACAATTCCCTCACCAATCCTCTTAAATGGGATGGCGGATCCACAAAATCTATCATGTTAATGATTACCTGATAGTACATCTATCACGTTGATCCTTTTCAATAGGATGATGGGGTCCACAAATCTATTATGTTAACTGTCACCTCTGATAGTACAATTCCCTCGTTGATCCTTTTCAATAGGATCACGGGTCCACAAATCCATCATGATAACAGTCACCTCTGATAGTATAATTCCCTCACCAATCATTTTTAACAGGACGATGGGTCCACAAATCTATCATGTTAACAGTCACCACTTATAGTACAATTCCCTCGCTAATACTTTTCAATACGATGGCGGGTCCACAAAATCTATCATGTTAATGATTACCTCTGATAGTACAATCAGCTTACCAATCCTCTTCAATAGGATGGTAAGTCTACAAAGTTTCTCAAAATTGCAACAAATTCTTGTCACATTAACAATCACGTCTAACACAATCAACTTATCGACTCTCTTTAATAGAGCGATAGGTCCCCAGAATCTTGTTCAAATCACAAGTACCCAAATTCTGTCATGTTAACACTACACCTTTGACAATCCACTTATCAATTCTCTTCAATAGGATGATAAGTCTACAAAGTCACTCCGATCACGATAATCCTATCATGTTAACACTACACCTCTGATAATCCACTTATCAATCCTCTTCAACAGGATGATAAGTCCTCAAAGTCGCTCCTATTGCGACAAGCCTGTCATGTCAACACTACACCTCTAACAATCCACTTACCAATCCTCTTCAATAGGATGGTAAGTCCTCATAGCTGCTCTAATCGCGATAATCCTATCATGTTAACACTACACCTCTAACAATCCACTTATCAATCCTTTTCAACAGAATGATAAGTCCACAAAGTCGCTCTGATCATGACAATCCTATCATGTTAACACTTCACCTCTGACAATCAACTTACCAATCCTCTTAATAGGACGGTAAGTCCTCAAAGTCGCTCCAATCAAGACAATCCCATCACGTTAACACTAAACCTCTGACAAATCCCCCACTAATCCTCTTCAATAGGATAGTAGGTCCACAAAACTATCACGCTAACGATTACCTCTGATAGTCAACTTCGTCATTCCCGCAAATAACGTAGTCTGATCAGTTATCACACTCATACGTCCCTGAGTGATTTGATCCATTACGTGCATTCTAATATTCTTAGAAAAGTCGATGGGTAGTAGCCTACCATGTGATGTGCTACGATATCAATCAACCGTCACACTCATATGTCCCTGAACGATTTGATTTTCCCCAACACCATCATTCCCGCAAATAACGTTGTTCATCGATAATGACCTACCAAGCCATGCGCCATATCGACTACTATGTTAGGCCCTAGAGGGGGGTGATTAGGGTCTTATGCTAATCTAATCTAATTTTATGCCAATTAAAATTAATTAACAAATATATTCTTGCAAGATAGATATACAAGAATTATAAGCAAGAATAAGCAATATACACAAAGTGATATATCCTAGCATTGAGATATAATTAATATATGAGCAAGGATATATAAACTAACACAAGATGATATATCCTACCAAAGAGATATACAATATGATATATGCACGGATATGTAAACTAACACAAGGATAAACAATATGAAACAAGATAGAGGATGATATGAATAATGAGACAATGGCGATATGAGCAATGAGCACAAATATAAATAAACGCCAAAGCACACTCAAACACAATCAAATGATCATGGAGTTCGGACCTTCCGTCCTACGTCTCCGCTCCCCACTCCCAGGGAGAAATCCACTATCACAACCGGGTTTTCTACACTCACCCGAATAATGTTTACACCTCACAGTGTCGGTTTTCAACGCTCACCGATCAACGTCACTCCTCACACTCGGTTTTCTAGTTCACCAAAAACTTCACAACACACTCGGTTTTCTAGCTCACCGAAAACCTTACAACACTCACAATGTAACAAATATAAATTTGTTCTTTACAATAGATAAGAACTCAATTTAGTACAACTCAATGTTACAATCTCTCACAACCCTAATATACTATGTATGCAAATACAATAAGCTCAAAGTGGGTGTGTGTAACAATGAGATTCAATAAAACTTAACTCAATAAGAACTAGCAATAAGATTGATATAAAATTTAATAGTAAAAATGCTAAGAAATAGAGTTAAGAAAACTTCTCTATAAACACAAAGATAGGATGATGAAATGTTAAAGATGAACTCTTCAATAGCTGATGTAAACTCCTCTTTGTAAAAACAAACCCAAAACAAACTTAAACCAAACTAAACAAGCTTAAACCCTTGTTTAAAAACTTCTTGCATTGCTTGAAAGAGAACAGCAATAGGGTATTTATACCCACTCAAAATCTCAGCAAAAACCCCTAAGCAAATGATAAAAACAGCCCCAGAAAATCAGCTCAGAAAATAACCATTGGGAACCAACGGTCAAATCGGCGGTCGACCAAAAAAATTCGCGGTCAATCGCGATCCAGATCCCAAGCTGAGAAAACGAGCAGAGACTTCTTCGGTCGACCGGTGCGGTCGACCGTGGGAAGTCTCGAGCTCACGATCGATCGTGGCGGTCGACCGACAAACTCTCTACTACCCACTGACGAATGAACACAGGTGTGGTCGACCGTATACTGATATATTCTAAAAACTGATTTTAAAACACTGTTTAAAAATATCAAATAAATTACAAAAAATGTAAAACTTTGGGGAATGATTGTAGACATGATAATAAACATGCTACAATGACTGGTTTCCAAAAAGGACTTCCTAAATAAAAAATATCATCATTTTGCAAAATAGTCCAAAACACGAAAATGTAAACCTGTGAGTTTTGACATTTAGGCTAAACCATGTTTTGAAACTTTGTACAATGATTTTGTAGACTTAATAAAATATGTATATGATTATCATTAAGTCTAAAAACTAAGAATACAATATTTTCACAAAATTGCATATTCTATGCAATATATACGAAAACACAATGGTAAATATGAAACATGTGATTTCATATTTATAAACATGTAAACCAAAACTTGTATGTATATATATAACTATATATATGCATAGAAAACAAAACTTATGTATATATATATAACTATATATATATGAAGAAACCAATAAATGTGTGTGTATAGATATTGAGCTTAACGTACTTAACACACATAATATAAATCCTAAACTACATTACCCAAGCTTGATCTTGATCTTCAATTAAGCTTGACTTGGTACACCGCGGATGAAGCTGAACTTGATCTTTAACTTTGAATTGCAATGCTTCACTCCACAATTCCTCCAACCTCCATTGGATATGATCGTTATGGCGCAATCCATCCATCCTCCAACCTCAACAATGTTGTTTGTCTATAATAAATAAGAAAATACAAATACTAGACAAACAACATTAGTGGTAAATTGTTTATTAAACATCATCAAAACAAGAAGGCCAACATGCTATTCCCGAGTAACGACCTACCAAGCGATGAATTGCTATTCGGACCCTTGAGCGATAACTTATACAATCAGTCACTCATTTTTGGGCCATGTTGGTATATTTAACAACATGGCCTAACCCAATTATAACTTAACTGTTGTAATTAACTTAACCTAATGCCTCAAACGACTAATGGTAGAGAAAAACTTTTAGCACTAAGTCTAAAAGAAACTTCTCAGCAACTCATCATACTGAGGGGAATAGTATGACTAGCCCGATACAAACGGTAATCGGTAAAGGTAAATCAAACCTGTTGATAGCTGAGGGTTTGCTAAAACCCTAGTTGGCGATCATTAGCTGCGACTAAAGAGTTTAATTTTGCCAAGATTGTTGGAAGGCTCCTCACTCCGTCTAAACAAGGATCATTCTGCAGGTCTTAAGATTCAAAGTATTCTAGACCCCATGCAACACAATTTTGGTCTGAAAACTTTAGAGGGAGTTTTATAGGCAATAAAAATTTCTTTTATCCCTGTACAGTAACTTAAAATAAGCAAAAGAGCTTAACAGTCCATCTGAGTGAAGTCAGGCCTACCAGAGCAAAGTCAGACCAACCTGAAGGTCAAGTTCGCCTGAATTCTTGACTTCATAAAACAGACAAAAACACTGATATCTATCAAATCGGAGGGAATTTGGTTGAACAGATGGTGGCATACCAAACTTTGGTTAGTTTGGTCAGCTCCATCTCATAAAGATAGTCAATTTTTATATAATTTATCCAATTCTGACTTACAATTTGAAAGTTATGACATGTTCTTCGTAGCATGTTCTGGATCTCGCCTGAAGAGCAAGCTCGCTTGCAAAGGAGTTTAGCTCGCCTGAAGGCTTGAAGCTTTAAGCTCACCTAAATGAGGCTGGCTCACCTGCACAGCCTCGCTCTGATAATACTATCCTAATTAACCTCTCACAAGGATAGTGAGAGTTCGATTCTGGGCTACTTCTCTTTTGGGATTTCTTAGTACCCCCGGCCCGATAATATAACTCATCAGCGTTGTGGCCGGAGCAACCTATTGGTGGTTGGTTTGAATCCCTAGGTTTGACGTTATTATGTAATAGAGACGTCTTCTTTTGAGGATGCGATGCCTTATTAGGATTCTTAGGAGTCACACATTTGGAACCATGCCTATGAGAATGTGAGACCTCAGCGGGCTCTTGGACTCCGACACATAACCCTAAGCAGGCGATTATCAGAATTTTCCCTTCATGGGATGGCTTTTATTTGAAGGGAGTGCAAAGGACCAAGGCGATATCTGATCTTCATCTTGAATCGAGAAAGATTCATGCTACCGTAGGACTTCACCAAAGGTACTAGAACAACTTGAATAGGAAGAGAAGTGTACGGGAACTCAGAAATGGCCGCAGGAGGTGAGGCAAGTGCCGGCCAGGCTGAACTAGCTCTTGAGGTGGCTCAGCCCTTTGCTGGCTCAGCCTTGGTTGAGCCACCCTTTGCTAGCTCGGCCTTGGCTGAGCCACCATTGGCTAGCCTGACTTTGGTCGAGCTACGCTTGGCTGGCTCATAATTTCCGGGTGTCTCAGAACTTTTCTGAGTCGCTGTTTTGGATTTCGGCCTCTATTCTTAGCATGATTTTGGTGGTTTTTTTGGCCACCTTGTCCTCTGTTTGTGGGAAATTTTGAAGTAAGTAAAATGAAAGAAATTTGATTTGTATTCTCTCGATTTCAATTATAATTTGAATTCCCGATTACAAAAGAGAGGAAAATGATCTGGATTCTCCCTTTTGTTTAATTCTAGGTTCTTCACGGTGGCGATGGAGTGCCTCCTTCGAATGCTTGCGTCGAAATTGCTCTCCGTTGACGATCCGATGTTTTGATTCACTGGAATGATGTCTTCTCCTCACGATTTGACATTGTGGAGAACTTGCGTGGCAAGTTTGAAACTCTAGACGAGTTGATAACTCTGAATGAGTTGGAAACTCTTAAAAAAGGTTTATTTGAACCGAGAATCGGTTCTCAAGCCAAGGCCGAAGGCTTCAAGGAATGCTACAAAGGATGAATGCCGATCTCTCAATCTATGATGCTCCAAGATCTCCCCCTTTGCTGCCAAGTCCCAGATCCGAAAATGCCCAAGAGAAGGATCCGAACTAAGCTGATTTCTTAGTTATTTATAGGAGATTAAGGGGTGTAACCGCCTTCTTAATTCGCTCCTAAGTGGGGCTAATGGGATGTAACCGCCCTTTAAATCACTCCTGAGTGGAGTTGTGATCCCCTCAGATCGTGGGAAACGGTTTTGGAACCGTTCAGCTCGTGTTTGAACAAGTCAAATGCAAAATCCACATTCTGGCATGAATTCTGCATTCAAACGCAGTATCTGGAAACTTGGACGTAGTGTCTGAAAGCTCAGACGCATCGACTGGAAGCTGTGTTGGCAGTTTGTTGGAAGCTGTGTTTGGCAGCGAATGAAAGCTGCATTGGCAACTTTAGGAGCTGTGTTTGCGACCGAACATGAGGTGCGTTGGCAGCCGGATCTGAGCTGTGTTTACAGCTTTTAGAGCTGCGTTTGCGGCCGAACATCAGCTGCGTTAGCAGCCGAATCTGAGCTACGTTTGCAGCTTTTGGAGCTGCGTTTGCGGCCGAATATGAGCTGCGTTGGCAGCCGGATCTGAGCTGCGTTTACAGATTTTAGAGCCGAACTTGAGCTGCGTTTGTTCTACAACAGTGGCCGAGCTTGAGTTGCGTCAACAGCTAAAAAGCTGCGTCTTGATGCTGGTACGCAGGGAGGACTTTCGCGTCTTGGTTTGAAGAGACCGTCAGTTTGTAGCCTCTTTCTATCAGAGCGTTGCAAAGATCATCATTTTGTAATCTTTACTTTAGCTCTTTGATATGTGAGAGTCGTCAGATTATAACTCCCAATGTTGATTGTGAAGGCTGTTGAATAGAGCTTTCATCAGTTGTCGTGAAGGTCGTCAGATTGTAACCTTCAGCGATCTACGTGAAAGTTTTCAAATTGTAGCCTTTTGGAAGTCGTTAGATTGTAACTTCCATCACCGGTGTTTGATGGGGAATCATCTATCTATTGTGATTTTTAGACAGCCTACAAAACCCCCTCTAAAGTTTTCGAAAGTTCGCGGTTGACTGGGTTGAATTTTTGGAATACTTTGGATCTCAACTCTGATCTCGGAGCTGTTGATTCCTTATGGTAAAGGATTTGTTCTCTGCACTTGCTTCGAAGGTATCTTGGTTGAAGGGATTTGTCACGTAGGACCTGTGTGAAGGTATGCACCATAATCCTGCTTCTGGAATGTGGGGGTGGACCCTGCATTTTGAACTTGAGATGTGGGTCTCACCCTTGCATGTTGAATTTGGAACACGGGTGTGACCTCGGCATTCGGTTTTTGCATCGCGGGTCTGACCTCAACGTTTTGACTTAAGACATGGAAGTGGCTTCCGTGCATTTTTTACTAAGTCTTTGAGACTTGTCTTTGGCTCATCTGTTTTAAGTCTCGGCTCACATCCATTAAGCTGATGGGCCTGCAAACGTGCATAGGATTTTTGGAAAACCCTCAGCCATCAACGGATTTTATAAACCTTTACCGACTATCGTTTGAGTCGGGCTAGCATGTGGATTATCTAAGTCCGTTCCACATGTAACGTTGTACTAAGAGAATGAACCCTCTTAGACTTGATGCTATGATTTTGAATACATAGACTTTGTCATTTTCACGGGAAAAGACTAACAGGCAACGCGTGTTAGGCGTAGGCTTATCTCTAATTAGGGATCGAGATAAAGTCCCCCATGCGTATGAGGCATGAATTTTGATGTCCTTTTCACGGTAAAAGACTAACCGACAATGCGTGTTAGGCGTAGACTTATCTCTAATTAGGGATCGAGATAAAGTCCCCCATACGTGTAAGGCATGGATTTTGGTGTTATTAATAATAACCTACCACGATGTTGAATACGTGGGCTTTACCATTTTTATGGTAATGCGCTACCCGACAGCATGTGTTAGATACTGACTTATCTCTATTTAGGTATTGAGATAAAGTCCCCCATGTGTGAAAGGCATGGATTTTTGGTGCTACGATGTTGAATATGTAGGCTTCGTCGTTGTTTCTTCTTGTGTTACTTGAAGCACTGATAGAAAGTTGAAAGCGTCAGAGGTATAGTATTAACTTGGCATGAATTTTCACTTAGAGTGAAATTCAAAAATTTTCTTCACTATCCTTAGGATAATTCCAGAAAATCTTTAATCCCCTAGGGATTTTATAATGAAAACTTGCTATTCTTGTTGACAAAGCATTAACAAGTTCATTAGGGGGGGTTGACTGTTAGAGGTGTGATGTTAACCTAACAGTATTTTTTGGACCTATCGATCTATTGAAGAGAGTCGATAAGTTGATTTGGTCGTTAGATGTGTGATGTTAACTTGACGGGTAAGTAGACCTATCGCTCTATTGAGGAGAGTCGATAAGTTTGTTTTGGTCGTCAGAGGTGTAATGTTAATGTGACAGGAAGAATATTACGATCAGGGCAATTTTGAGGACCTATCGCTCTATTGAAGAGAATTAATAAGTTGATTTGGTTGTCAGAGGTTTGGTATTAAAATGGCAGGAGAATGTTGCGATCGGAGCAAGTTTGTGGACTTATCATCCTATTGAAGAGGATTGATAACTGATTTGTCAGAGGTTTGGTGTTAACGTGACATGAGTTTGTTGCGATTGGAGCAACTTTGTGAACTTATGATCCTATTGACGTGGATTGATAAGTAGATTGCCAGAGGTATGGTGTTAACATGACAAGATAAAGTGTACTTATGATTGGCACAAGATTTTGGGAATTAGTGTCTCGCTGGGGAAACTTGCTAGGTGAGTTTATCATCAGAAACGATAAATGTTGATACTAAGATTTGAAGACTTAGTGTCTTGCTGGGGAAGATTGCGATTTGAGCAATTTTGAGGACCTATCATCCTATTGATAAGGATTAATAAGTTGATTATCAGAGGTGTATTGTTAACGTGACAAATTGGGAGTGATGCAAGATGCATTCATACTCTGTGGGGGGTGATGATATTCAGAAGTATAATGTTAACTTGACGATGTGAAAGATTCGTTACTCTTAATCCAATAGATTCCAAGTAACCAACCCCCAATCTTGATTAAGACTTAGTAGGGGAATAAAAAGAGGTAGATAAGGCACATCACCTAGTGGGGCACTATCCATAAAGTCAGAATAGAGGCACATCACCTGGTAGGTCATTATCTGATGAGTTTGACTATCAGAGGTAACTGTGATAGTTTTGTGGACCTGCCATCATATTTGAAGAGGATTGGTGAGTTGATGGACTATCAGAGGTAAATGTTAACGTGATAGTTTTGTGGACCTGCCATCCTATTGAAGAGGATTGGCAAGAGAATTTGGAGAGAATGGACTATCAGAGGTGATCATTAACGTGATAGTATTGGTAGACCCGCCATCCTACTTGAAGAGGATTGGCGGGGGAATTTGGAGGAAATACACTATCAGAGGTAACTATTTACGTGATAGTTTTGGTGGACCCGTCATCCTACTTGAAGAGGATTGGTGGGAGAATTTAGAGGAAATAGACTATCAGAGGTAACTGTTAACGTGTTAGTTTTTGTAGACCCGCTATCCTTCTTGAAGAGGATTGGTAGGGAAATTTGGAAGAAATGGACTATCAGATGTAACTGTTAACGTGATAGTTTTGGTGGATTTCATGGTTAACAGAGGTGTTCTATTGAACATAATAACTCAGAAAATTTATTACTCATAATCCAATGAACTACAAATAAACCAACCCTGGTCTTGAACAAGTGTAGGGGGAAAAAGGGTAGACGTGGCACATTGCCTAGTAGGCCACTATCTAACGTGTTTGACTATCAGAGGTAATCATTAACGTGATAGTTGTTGGACCTACCATCTTACTGAAGAGGATTGACTTGAGTGGCCGTAGTATCTTCCCCTTCTGACTGAGAAGATTGGGCTTGGTCCGATTGCTCAGGTTGATCATGCTTACTTTGTTTTTCAGCTTTGATCCTGGCAATAATCTTTTGAGCCTGTTCGCCTTGAGAGATTAGTTATCTTCAGGAACGGCATTCTGCAACTCCTATTCAGGCTAGGAGGTCAGTTTGCAAGTTGTGTCGACAGGTCTCCACCAGTGTAGACTGCGTCAAACCTGTCGGACTTCGGAGAGCCATGTTTCGAAACCTCTTGACGAAGGCTTTGACAGACTCCCTCTTCTTCTTCTTAGCGGCAAGAAGGGTATGGATGGAGACTTCTGTATCCTCTTAAAAGAATCTTGACAGGAAGAGTCTCTCTAGATCTGCCCACTTTTGGATACAACCCGCAGGTAGTTTTCTGAACCATTCAAAGGCAACTCCTTTGAGGGTGCCAATGAACAATCGAACCAGAATAGCATCATTTGATATCACATTCCCAGTCTGTGACTTGAAATGATAAATATGCTGGTTCGGTGATCCCGTACCGTTAAAAGTTTGTAATGTCGGGACTTCGAATTTTGGAGGATAAGGGGCTGCATCCTATTCGGCAGGATAGGGTCTGACAACTCCCTCGTCTTGGAGCTCGCTTCTGTTAGTAATGACATTAAGGCGGGCTTCCAATTCTTCCATTTTGGCAGACTGGAGATTCTGCTCGTTCTCCGTCTCTCTTTCTTCATCAGAAGAAGATTCCAGGTTGTGGGCTTCTTGGTCAGAAGCCGTGTCATCAACCACTTTTTCCTTCCCTTTGCTTGTGTGAGGTTAGGATGAAGACGTTTTTCCTCTCCGGGAGGATTCCTGCCTAGGTGGCGAATCTGTCTTCTGAGATTTGGTCTTGTCTGCGATAATTTGATTCATAAGGGCTAATAGTTCATTGATGGCCTCCTGCTGAGATTTGAGCATGGCCTCCTGCTCATCAAGTCTCTTCGCGAGATCTTCATGGTTTCTTGTCATATAAGCGGAGCTCTCATGTTCAACAAAAGAGCTTGATGACTGGGACTCTACAATGGCTGAGTGTTCATCATCGGAATTGGTTCCTCTGGCTAACCTCCGATAGTTGACAGGGGGAATGGCTCCTGTTCGCGTCCGAGTGCGTTGATAGATTCCTTCAAAATCGTTAGCGATTTTTCTGACTGTCGGTGAACGACTTGTCTCAGAGTCATCGAAACTAGGACCTGATGCTTTTCCTCTGTCAATCACATTGATAGTGACTCCAGGATACTCGGTCTTTGGAGACTTCTTCCTATGAGAACGACGTTGTTGGTTGGGCAAGGCAACATGTGTTAATTGGTCGAACATCAATTGTTTGGCTGCATATGAACAACATTGATATCCCGAGAGGACCTTAGGAATCAGCCGTTCACATTGGAATGAACGAATAACTTATTGTATCGGTCTTTCTCTCGATATAAACTCTCTCAAATCTGTTGCAAAGACTCGAGAAGAATTACTCACTGATCGTGAGGGTTGAATTAGAACCCCCAGTCCATGATTGGACAAGACTGGCTCTTGGTGAACATGGATCTGATTGAGATGCCTTGAATCCATGGACTTTTTATATCCACCCCTCGATTTAATCACGCTACGCAGAGTATTCGGGTGTCTTAGCCTCCATTCTTAGCATGATTTTGGTGGTTTTTTTGGCCACCTTGTCCTCTGTTTGTGGGAAAATTTGTAGTAAGTAAAATGAAAGAAATTTGATTTGTATTCTCTCGATTTCAATTACAATTTGAATTCCCGATTACAAAAGAGAGGAGAATGATCTGGATTCTCCCCTTTGTTTAATTCTGGGTTCTTCATGGTGGCGATGGAGTGCCTCCTTCGAATGCTTGCGTCGAATTTGCTCTCCGTTGACGATCCGACGTTTTGATTCACTGGAACAATGTCTTCTCCTCACGATTTGACGTTGTAGAGAACTTGTGTGGCAAGTTTGAAACTCTGGACGAGTTGATAACTCTGAATGAGTTGGAAACTCTTGAAAAAGAGTTGATTTGAACCGAGAATCGGTTCTCAAGCTAAGGCCGAAGGCTTCAAGGAATGCTCCAAACGATGAATGCTAATCTCTCAATCTATAATGCTCCAAGATCTCCCCCTTTGCTGCCAAGTCCCAGATCCGAAAAATGCCCAAGAGAAGGATCCGAACTAAGCTGATTTCTTAGTTATTTATAGGGGATTAAGAGGTGTAACCGCCCCCTTAATTCGCTCCTACGTGGGGCTAATGGGATGTAACCGCCCCTTAAATCACTCCTGAGTGGAGTTGTGATCCCCTTAGATCGTGGGAAACGGTTTTGAAATCGTTCAGCTCGTGTTTGAACAAGTCAAATGCAAAATCCGTATTCTGGCATGAATTCTGTGTTCAAACGCAGTATCTGGAAACTTGGACGCAGTGTCTGAAAGCTCGGACGCATCGACTAGAAGCTGCGTTGGCAGTTTGTTGGAAGCTGCGTTTGGCAGCGGATGAAAGCTACGTTAGTAACTTTTGGAGCTGCGTTTGCGACCGAACATGAGGTGCGTTGGCAGCCGGATCTGAGCTGCGTTTGCAGCTTTTGGAACTGTGTTTGTGGCCAAACATGAGCTTCGTTGGCAGCCGGATCTGAACTGCGTTTGCAGCTTTTGGAGCTACGTTTGCGGCCGAATATGAGCTACGTTGGCAGTCGGATCTGAGCTGCGTTTGTAGCTTTTAGAGCCGAACTTGAGCTGTGTTTGTTCTGCGTCAAAGGCCGAGCTTGAGTTGCGTTAACGGCTAAAAAGCTGCATCTTGATGCTGGTACGCGGGGAGGACTTCCGCGTCTTGGTTTGAAGAGACCGTCGATTTGTAGCCTCTTTTTGTCAGAGCGTTACAAAGATCGTTATTTTGTAATCTTTGCTTTAGCTCTTTGATATGTGAGAGTCGTCAGATTGTAACTCCCGATGTTGATTACGAAGGCTGTTGATTAGAGCTTTCATCAGTTATCGTGAAGGTCGTCAGATTGTAACCTTAAGCGATCTACGTGAAAGTCTTCAAATTGTAGCCTTTTGGAAGTCGTCAGATTGTAACTTCCATCACCGGTGTTTGATGGGGAATCAGCTATCTATTGTGATTTTTAGACAGCCTACATCCTCTTTCGTGTCTTGCACCTTTCGTGCTAAGGCATGCATGCAGCACTTTTGGATGTGCTCCATGAAAGTTGAACGAGTCCTTTTGATACGGACCCATTCACTGGCCGATGGCTTAGAAGAAGGGTCATTTTCTTGCTGTTGAGGCGCTTGGTGCTCCCTGAACTTTAGTTCCGCCTGATAACGGATCTCGTCAGCTAGCTCCAAGGCCTTGGTAAGCTGGCATGTGAGGCGTTGGCGTTGCCTCTGACGAGACCTCTTTGTCAGAATTGGCATGCCTTCGTTAAACAACTCCTAGACTGAATAGCAGTCATTTTGATCTAAAATCTCTGCCTCATTGGATGTCGGAGGAGCGTTACGAGGGGATGCCTTAGCAACAATTGAGCGAGAGTCACCCCGAGACTTCTTTGTTGCTGATAGCTTCTATACTTGCAGGATGAGGAAGATATTGAAGAGGATGAGGAGAGGTATTCCTCAAACTTAGCCTGGTTGAACTCGTACTCGACCTCTACATCAACGGAGATCTGGATCCTTGGTTGCGACAATATAGCCTTGGCAGAGAGGTTGTTTGCTCCCACTGTGGTCACCAACGTGTTCATGTCAAAAGTTAGTTTATTTGTCAAATCCATTACATGTTTATCAATTACAATGAATTCAAAAGAGTTAGTCATTTTATAAGACTACTCACTTACATGAATAAAAAAAATGAAAATACAACTCCCTTCAAGAACCTACAGATGACGTTTATCACCCGCAGCTTGCGTAGGATTTTTATCGAGTCCGTCGACCGTCGTAGATCAGATCCGGTTAACAAAACAAAAGTTCAATGCTCCTACTTCACAAAGGAAGTATTCACGGAAGTAAATAATCTTGACCAAGCGAGATTACTACTCTTCTCGAGATCAAAACTAAGTTTGACCCGGAGGAAAGGGGAATGGGCCTCAGATCTCTCAAACTCTCCCTCTTTATGCTGAATAACTTCGCCAAGATTTGCTAGCCTCTCAGAATTTTGTGGATTACTCTTTAAACCGACAACACCTCACCTCTTATTTCAGATCCCTTGTGTATAAGGCCCTAGGCTTGTATTTATAGACTTTGGATGTAGAATTTTTGGATAAGAATTGACAATTTGACCTTATCCTCAGTTAATAACCATTTAACCACTTTTAGAGATAGTTTCAAACTGTTGGGGAGGCTTTGGAGTAAAAGAATCCCGAGAAAACTATCAAAAAATGCATTTTTAGCACTTCTGGGCGCGAGCCACCCTATGGTGGCTCGGCCATGGCCAAGCCACTTGAAGGTGGCTCGGCCTTGGTCAAGCTACTGGGCCTTAGCCAAGTTGTTTTGATGTGACTCGGCTGCCAGGGGCTTTTCTGGTTCGGTCATGTTCCGTCGTTATGCACATTTCATCGTTTCGCACACTTGTATGCTTCATTGATTTGCTTCAATCATTTTGTTAGCTTGGAAATGGCTAACGAGTGTGCGGGCCACTTAGAGATGGTCGGTGAGTGCACGAGCTACTTGGAGATGGTTGATGAGTGCACAGACCACTTAGAGGTGGCAAATGAGCATATGGGCCACTTGGAAGTGGCTGATGAGCGCGTGGGCCACTTGGAGGTGGCCGGTGAGTGCGCGGGCCACTCGGAGGTGGCTGATGAGCATGCGTGTTCCCTTGCTTTATCGTTCCGGTGGCTTGTTGCTACCCCAACCATGGTTTGTTGCTTTGTTGTTTCAATGGTTCGTCGCTACATCGTTTGACGATTCGTCGCTTAACGGCTCATCATCTCAAGCTGTGTTCGGGAACCTATAGGTAATTTTTGATGCCTAAAAAATAATGTGTTTTCTAATGATTTTCTCAAACTTCGTGTGGTACACTAGCTCCATAACTATCTTGGGAACATCCTTAAACACGGAAAAGTTGTTATGAACTTGAAATCCACAAACATGGCATTCGAGGCATATAAATACCCCCCTACCATCACACACTTGTGAAGGGTATGGAGGAATTGGTGAAGTGCTGACAATTTGATAGTAGAAACCCACAAATTTCGGAGAGAGAGGTGGATATCTTGGCAAACTTCGTGCTCAAAGAGGAAGTTTTTGGAAGATCTAAAGGCCTTCAAAAGTTTCCTTGGTATTCAAACCTTGATTTGATACCGGGTAGAGTATTTATCTCACATTGCTGAGATATCTACTTATGTTCTTTTTTACAAAACAAAATAAGAACAACGAGCCTTCTTCACGATCAATGCAGATCTGTGAATCAATAGTCCACGGGCTAACGCATCCCTAACACAGGCAAAGATTCCACGCAAGTAGCGATTGATAAACAATCTCTGTGTGTGTTTCTAGGAAATCCTCTTTTTTTATTTATTTTGTAAAGAGAAGTCTTATAAAAGGCTCACTCTTGTGATTCCGTTGTATCGATAAACGATTGTAATAGATTCTGCAAAGAAATTGATTTCCGACACAAACAGTAAGCTCATTTAAGTTCCACCTTTAGATCAGCTTCCAGGGAGTCCTCGGTGGTGGTCAAGGCTTTAAAGACCTCTATTTCCATTTTGTCTAGCTTTTCTCTTTCAGACTTCGATTGCTCGACCAGCTTCCTTTGAGCTTGCTCTACACCGACTAAATCATTTTCTAGGATAGCCTGAGCATCCTTGGCTTCTCTAAGTTCTTGCTCAAGACTGGCTATTTTTGCGAAGCCTAACTCTGAAGATCGAAGTAGGTCGGTCTTGATCTTAGCTTTCTTGGTAAGACCTACTTCTATCTGCATCATACGACCCTGGAGTTTTCAGAGTTCGAGTTCAGCTGCTATTTGTGTACCATGCCACACCTTTAGCCTCGATTCTATATGAGTAGCCATATATGAGGAAGCGCTGGTAGTCCAAAATTCGTTTAACTCTTGGAGCTCTTGCTCTAAGTGAGCCAAGTTTGCTGTAATGGAGTCGGCTAAGTGTGAATATCCTTCTTCCCTGATGCTTAGCACATGATGATCGAGGGATCATATGAAAGAGTGGAAAGGTGATCCTTTGTGAAGAACTTGTTCGATAATTAGGTTCAAGAAAGAAATGAAGCCATGAAGCTCTACGCTAATCACGGCCATATTCTGATCTTCGTCCGACAGCAACACCTTGCTGGATTCGTATAAAAATGAAGGAGGCACTACAATAAATGAGGATAAGTAAACACTCAAAAACTTGTTAATGGTAATTCCAATACTCGAGATTCTGGAATAGTTGTGAGAGAGAACATACCAATGCCAGTAGAAGATCCTTCAAGTTGGCGCTTTTGTTTTATTCCCACCGACTCAACTTCATAAGTAGCTGGAGTTGGTTCAGATCTAGCAGTTATTGACGCACAAGCTTCCTCAGTTGGCCTCATGACTTAAGCAACAGGGCTAATCTCGACTCTAGCTAAAGCCTCTGTGATCATCGAGTCTAAGAGAACAGTGACCTTATGGTAGAAAGCGGATGATTGAATTTTGGCAATGTCTCTCTCCAAACCTAAGGTACCAACAGGTTTGGGTTGTTCTAAAGTCTCTAGGATTGTAGCCGTATCAGTACCAGAAGCTGGTCCTACAATCAAAACTCTCATGCGGTCACTCAAAATTAACAACTAAGTAAAACCAACTTTGGAGTAAGATGCATACCTGTAGTTGAACGAACTTCAATGATTGGTATTGCAGGATCACCAAAGCACGGCTCTGATAGCATGTTGGAAATCAATTTGTTATCAGCTTTGGAGAGGTCTATCATTTGGTTGAGGTCATAATCATTAAAATTCTTGACACCAGCATCATGGGATGTCTCCTCTTCTCCAGCTAATTCCTCTATGCTATCATTTGTAAAAAGGGGATAACTTTCAATATGAAGGAAAAAAAGTAGGAATCCAAGCCAAGTGGAAATCAACTTTACCTTCAGCCACTACAGCAGGTTCCGCAACTCCATTACTCATTTATATTTCCTTCTATTTCTCTAAAAGGGCATGAAGGGTAGAAACAATTAAAGGAGGTACAAATTCTGAATCGTTCAATTCTCTGAACTTCCATTCGAATAAGGAAGAATCTGTGTTAGATATACCTGGGCTGGAGGTTTTTGAAGCGACTTTAGTAGCGGGATAGAGTTTAACCCTATTATCTACAGCAGCTTTTGTATCCAATGGCTCCTCACTCATGGCTTCACACATCTACTAGGTGAAGCTTAATCCCTCAAAATAAGTGAATCTAGGAGATGTAAGGTCATATGGGAGCTCCCCTTCTTCACGAGCCCCTATCTACAAAGAACGGAGGATATGATCGGTAAACTTAACAATGAAGGGTTAAAAGTGATATAAGAGCGAAATATTACCTACCTCCTCACTGGGAATATTGTTGATCAACTCCTCTTTAGAGGTGGGCAATGGAGTGCGAGATCTATGCACAACCTTCTTTACCCACTTCATAGGCCGAGCTTTTTCAGAAGTAACAAGTCTTTCTTGTTGAAACTTAGCACGTAGCTCGACCTTTGGAGAAGTCGTTGTGGGAGCTTGAGCCTGAGTTAAAGGTCGAGGTCTCTTCCTACGCATGAGGTGGTCTATATCTTCTTATTCTTCCTCCTCTCCACTAAGGACTTTCACTGTTATCCGATAGGGAGATGTGATAATGACTTTCTCCCTTGGCTTCTTCGGAGCTTCCGAAGATTTGGTTGGGTCGAAGCGACGAGTCCTGTGAGTGACGGGTGAACTCAAACTACTTCCTCTTGAAAAGAAAGAAGGGGGCAGCCCCATCACAACTTCTTCTTTGTCATCCCCTACCTCTGCCTCTTCAACACCAGCTTCCTTAGAAGTCTCAGCTTCATCTGTTGGAAGATCCTCCTCACCCTCCTCAGGATTAACTAGTTTCTTCCCCTTCCTTGAGACTATAGCCTCTCAAACAACCTCAGTGGCAAGCCTTGCTTCTCTTTCTGCCTCCAGCTCTGAAATTTTCTTTATCTTAGTGGGTGCATTTTCGGCTATGAGACACTTGCAGCATAGGAAGGTGATCTGCAACTTAGGCTCTGCAGTGGGGAGGCTGAATTTAGCATCCGTGCAACCTGCTATGCTCCAAAACCAAGCATGAGCTCCATTAATAAGGCCTCTATGAACTTTTAACTTTCTGTTCGGATTCCCGATATACAATTGGTCGTAGCCAAATTGTCGGGCGAACCAGCAGGGGAAATAAGGTTCGAGGCTGCAAGTATTCTTCACCCGGAAGATGAGATAGCCAGGGTGGGTATTCATTAGCCAAGGAAAGTAGCCCACATCTAAAACAGTTCTTCTCTTTCCCGACTCTTCCTCATCAACCAACAGTTCATTGTGATGGTCGGAGAATTAGGGGAAACACTTGAAAAATTCCCAACACTTATGAACTCGGAACTATCGGGTCACCTCGTGCCATTGACGAGCTTCCCATTTGCATTCCTCTAGAGTTTGTAATAAAGGAACATTTAGATTTGCAACACTAGGCACCATCATCAAGTCATAATAAAGGAACATTTGGGTTTGCAACACTGGCTGTCATCATCAAGTCAGAACGGTGGAGGACCAGCCATGCCATTAGATATGTGTATGGCAATTCAAACTTGGCGGTAGGGATCTCACTTCAAGGTTTGCTTCCTTCTTGCGTGAAGCTGGTGACCAAGTGCCTGAGTTCGCTGTGAATGTTGATGATCATCACTGGAAGCAGTGAAAGTTTATACCAAACTGCGAGCTCGACGGCCAGAAACATCATCTCAATTGGTAGTGTGTCAGATGGTTGGTGCGGCACCACGCACTTCTTTAGCCAAATAGCTAAGTACCCCGCCAAGAGAGTTGTCAACTGAATCTGCTTCTGAGCATGCCACAAGAACGTCTTAAACTTCGTACCCCTTGGAAACTTGCCTTCAGCCAAGTGGGTAGTATTTGTTTGGGCGTTTATCCTCTCAATCAACTAGTTGATCTCAGACGGGGTCAGAGGGGACAACTCACAAATTTCGTGGCCTAAATGGTTGTTGAGATGCTTGAATAAGTAATCGGCAAACTGCTTCAAACTAAGCTGAGGAGATTTCTTCTTAGCTTTTATATCTACACCTGCCCTCACAATTTGATAATGACAGGTCAGCTCCCATAATATGTTGTATCAGGTAGAGCTAGGCATCTTCATTTGACTCAGCTGTCGGTTGGTGGGGAAATACTCCTGATACGGTATATCTCCCATTGGCAAACCTAAAACCTTCATCATCTCTTGGTGAGGAAAGTGTTAGTGTTCAGATTATAAATCTCAAGCAGCGCAAAAAATTAGTTTACACTGATAGGGACATCGTATATGCTAGCACGAATGGGAATATACAACCCATTCTCAATCAGCTCCATGTCTTACCGCCCAAGGACGTAATTCATCATCCTCGTCCACCACTTATTAGCTGACGAGTGGACCCAGACGTAACATCTATAACCCTTGATGGGCAATTGTCTGCCTAATCTCACGAGACGATTCCTTAAAGTGTTGGCCCTAGTCAGCAACTCGTTCTGTAGCACTTCATCATGTCCCAACACTCCAGGGTGAAGCCCACGAATAGAATTCGTATGACTGGAGCTTGGGGTCTTGCTTTGGCTAATAAATCCATTGTGGACCCACTCTTGATCTTTAGTTAAATACCATGACATCTCCCGTGTCACGGCCATCTTCCTCAAATGTATCAGAGAGTAATGATGAGGAATTATAGGGAGGAATCTATGGTTCTGGTCATATTCATTCAGCCACTACTCTGGGCTACAAACAAGAATGTCGGGATCTTTAATGTCGGGATCTTCAACAGAATCACCGAACATGGAATTGGGCTTCCTCAGAGGTTAAGTTGAATCCTGGTCCTTGGTGTACGGAGCGTTTGTTATCAGTTGTTGCAATGTACGATGACGCCCCCTCTTGCAAAAGCTTAGGGATCTCCTCCGACCCATTTACATCAAATTAGGGAGCCTCAATGATAAGGGGTGTCTCATCAGAAGAGGCGTAGGTGACGCCACTCTGACTACTCACCGCATGGGGAGAAAACACCATCGGCAGAAAATCAACTGTGACAAACAAAAGGAGATTTATCAGACACAGTTGAAGAACAATTCTAAGGCTAAAAAAGAGTTTAAACTGATCTCATAACATATATGAGACAAGGACACTGTCTCGTAGCTTCCGAGACAGTATACACTATCTTGGAAACTAGAAGGTAGTGTACCCTAGCTCGTAAGTCACGAGATGATGTAAAGCTCTCTTCTTTGCCTTTGAACGTGTTTTGGCCAAGCAAAACACATTTATTAAGCGTCAATCCCTACAAAGGATAATACCGGCTCTTCCTGAATGCCTCGTGAAGGAGAACAAATGAGGAAACTTATTCAAAATGTTAACTTTTGAATTGACAAAAGCGGTAAAAACTCACCTCTAAAGGATGAAACAGCAGGATCCTCTTTATCAGATGATTAGGTAGCCAATCTATCCCTCGGGATACGAGATCTCTTGGGAGACATGATGAAATGAGATGATCATGACCTAAAAATCAAGGAAAAGTTAGGGTTTTGTGGTAAGATGTTGAACAAGAGATCAAAATAATCCAAAATATGAACTATAGGCTCGGTTTTTATTAGGGATTAAGAGGAAACAAGCCTTGATGAAAAGAAAATGAAGGAAAGGAGATCAAACCTTGAGAGAAGATTCAAAACCCTAGTTAAAGATCTCCTTCAAGCAAGATCAAATCAAAATCCGTGGTTAAAGGAGAAGAAAAGGTTTCAAAACTCTTTTGTAGGAGTTTTCCAGCTATTTCGAACTTGAGAAGGCGATTAAGCAAAGCCACAAAGGTCGCAGATTCGAACTTAAGAAAGCCTATACCCGATGTCTCGTGTTTGAGGGAGACATTTGATCCTGTCTCATCACCCGAGACAATGAATCCTGACTCGCTCACGCAAGACAGCAAAGGCCGTCTCGCATGAAGAACCCTCCCGACGTGTATCCGATGTGTATTTTCGTTGAATCCTCGACTTATTTCCAGTCTATCTACAACACTCTAATGAGTATACGAGTATAAATTGCTTTTTCATGAACCTCTGACGTGTATACGAGGATAAAATGCTTCCCCTACCTCCAACTGGTATATGAGGTTAAACTGCTCCTTGCTCTGATGAGTATATGAGTATAAACTGTATCTCCATGCTCTAACACCTTAAGAGCTTAAACTTTATAGACTATAGGTATGTACGAATATAAATTGTGTTTACACCAACAATAGAAGTTAGCGTTCAGCTACACACCCACAGTTATGCTAAGATCAAGCACACGTTGTGTTAAACTTATTCCAAAGTTACTCATGGGAGTTCAACTGCAATCCAGCCACGAGCTTCTGAAAGATGATCAGTTCAACATCAATTCAATGACACGTGCTAATTCAACTTCTCAAAAGTCAACACTTTAACTTTAGTTCTAGATTTCGACAATAGTCAGCGATGTCGCAGTACCAGAAGTATTTCAGACTACTTGATAAAATGCTAAGAAAGCTGAAAACTAAAGAAGTTAAGAAACTGAAGCCACTTATGGGTCCTTCTACATAGTCCAACATTGAGCAAAAGCAGGGCCTATCTTGTCTAAAGTATTTCAAACTCCTTGTAAAATACTGAGGAGGCTGAAAACTTTGGAGGAGGTATTTGTAGGTATTAAAAATTACCTATAGGTCCCAAACACAGCTCAAGATTAAGAGAAGCTGAAGAACATCATCATCTAAGTCAAAGAAGAGTAGCTAAAGCAAAAGGAAGCAAAAAAAAGAACACAAAATGACAACTCAAAGGGACAAAGAGCTAAAAGGACCCTAATGCCACTAGGAAAGAACCCTAGAGGGGGTGAATAGGGTTTATGCTAATCTAATCCGATTTCATACCAATTGAAACTAATTAATAAATTATAGTAGCAAATAAGATATACAACAATTATATGCAAGGATAATCAATATAAACAAAGGGTAAAATAAACAAATGTAAACAATATAGTGGACAAACTAAATAATGAGACAATGATGATATGAGCAATAAGCATAAATATACATGAACGCCAAAGCAAACTAAAACACAATTAAATGATCACGGAGTTCGAATCTTCCGTCCTACGTCTCCGCTCCCCACTCCCGGGGAGAAATCCACAATCACAACCGGGTTTTCTATGCTCACCCGAATAATGTTTACACCTCATACTCAGTTTTCTAGCTCACCAAAAACTTTACAATCACTCACAATGTAAACACACTAACTACCATTTTAAGTGTTGGTCTATAGCTCGTGTCTCCCTTAAGTGTTAGGAATTACAACCTCTCTCTAGGCATTACCACCTACCCCACTCCTCTTGGGACGACCCAGTCTCTCACCATACACTCCTCTTGGTGTACTAGTATATTACAAAGTGATCTACACAATTAGGCTCACAATACAAATAAATTTCTCTCTATAATAGATGAGAACACAATGTAGGCTCACACTCAATTGTTACAACTCTCACCATCCCAAATATACTATTTATGGAAATACAATAAGCTCAAAATAGGTGTGTGTAAACAATGAGTGAAATCATACCAAACTAAATTCAAATAAATCTAGCTTATGGAAATTATAATCAAAACATAAATAGCTAGAAAAAGAGTTTAGGGAAACTTTTCTATAGATCAAGAGAAAGAGGGAGAAGAGTTGGATGCTCAAACATAATTGATGATCTTCTTCAAGCTCTTGTGAAATTTTCTTCACAAACAAACTCTTTTAAACAAGCATTAAAATCACTTAAACAAACTTGTAAACTCTTTAAAACTTTTCTCTTAGATAATTTTTGGTCTGAGGTATGAGGGGTATTTATAGAGACCACAAAACACAAGAAAAACAAAGCAAAAAGACCAAAAACACAAAATAAGACATGGCTGGAAAAAAACTATCCGTTATAGCATCAGTCGACTGATGAACTGACCGTTAGAGGTATTTTCTAGCTCATCAATCGACTAACGAACCTTTATCAGTCGACTGATCATTAGTCGATTGGTCAGTTGACCAAAATAAAACAGAAACTTTTGTAATTCCAGGCGATTTCTTTAGTCGATCCATCAGTCGACTGACGTCATCAGTTGAGTGACCAGTCGACTGATAACAGGTTATCAGCCTATTTTGAATAGTAAAACTGATTTTTAAACTACCTTTAAAAATAGCAAACAAATTCCAAAAAATATAAAACTTTGGAAAATGATTGTAGATATGATAATACACATATCACAAAAACTAGTTTTCAAAAAACACCTCCCAAATAAGAATTCTCTTCATTTTAAAAAAATGTCCTAAACATGAAAACTTGATAGGCATGAAATTTGATGTTTTGACATAAACCAAATTTGAAACTATGTAAAATAATTTTATAGACTTGAGAAAAAGTATAAATTATAGTTGTTAAGTCTGTAAACCAAAAACATAATATTTTTCCAAATATAATAAAATATGAAATATATAAAAGTGTATATGAATATATAATTGTTTCATATCTACATACCAAAAACCAAAACTTATATATATATAACTATATATAAATCCAAAACGTGTATGTGTGTATATATGATATTGAGTATATATGATATTGAGCTTAAAATATCTAACACACATAATATAAAACTTAAAACTAAATTACCCAATCTTGAAGGTCTTCAATGAGCTCGACTTGGTAAACTGTGCGGATGAAGCGGGATCTTGGATCTTTAACTTGAATGCAATGCTTTACTCAACAATTCCACCAACCTCCATTGGATTTGATCGTAAATGCTTAATTCCATCCATCCTACAACATATTGTTTGTCTAGAATAAATACAAAACACAAACACTAGATAAACAACATTAGTTATAAATTGTTTGTTAATCATCATCAAAACAAAAGGACCCAACAACATCTGTCTCACAATTGGTGAGACAGTCTCTACTATCTTGCATTTTTAAGATAGTGTAGGCTTTCTCGTATAAGCGAGACAATGAAAGTTGTCTTGTTAATTGCGAGACAACCTCCCCTGATTTATGACGGTTGTGTGACTTTTTGCAGGGTCTATGTGGCTCTTTAACTGCTAAAAATGTTCATTAATATTAATGGACAGTTATAGCCATGAAATACACTCACTACCAATGAAAATTGCGACATTTATTGCAATTTAAGAGAGTAGGCAATGGTTACAAACTAGCTGGAACCACCTCCTTTGGTCAAGACAGTAAACATCGTCTCGCCCAAAGGAGATGATGATCACCAGTTATTTTAACTCCTTTTCAACAATTACGGCTTCCAATGGCTATAAATACCCCTTGGTGCACTTATACATGAGGTACTGACGAAGAAATGAACTAAAGGAGCATTATGCACGAAGCAGAGGCAAGCTTTTGGCAAACTTGGAGAGCAAGAGAGAGTCTTATTCCACTTTCAAGTAATTTTAAGAGTCCTTTAGTGTTTCCTTGATTTCAAACATAGATTTGATCTTGAGAAGAGTATTTATCTTACTTTTCTAAGATATTTGCTTCTGTTCTTGTTTCCACATCAAAACATCAATGTCAAACCTTCTTCGCATCTAATTCGGATTGTTGATTCGGTAGTCCATGGATTACGCATCCCCGACATAAGCAAAGATCCCACGTAAGCTAAAGCTACTTTGTAGGAGTTTCTGGTGTATTTCTAAGGAACACCATTTATTTTGTTTTTATTAGAAAGAGAAGTTTTACACGTGTAAGGCTCGCTATTTTGTTTCTGTTAAAACATTTGTAATAGAATATGCAATAAAAATCATTCCCGACGCAAACAGCCTCATCCCTAGGAAGGGCAAACTGCTCTAATGCTCAAGCCTGAGCCATGCTTGACTCTAGGATCGAGCTATCCTTGTAGACAGGACTCTTGGTGACAAACTTATCACCCTCCGTGAATGCCTTCTAGTGGGAACGACCATCCCCTGTCTTTCTAATTAGCTTATCTCTGAGCTCATCCCATACTTGGGCGTCCAGTTCGAAGATGAAGTGGAGGAAAGGCCAATGAAAGCCACTCTCTAGTACTAGGCCGGCCTTAGCACTCATAAGTTTAGCAGGCTAGGGAGCAACCACTTTCTCTCTAGAAGCTCCCATTGCCTCGGCAACAGTTTCCTTAGCTTGAGCACCAGCACCGAAAGGCTTGGCCACGTGGTTATCCTTCGTTTGCCTAGGAGGGGAAGCCTTGTCAACAATGACAACATCTGACTGCTAGGGAGGAGGAGGGACCTAAAGTTGGCTCGTAGCCGAGTCAACTTGAATCTACGCAAAGACTCCACTAGACCCTTTCCCTCTATCTAGCCACCTCTTCTTTTCCAACTTCTTCTTGGCCACGTCCCCTGGTTCGGCCAACCTAGCCGCAACCTTTGTCGCCCTTGACTACAAGCTACTCAGCTAATCAAGGACTAGGTCCCCCTTGGTCACTTTTGGGGCTTCAATGTTGGTGCCGGCTCCCCTAAAGTTGGGCCCTCTAAAGGATTCTTCTTCAGTTGGAGGGCTAGGAGAGCAGCTCGTGCCTTGTCAGCTTTGTTAGGGGATACCCTAGAAACGTTGGTCGTTCGAAGCAAAGACATCTCAAAGAGATTGATCATCTCCTGAGACCCGGCATAGGAGCGGACCTTCTCAAGCTACCGTCTCTCTTCAGCCAAAAGTATTTGTGGCCTTAGCACATCCTTCTTGATCTTAGGCTAAATGGAGGTAAGATAGGATGACGTCAGTGCCAAAGACCCATACAAATCGATCCTTCCAATCCTTATTAGATTCTGGGTGTCCAACACTCGCTTGTAGCTGCCAGTATAATAGAAGAAATAATAGGTGTCTTTCTTAGTCATCTTGATGCCTACAAGATTGCCAGACACACGCATGCTTGGTTCAACACTGACCCGTTGGTAGATCACCAGGAACCCCACCAATATGGTGATGGCATTGGGTGTTAATTAGGAAGGGGAAACTCCCAGAGCAATATATACCTCTTGAATGAAAGGATGAAGCGACAACCAAAGCCTATATTCCATATGGGCCAGGTACAGCGGCGATGTGTCTTTGCCATTGTAGTATACCGGCTTGCTACTACTAGGCACCGATAAAGTGAAAGCTTTAGGGATATCATAAAGATCATAGTAGACTTTGAGCTCCTAGACACAGATCTTCGAGTGAACAAGTTGGAGAAGGTTGATCCTTGCCTCATTACGGCCAGTGGTAGAGGTTTGAGTATCTATGGAAGGTCGTCGAAAATCGGTGCAAAGTGGCTGAGAACTTGAACCTAGGAAAGCAATGAGCTTTAGGGTAATAATTTGTGAAGAAAAGTCCTTTGCTCAACAAAGAAGTATATATATAGACACCAAGGGTGACACGTAGAGAAATCAGAATGGCTGCCACTGTTTGAAATAAGCGAGTGAGATCGACCTTGAAATCTATACAAGCATCCTCAGAAATGAGGTGTCACGCTCTTTACTCCACACTACTCTGCTCGAGAATTGGAGCGACAGCGAGGTATGGCGTTCAATGGCATCATAAAGTCTTTTCAATAGCGACTTCTCACCTAGCCAATAAAGCTGCCTCAGATCTTGCTAACCAGCGACTATTCAAAATACAGTCGACACCAACCATTCTGACCTTATGGATCAATAGCTCGCATGGTCGTCTAGAAAGCCAGTGTTAAATCAACCCTAAGAGAAATTATCCGAACCACTAAAACTCTTGTCTATTGATAGGACGGGCCATCACCTACTGTTTATGTTTGGCTCAGACTTCAATACCCTCTTTGCAAGCTCAAGGAATATACCGTTTGTCCAGTAATTCACTTTGCACATTATGTGGACAAAAGAAAGCCAACAGGTGGCCCAAGTTGGGTTTACTCCCTATAAAACGTGAAGCGTGATTCAAGACAAAGGACAAAATAAAGACTTAACAATGCCTTCTTATTCACAAACTTTGAAATATTTACAAGTATACACATACAAAAGAACAACATAAAGGAACAAAGATTCTAGGAAGCTAAGAAAGATCCATTCGTGCTCCCGGAGTCAGGGGGAGCCATTGGAGGTAGGTGGCGAAGGAGGTGACTTGACCTCTCGCTCGGCCCCATCACTCTTCTGGCCATATCAGTCCCCTCCAGCTTGCCTAGCCGAGCTCTCACTTCTACCTTTGACTTGTCCACCAGAGCCCACAACGGTCTCATCATCCGACTTATCCTCCACATCACCTTCGCCAAGAGCATGGTCTTTATTCTGCTTCCCTTGCGTGATCTTCTCGAATAATTGTCTCGCCATCTTGTTGCTCTCTTAGAGCCTACATTTGAACCTATCAATCTCAAATGATTTTTGGGCATCCGAGGCCTTCAAACCCTCGATCATTCGCTCTCGGACCTCCGTCTCTCACCGTTAGTCGTCCAACTTCTGCTCCTTGGCCGACAACTCCTTGAGGGCTTCTTTAAGGTCACCCCCTACGTTAGCTTGCTGAGCCTCCACCACTCCTTGGAGCTTAAGGTAAGAGGTTCTGATCTTCTCCATTCGACCAAAGATATCTTATTCCCCGAGAGCCCCACTAACCAAGTAGCTCTGAAGGGCTTGATGGAGGCCGACATTAGGAACTTCCCTCTGAATCTCCATGTCCCGAGGCAATCAGAATTACACCACTCTTATTTGAGTGATCTGAGATTCAAGGACCGACCACCTCATGTTAAGATGGTGAGCAGGTTGGTGGTGATGCCCTGGAGATAGCTCCCTTGTCTACCAAGGGCCAGAGCCTAAGGACCCTATCAATAGCATCCTCATCCTCTACGAAGCTTCAGTGCTAACCTCGTCGATCTGATGAGGATATTGGTATTCTAAACCTGTACAAACCACCTTCTCTATGACCAGCTCTTTCCTTGGCGATGAGTCGGCTCCGTTAGGATAACATGAGATCTCTCCTCCTCTGGCTGAACCTCAATCCTAACCCTAGACTCCTGATTGGCGCCTTCCTCCTCTTCACAAGCCGAAGACCCCTCATCCAAGTGGATGACATCGGCCTCGACTGCCTCGGCCACCCGTTCAGGTCCCCGGCTACTGACCATCTAGGGTATCCTCCTCGCTTTCTTAGCTTGAGTGGCCAAGGGTGCTGGTCTTGTTGATTCGACTGGTGCGTTGGCCACTATAGCATGAGCCCCCGTTGTCTCTTCAAGGGGCCAAGTCCTAATGAAGGCGCTTTACCGGTCTTGCTAGTGGTCCTTCCTGAGGCTCGATAGGCAGAGCTATTGACACCATATCAACATCTTTTACTGGGATGGTTTTCCTAGCCACTCTCTCCTAGTCCTTAGCCGTAGGAGGTTTGGCGGAGATGTTGGCCACTCACAGGGTAGAATTGTTGAGTAGATGCTGCATCTTACATGAGCTGGCGCATGTCCTCATCATATCAAGAGCCTGCTTCTCCGCATTTGACAGCCTCTCTGCCGTCTGGGCCTCCCTTATTATCTAAAGCCAATGAGAGCGGTCTAAGTAAAGTCATCTCTCGAAACCCAAATGAATCTCTCCTTTCAGTCTTTATTTGAATTAGGAAGATCGAGGATGATCCTAAACTTTCTCGTCGACTGGAAGTGATAATGGGCTTCTTTTTGGTGCACTTTAACACCAATCAGATGGCCCAACACGTTCAAGGATGGTTCGACCCCTAACCAACTATAGATTACCACGTACCCCACCAACATTGAGATGGCATTTGCCTTCATCTGCATCGGCGACACCCCTTGAGCAGTGAACACGCGGCGGAGGAAGGGGTGCAGAGGTAGGCGCAAGCCTATTTTCAGATGGTTCATATTGAGGGAAATCTAATTATTGTCATGGTTGTAAACCACCTATGATCTCGTCGGCCATCATCTTATAACTGTAGGGAATATCATACTTACTGTAGAGAGATCTGAGTTAAGGTAGCGTACCTTGTAGTGGATCTCAGCTAACATTTCTTGGTTAGCATTGAGAGCAGAGGTTATTATTGGTGCAAGGGATCGTTGCCAGAAAAGATGGTCGGAGTGCTTAGCAACTTTGAATTTAGAATTTTGAAAAGCAATAACCTCTCCCTCTTCGACTGCCCTATTTATAGACACCTAGCCAATAGTCGTTCGAATCTCAATAGCCAGATTAGCATTTAGACAACGGTCGAAACTGATTCCAGACTTCAAAGCAGCTTCTTTGAGATCAAGGCACAATCCCCTTGCCTCTAACAGCCTACAATTCAGTGCGAAAAATGAAGTGGCAATAGTCAAAGGGTGTCCACTGACATCAACCATGTCGCGTCCGCGGAGTTTTCTAGTTCCCCTCATTAAATCTGTGACAGGACTCGAACCACACCGCAATCTCATTTCACTCGAACCTAGCCTACGCAGACTCTAAGTGAAAGGGGCTAACTATTATGGTGCTTTAACACTAAGAATTAATCTCCAATCAGTAGCCGACAAGTTTCCCGCTCGAGATGTATAATCTAATCACTTCACTACCTCATGACAATCTAAGTGCCCTATTCAGATGGCTCGATGGGTCGACATCCCTTTAGCCAGCTCAAAAGGTGGTACGTGTCGACCTCCTTATAAGGACAAGTTGACAAGGACCAACTCGACCTGCTCCTCAGCCGACATCTTGTAAAGACTACTTGAAAGACAGTATCCCCCGATACTCGACCAGAAAAGTAGAAAGGTGTCAAATAACTCGAACCCCATCCTGAAAGGTCATCACCATCACATTAAGTGCATATTTAGGTGTCATCATTTCTCCATCCTCATAAGTCTTTAAGACACATTTGAACACGATGTCGCTGCATGTATTCGGTCACATCAGATTAAATGAGGAAGTGATCCCTTGCAATCCATTGCTGACACCTTGTAAAGCCATGCTAACTCAGCTGCAAGCCCATACTCGACCAGAGTTACCAAACTACCCCCATAACCTTTCCTATAAATAAGGGAACTATTCTCTGTATCAGGGTAATCAATTTCTTTGTAACTTTAGCGTGCTCACTGTAATTAAGAACTATTGCAGTTTGTTTTACTTCTCCACTCAAGCAGATCACTAACTTGATCATCAGAGGAACAACCAGGGAATAGCTTACTCTAAAACTAGGTGTTCGGAGGGTTAGAGGACCTCCGTTAATCACTCCCTTCATTTAACTGTTTGATATCATACATCAACAGGATGGTTATGTAATCTGTTTTAGTAGTTTGAGATGAAAGTGATTAAACTTGAAATGAGTTTCTATTAGGATTTTTAGATCTCGTAAAACCCCAAAAACCACCAAAGACGATAAATATAATCACACATAAGATTTAAATTGTAAAAACCTCAATAGGAAAAAACTACAGGATTAAAATAATTCCCTGTCACCTCTAAATTATAACTTTTGCATGGACCAAAAACTATAAAATCTCTCTCTCACAATACCCTTGAACTCAGTAACACCCTCTGTTAAATCCTGATTATAAGAAATTTGTATCTCTTTCTATTAAAAAAACTCTAGAATAGGATGATTTACTTAAAATACCACTGATTGCCTGCCATGTTAAATTGACCTCTAAACTATTAATTTGGCCTCTAAGAAAGCTACTAGGACTGGGCCTAGCTTTTAAATTTAGATCCAACTTAGAGTTTGAGTTGGCACCCAAAATGTCCCCCCTCAACAAAAAATCTTCAAGTGTCTCTACGGCTTCAAAACCCCACTCTCTTCTTCTTTTACTTCACTTCTCCCTTATGGACAAGAGTTTGAGAAGAGTCGCCAACACCATTAATAGAATGCCTATCTAAATAGCAAATATGATTGTCATTCTTCCTCGTTCGCAAAATCAAATCACCATATCTTTACACTTTGAACCACTCTCCTTCACCAACGTACTTGTACTCACGTGATGTCTTCTTACAAAATTAAATTAGCACCACATGACGACACATATCTCACATGACCAAGAATTCTGAACTTCCTCACAATATCACATAAATATAACCTTATCCAAAGCTTTGCCTACATGGAGAATTGAAGAGAACGATGAACAGAATCAGGGAAAACTATGGGAACAGGAAACTCTCGAGACGGTCGACCAGTTGAATGAGTGCGGTCGACCGATGCAATCACCAGGTAATTTGGTTTTACAAGAGTTTCGGGGTGGTCGACAGATGGGGTGTGGCCGGTCGACCGATCCCGTGTATGTTATAGGGTGCAATTTTGTGCTTCTGGCCGGTCAACCGATTGCATATGTGTAGTCGACCAGTAAGCAGTTATGGGCTAATTTTATTTTCCTGGGTAGTTTTGGATTGGGTATTTGTATAAATACAAACACGATTTCTAGGGTTTTTAATCAGAGATTATTGAGTCTTTTGAGCATTTTGAGAGGGAGATATTGTGAGGGAGTTGAGAGATTTTATAAGTTGTAACTTTTTGTATTTCTCCTCCATATAGTAAAATCTTCCTATCCTCTCCTCATGGACGTAGGCAACAACAAATAGCCTTTCGCCCCTTTGGAAGCTCGACAAGCTCTCATGTGTCGTTCCTATGAAGAGACTCCATCTTCTACTGCATAGTCACCTGCCACAAATCAGTCTCTGAACTCTGCTTGGCCTCTCTAAATATAGTAGGAACCATCTCATCGATGTTCTCCACAGAAAGTGCATATTAAATGACTGTGTCTGTATACCTCTCTGGCATTCGTATGTCTCTTCTCGGCCTTTAAACTGTAACAGAATCCTAAACCTGAGCCGTCGGTCCCTGATCCTGCTCAACTGTACCTGTATCCTCCAAATCATCGCCGTGCTTGCCTGGCATCACCTCAGTCAGTACTCTAATAGATACGGTTCCATCTAGACTTTGTAAAGCTGTATCAATCTCCCCCACCTGTAATATCTCCTCTGTCGAGGTGCTCTCCACCCGATGAGAGCTAGGAAGTTTCAAGATCGAAGCCTCATTGAATGTGACATCTCTACTCAGCATAATCTTCTTATCAACTGGATCCCAAAGCTTGTATCCTTTGACACCTCGCTTGAATCCCATAAATATGCACGGCACCTAAATACCTTGAGCTAATCATAGTCATGTGCTGGCTCTCCCGACCTCATCTCCATAGGGTTTTTCCCTCAATAGTAGATGAAAGCAGCCTATTAATAAGGTGGCTCGTATATGAAAGTTCTTCAACCCATAAGATCTTCTCCAAACTACTTTGCAATAACAAACATCGGACCTTCTTCAGTAGAGACCGATTCAACCTCTTTGCCACCTCATTCTGCTGCGGTATAAGACTAACTGTGAAGTACCTCTCTATGCCCTCGTCTCAACATAGCTACTGAAAGGGGTCTAAAGTATACTCGTCGCCATTGTCGGATCGCAACGTCTTAATCTTTCTACATGTCTGCAGTTCCAACATTCTCTTCCACTCCACAGATAACTTTATGACTTCATTCTTATGTTTCATGGTGTATGTAGACGATAAAAATTACCTCTGCAAACTTGTACATGAATTCGTCCACGAGTCGAAACCGCCCACTCGAATTAAGGGCGGGCCTCACCCACGGGTTGGGCTCAATAGCACAAACCCAAACCGCGCAAGCCCTAAATTCGTGCACATGAGTCAAGGTCATCAAGATTCACCGGTATGATTGACTTGCCCACATGAGTCAAGGTCATCCAGACTCTCCTGTATGATCGACTCGCCCGCATGAGTCAAGATCATCCAGATTCGCCTGCTTACTTGACTCGCCCGCACGAGTCGAGAGTCAAATTCGTACCCAATAGCCGCTATACCACGTACAGGGATGGGCATCTCCATTACCCATGATGTGAAGGGAGGGAGTACAGTACTCCGAACCCATCGAGTAGCCGCTCGTAGTACGAGTAGCCAGTCAAATCCATACAGTCGCCAAATCCGCCTGCACGCTCACAATCGAAGCTCGCCTTGCCTGCACGAGTCCAGAGCTAAATTCGCCTGCAAACTGCAAGCTGACTAGACGCCCTTGAGTACTTGGCAGCCGCTACAATGCGTACAGGGATGGGCCTCCCCGCTTCTCGCAAGCCGCTACACTACGTACAAGGATGGGCCTTCCCCGCTTCCCGCATGATGTGAAGGGGAGGAGTACAGTACTCCGAACCACTCAAGTAGCCGTTCATTGTACGAGTGACCAGTCAATCACCAAATCCGCCAGCAGGAAGCCCACCTCGCCTGCAAGAGTCGAGAGCTGAATCTGCCTACAAACGGTAAGCTAGCTCAACCCACTCGAGTACCGGGCAGCCGCTATCTCATGTACAAGGAGGGGCCATCCCACTCCTCATGATGTGAAAGGAAGGAGTACAATACTCCCAACCCATCAAGCAGCCGCTCACAGTACAACCCAAGGCATGCTCCCAGGCCTCCCGACGCCTGATACGAGACAGGAAGGACTCCACATCAGCTTCCGGGCCTTCCCGCAGCACGATCTCTAGTCTCATCAAGCGTGACTCTAGAAAAAGGAGCTTCTGCATGTAACGCGTAACAAGCCGGTTTTCACCTAGCCGCCTGAGGTCAACCATGCGATCCAAGAGAGACTGTTTGAAGCCGTCGTGGCTTCCCATGCCGAGACTGACAAGGAAAATAACCTGCTTCACGACATTCTCGAACTCTTCAACACGAGGCTGTAGGGATAAGGAATCTGAGGAAACAGACTCTTGACCCAGAGTGGGCGCCATGATAGGTTGAACCTCGAGACAAGGTTCGGCTCCAGGCTGAGGAACAGAGCCTGAGGCGGAGGAAGTTGTGGTACCCTCAGATTCGTTGTTGGAAATTAAGATGGGCTCAGCCGCGCGTTCTTCGGTAGTCGGCACCTCTTCTTAAGCTGTGTAACACAATAACAACACAGGAAAGGGTTAAGCGAGAAGTACCTGCTCAACTTACGACTGCACAAAAATCGGGACAAAAGGGTACCTTCAGCGATAGCGGCCTCGGCGGCACCCGAAGAGGACGCCTCCTTCCTCTTCTTCAAGGCAACTCTTTTCACCTTCGGTGCCATTCTGAGTGCAACGAAAAGAAAATTTGGACTTCCTCTGAAGAAGACAACAAGGAAACTGCAACCTCTCTTAAAAGGGGGAGGGGTATTAAATACTCAAATCCTAGGCGATTATCCACAGTTCGATTGGACCGTTCAGGGCAAATTAGTCGAGAGTAAGGCCGAACAACTCGGATCTCGCATAAATGGCCAAGATCTGGCAGTTTCTGGACACGATCTTCAGCCAACGGCCCAAATCGGGCGCAGAGGACGAAGAGGCCCACTACGCCGTATTTAATGCGAAACGACATGCCCACCTCTTCTTAACTGTCGCGCGCATGGATTGACACGTGGCCCACTAAAAGCGGAGCCTGCCCGGAGCCGAATTCGTAGTTTGCGCTCCCGCGAGTCAAGACCAATTGGACTCGCATACCACTGTTGAATTCGAGTCAGTTCTAATTTCGCCTGCGAACAAAATCCGCCTGCAGGTAAGACAAGCTTGCAGCTGAAATTCATCGACAGCTAGAACCCCCCTACAGCTAGGATTCTCTTGCGGCCAAACTTTGGCTGATGTGAGTCCATGTTGAAAAATAAAAAAAATGGAGCGCGCACAAAAGTAACGATGGCTAGAAATGAAAAGATAATTTCATTCATGAAAAGAAATTCTATTAGAACGGGGGAATCAAAGGCAAATTACAACGCTCTCAATCGCAACTCCGCCTCACGGATCTCCCCAGTGTGATGAAGCTCGAGCCTCCTCAGGATCTCTCGGCGGAGATCTTCCTCAGTGCGTGAGACCATGTCTTGGATGGTATGTCTGGCCTCCTTGAGGGCTCGGTCCTTTTCCTCAATGAAACCAGCTACCAATTGCCGACGAGACTCGATATCCTCCAACTCCTTTAACAACTGTTCACAAGCCTTCTCTTGAGTAGCTAGGGAGGCCTGCGCATTAGCAATGGCTTGCTTCAGCTTCACTATCTCCGAAGACAGGCGAGAAAGGCGGGAGTCAGCTTTCTGCTGCTTGTGGGTTACTCGTTCATTCTCGGCCTTAACCTGCTCCAACTCTGCTGATAACCTTGCCTCCAACGACATGGTCTCGTTCAGTCTGCGATCGCGCTCCGCCACTACTACCTGAACCTCGCCAGTCGCGAGATGGACAATCTCGGAACTCGTCGCGCGAAGGGTAAGCAACTGTCGAATAGTCCGCTCCACCTCTTCCAAATGCTGAAAATACGGCTTAGCCACGGTGGCGCCTAGCTTCTTGATCAAGAAAACCATATCATGATCGAGGTCCTCTTTGAACTCCTCAAAGGGATAGCTCTCTTCCAATGCAAGCTTGATGCAGTCAGCTAGAGTGTCTTGGAAGTTAGCCAGGGTTTAAGCCACCTTCTTTTTACGCGAACGTTCTAAGGGAAAGAGGGTAGCCTCATCCGCTGCGGAATGATCACCTGTGTAGCGTCATCCTAACCTTCCGCCGCTCTGGCGGTCTCAACCATCTCTCCACGACTGGCCTTCTTGGCCGCTTCCACTCTGGAGCCTTCGGCCGCTGTCTGCCGCTGTCGCATAGAGAGAAGCGAGCTATTCAGAGATAGGAGGGGCATCCCCATCTATCCAGCTATCGTGCTCCGGGCCTATTCCAAGCGCTCGCTCGCCCGGATTAACTCGTCAGATTCTCTCTGCTCACTGGGGGATCCAACGGAAGACTAGGGGAGGGAGCTTGAGCCTCGGACGCCTCGGGTTCATCTAGACCCGCATCAAAACCTTCGGTGTCTTCAGCTGGATCTTCTGAAAACCACTCTCTGGTAGTTTGGCGGCCCATCCGCCTCGAGGTACGAGGAGCTCCTCTGGGGTGACGCCCGTGTTCTATCAAACAGGAACTCTGGAACCGAAAGCCCTCAGGATTGACGCTGGCGCCGCGATACCACCGGCAGTACAGGTGCGTATGGTGCAAATCTTGATCCTTCGCAGGTAGCTCAAAATGGGCATGGGTACCGCCAGCATGAGTCTAGAACCATCCCCGAGCGCCGTCCACTAGTCCTCCCTCGAAGTACAAGTGAGGATTGATGTTTCTCACGTACAGTTGGTCGTACACTGATGCGGTATAAACATGTACCAAAAAGGTTGTAAGTGCACAACCGTGTCAAGTTATAGTATAAAGATATCGATTCCACGAGGAAGGTGTTTTGTAGGAGAAAATATAAAATTGGTTCTTATTTTGTGTGCGTGACAAATAGGAGTGATGAGTAAATGTGATTGTGGAGAGATAATGAGAGTGAAAGTGATAGTGTGTGAAGCGGCGCAAAATTTAAGTAGGAGTGGATGTGACAAAGAATGAGTGTGATCAATAAGGTAAGAAGGAAAAAATGAATAAAATCAAGAAACAAATGAAAAATCAAGAATGAAGAACAAAATTCTAGAATAAAAGAAAATGTAAGAAATTAAAGATAGTGGATTCAATTATAGATATGGGTAATCTAAAATTGAACCCACTTCTTAGAAAAGGGTGATTCCCTAGAGGGTTCTAGCCTAAAGGTGAATCAAACAAAATAAAAATAAACAAAAAGAAAAACTAAACCCAAGAGGGTTCTAGCCTTAAGATGAATGGTGTAAGAAATTAAAATCTAACTACAAGATAAATTGCAAAATCTAAACTACAAAATAAAATTATAAGAATTAAATGCAAGAAAATAAATCTATTCTATAAGCATGAAATAAATCTAAGGCAAGAGGGTTCTAGTCTCTTGGCAATTTAACAAGAAGATAAAATCTAACTATGAGCATAGAAATAAATCTAAACTAATAAGCAATAAAAAAAAATAAAATAGAAAAAGAAAAGAAATGCAAACCTTCAAATAATTCTTCATCTTCATCTTCATCTTCATCATCCAACAAAGAGAAAAAGAGAAAAATTTAAAGAGGAGAAAATTTATTATTATTAATTACAACTAAAGTTATAATTTTTGGAAGGCCTTCTCAATTAAGAGTAGCCCTCCTCTCCAAAAGGAGTTACAAAATTTTTCACACCCTTAACCCCTCACTCTCTACCCCTATTTATAGTAATCATCAATGAATATGAGCCATTGGATATGTCTTGAGCCCTAAGCAAAGAAATCTCCACCTTTGAATTTGCTTTTTGTTCTTCTCTAGCCCAACATCCATATGATTTTCAAAAGAAAATGGAAGTCCAAATATTGCTGTAGGTCCGGCCCAATTAAAATCCAACTCTCTAAGTCAAGTCCGGTCTTGAGAGCTCCAATTGATTTTCAAAATCGACTCTGCACATTTGATTTTCGGAATCAACTCTGTAGCAAATCAAAGTCTGGCCCATTCATGTTAAAAGCCAATTCTGCAGCAGTCCAAAGTCCGGCCCATTCATGTTAAAATCCAATGCATGTGATTAAAATCCAAAAGCCTAAGTCCGGTCTTAGAATTCTGCAGCCGGTCCATGAAGAATCCAAAAGCCCATTCAATTTTCTGCAGCAACCGGTCATGGAGATTAATTTGTTTGATGGGCATTAGGCTTCCAAGCTCTTATATTTCACTTGAGAATCAAGAGGAATCTTGGCTGAGTTTCTTGGATGTTTTGGGACATTTGGGCTTTTGGCCTTCAAAATTCAAATATTTTACTTTGGCTTCTTGAATTTCTCTTATTTCTTCATTTACTCAAGGGTCTTTGTTGAGAGATGGGATTTTTGGGATTTATTCTTCATTAACCTGCAATTAAAGATAAAAGCAATTATTAGTGGTATATTTATTCATATAAAATAGATAATGAGGGTATAAAATTATAATAAAATATGATTATCAAATACCCCCACACCTAAACTTTTGCTAGTCGTCTAGCAAAGAAAGAAAGAGAAAATCCTAACTCACTTTCGTAGGAATCGCGGTTGTATTTAGCGCATACAACAAGCTTTTGAACCCCTAGGTTACCCTAGTGGACGAGTTGTAGTCTCGTAAGGGTTTGTAGTGAATATACCCACAAAATTCGGTCAACTTGCCAATAGAAGTCAGTAAATAACTAAATTCACTTGATAACTTTTAGATAATCTAATTGGAGCCAGTTATCACTCAAGAAAATATTTTTATATATAACTCTAATGTATATTTTCAAGAAAATCTTCTCATTGTAGTAATACGAAACCAAGCCAAACTTAGAAATTTAATTTAAAAGTTTTGAAAAAAACATGCTAACTCTTTGTTTTAAATAATTTTCATGTTGCTTGATTTAATATATTTTCCAAGACATATATACAATTATAAAACATTTATTAAAATTTTTTTAACTCTTTCATCTTTGGTGATTTTTTTTCTACTTTAACGGGCTTTCTAAGTGACCTTTTAACGAGTTTTGGGCCAATAGATCCCAACCCAATTGGGCTTAGGTCATTAAGTATGGAAATACTCCTTGGTCTTAATTACTCGGTCAGCTTAGGCTTTATAAGATAGAATCACCTAGAATTCAAGAGTATTATTTTTTTCTTTTTGGTGCCCATTTTTCGCACTCTTCTTATGCAATTTTTTTTTGCAATTTTTTTTGTATATGTATATATATTTTGAATAATATGTAAATTAAGACACTTTAAAAAATTATTTTCAACTCTAAGCTAAGCATGCAAAAATTTTATTATTTTAAATAAAAGTCCAAGTTAAGGCTTAAGTAAAGTATACTACTTTGAAAATCATTTCTTAAGAAATTAATTTAGAGTTATCATAAAAGATGAACTTAAGTAAATAACCAACTATGGATTAGAAAATTTCAAATTTATCAAATAAATCAATTATTACATAACTCCATCAATTTGGCAAGTGACAATATTTTTATAATTTTTTTTCTTTTTAAGAAAAAGGGTAAAATAAAGAGAAAAAATAACTAATTCCCACCCCCACACCTAAATTTTGCATTGTCCTCAATGCAAACTCTATGATGCATAAAGTAAAGCAGATAAGAAGTGAAGCACTTACGTTTGGTCGGCTGATAAAAATCTACAATTACCTTTGGTCTGAGGAGGATGAAATCAAAAAAAAAATTATTCTTTTTTTCCTTCTTTTTTTTTCTTTTTTTTAACAACTGCACAAGAAACTCTCAAATGAGAGAAGCATAAATTCTTTTTATTATTCTGAAATAAACAAAATAAACAATGTAGAATGAAATATTCAGCATGAAGAGTTCCTGTTCTACATTGAATCCTACCTTACTGTTGAAAATTCTTCCCCGGATTTTAAACAAATTCAGAATGATATAATCAATAATGTGAATTTCCAAGCATTTCGGGGTGTTCAATAATTCTTGCACAAAGGTAAGGTAGGTCTTATTGGTGTCATGTATTTTGCATTTCTTAATGAACTTAGACTCTTGTACTGTGAAGTTTTATTTTTTAACAACCAATTCTTCTGTAAAGTTCTAAAAATTTGGTTATTGATTATTCTCCAGGAATCTAAGTTCATCAAGAAAGAGTTCTTCAAAATTTAATTCAAAGCATCACATGTTTAACATAATTTTATTATTCTCAAGGACCTGATCCGCTTCTTTAAAAAATTCTAACTCTTCATCGAAAATTTTCTCAAAACTCAAATCAGACTCTTCTTCTTCTTCTTCTGATCTTTCCTGAATGTAGTTTATTTCTAGAGGATGATTATTTGGTTGGTCCCCTGGATTAAAAATGTTGAGATCAGCAGTCAAATTCCCAAAGGATAGCTTCATTGACCAGTTCTACAGTTGATGAGAGCATTGGAAGTGGCTAAGAAAGGTCGTCCTAAGATAACAAGTGTCTGTCCTTTGGGATTGGAAACAGGCTGTGTTTCCAAGACTACAAAATCTACTAGAAAAATAAAATCTCCAACCTTAATCAGAACATCCTCTAACTCACCCATAGGGACCTTGACAGATCTATCAGCCAACTGTAATGTGTATTTGGTTGGGTTCAGTACACCTAGACCCAATTGCTGGTAGACTGATTATGGAAGCAAATTGACATTGGCCCCTAAGTCTAAAAGCGCCTTATCAATGTGAGTATTACCAATGATACATGAAATGATGGGAGAACTTGGATCTTTACGTTTCAAAGGTATGAGATTTGATAGCATTTCACTGATATTGGTGGCTAAAAAGACTTTCTTTGGAACATTTATTCTCCTCTTCTTAGTGCACAATTCTTTTAAAAATTTAGCATAAGATGGAATTTGTTCAATTACATCTAAGAGAGGAATGTTGACCTTAACCTGCTTGAATGTTTCTAGGATTTTCTCCTCCTGAGGAGAGTGTTTCCTAGACCTGAGTCTATCTGGAAAGGGAGCAACTGGTCTAAATCTATAAAAAGCAGGCTCAGGTTCGGGTTCAGGTTCTTGGTCATCTGAGGGGAGTGATTGTTGAATAGAAGGAGAAGGAGGAGGAATTTGTACAGGATCAAGAGTTTGACTTGGAGGAGTTCTCACTTGATTATCGACCTGTCTACCTGATCGAAGTGAATGGATTGCATTCACTTGGGCTTCATAGGATGAACCGCATCCTGTGTTCTTAGGGTTGACCACGGGTTGACTTGGAAATTTTTCTTTCTCTCTTTCACTCACGGCACTAGCTAGTTGACTAAGTTGGGATTCTAATCTAGCTATAGCTTGAGTGTTGGAGTTGAGTATTTGTCCAGTGGATTGCATGAAGGAATTCAGAGTGCTAGACGTTTGAGTCAACATATTCGTGGTTTGAGTGGAGGCCTTAATTATGGTTTCCAAACCCCTTTCCAAGACGTTAAGACGTTTATCCTGATCTGGATTGTGAGTCTACATTACAGCTTGATGAAGAGGAGACTGATTTTGATACGGCAGATTGGGTTGTTGAAATTGTGAATGAGAATTGAACGGAACTGTGTTTCCCCTAGGAAAATGTTGGGTCGAAGCGGGAGTGAAGTTTTGAGTTCCGGGAGAATTTCCTAGATTCCATGCAAAGTTGGGATGATTTCTCCATCCTGGATTGTAGGTTAGAGAAAATGGATCATTTCTAGGGTGCTGGAATGCAGCGTTCATCTGTTCTAATGAATTGTTGTTTCCTAGGAGAGGGCATTCCTCTGAAACGTGGGTAGGAGACTGATAATTATGACATCCTGAGGTAGAAACATGATTGATTTGAGCTGGAGCTCGTTCCTTAATTTCTAAAGCTTCTAACCTTCGCAGAATCGTCGCCATCTTCGCTTCAGAAGCAATGTTTGACTCCAAGGAAAGACCACAAGACTTAGATTAGGGAACTGATGAAACCCTATCATCACAGTATTCTTATTGCATTGTTTTTCAGAAAGACTCCCTAAAAACTCCCAAGCTTCATTAGTGTTTTTCCTCATAAAATCCCCATGGCACATTGATTCTAAGGAAGTTTTTGCAGAATAATCTAATCCCTCATAAATTATTTAGCACAAACGCCATTTTTCTAAACCGTGATGAGGACATTAGATCAGAAGATCTTTAAATCGGTCAAAATACTTCCAAAAAGGTTCTCCCGGGATAATTTTAAAGTTTTGAATGTTGTTCCTAAGCTTTACCGTTTTATGAATAGGGAAAATTTTCTTAAGAAAAACGGTAAAAAATTCATCCCAAGTTGAGATGGAATTTGTTGGTAAGCTGTACAGCCATTTTTTAGCTTTATCCTTAAGAGCAAATGGAATAAATCTAAGCTTAATCGCATCTTCGTTTAATTCTCTCATTTTAATCATAATACACACTTACTCAAATTTCGAAATAAAAATATATGCATCTTCTGTTTCATTAGCAAGGAATTTGGGAAGCATGTTTATGTATTGCAGTCTAAGCTCAAAATTTATTCCATTTGTTTCGGGGAGCCTAATGCACGAGGGGATTGTATTCCTAATGGGATAGCACATATCATGAAGAACAGGTGGATTAGGATGCTCCATTTCTATGATTAGTTCAAAGCGAATTAATCGACGTGTATTATTCCTAATCCACTGTTGCATACACCAAAATATTTCTTTTTATTTTTATTTTAATTTTTTAGGAAAGAAAATTAGTTTTTTTAAGGAAAGAAAGAAAAAAAAGTTTTTTTAATGAGAAGATAAAGAAAAATAAAAAAAATCCTAACTAAAACAAATCAAAGCAATCACTTTTCAACCAACTCTAATTCTAGGGTTTAGCCTAACTCAACTAGACCAGCTCCTAACCAAAAACTCCTAATGTGAAAAGATCAAAGTTTTACCCAGGTAGTTAGCTAGGTAAGGATAGTACTAGAGGGTGATTAAAGATCAATTAAGTACCTCTTTCCTTGCGGAGCACTTTACGCAACCCCTAAACCTTACCTTAGACACCAACTAATCTGAGAAAACTTAAACCGGTTCACTTAAGGATTTCTTGTTCCTTATTGAGCTCGAATCCTTAGGGGCCAACGTCTAATGAGTTTTAGAAGGCTTGGGTTTTTGAAGTGAGGAATTAGTGATTTGTGTACTAAGGAAAGGGTGATGAAATCCCTTACCTTATATTGATTATGGGTTTTCCCTTAAGAATGCTTTGAGTGTGTGCCAAATCAAGTGCTACAATCACTTTGGTGAATTCCTACACTATATGAAATGCAACCATATGAATTAAAAGCAACTAAAAAGGATAGAAAAGAAAAATCTTTTTTTTAATTAGGGTTAACAATCAAACAAATGAGAAGAGGGGAAATTTGTTTGAATTTATTATCTTGTTAGTAAATGTCAAAGTGGAGGGTGAATTTTATTATGGTCAACGAAAAATAAAATCTTTTTTTTAAGTCCTAATTGTCTCTAATTGTGAAGAAGTAGCTAAAGGGTGGAATTAAAAACTAGAAAGAGGACTTACCTGAAAGCAAATCTTTAAATCCTAATTCTCTAATCCGCGATCTTCAAGCTCCAAGCGTTTCCTTCACAAAAAACACACAAGTTAAAGAACCAAAATAATTAAAACCTACTTAAGCACCTTCCCCGGCAACGGCGCCAAAAACTTGATGCGGTATAAACATGTACCAAAAAGGTTGCAAGTGCACAACCGTGTCAAGTTATAGTATAAAGATATTGATTCCACGAGGAAGGTGTTTTGTAGGAGAAAATATAAAATTGGTTCTTATTTTGTGTGCATGACAAATAGGAGTGATGAGTAAATGTGATTGTGGAGAGATAATGAGAGTGAAAGTGATAGTGTGTGAAGCGGTGCAAAATTTAAGTGGGAGTGGATGTGACAAAGAATGAGTGTGATCAATAAGTCAAGAAGGAAAAAAATGAATAAAATCAAGAAACAAATGAAAAATCAAGAATGAAGAACAAAATTCTAGAATAAAAGAAAATGTAAGAAATTAAAGATAGTGGATTCAATTATAAATATGGATAATCTAAAATTAAACCCACTTCTTAGAAAATGGTGATTCCCTAGAGGGTTCTAGCCTAAAGGTGAATCAAACAAAATAAAAATAAACAAAAAGAAAAACTAAACCCAAGAGGGTTATAGCCTTAAGGTGAATAGTGCAAGAAATTAAAATCTAACTACAAGATAAATTATAAAATCTAAACTACAAAATAAAATTGCAAGAATTAAATGTAAGAAAATAAATCTATTCTATAAGCATGAAATAAATCTAAGGCAAGAGGGTTCTAGCCTCTTGGCTATTTAACAAGAAGATAAAATCTAACTATGAGCATAGAAATAAATCTAAACTAATAAGCAATAAAAAAGAAATAAAATAGAAAAAGAAAAAAAATGCAAACCTTCAAATAATTCTTCATCTTCATATTCATCTTCATCATCCAACAAATAGAAGAAGAGAAAAATTTAAAGAGGAGAAAATTAATTATTATTAATTGCAACTAAAGTTATAATTTTTGGAAGGTCTTCTCAATTAAGAGTAGCCCTCCTCTCCAAAAGTAGTTACAAAATTTTTCACACCATTAACCCCTCACTCTCTACCCCTATTTATAGTAATCATCAATGAATATGAGCCATTGGATTTGTCTTGAGCCCCAAGCAAAGAAATCTCCACATTTGAATTTGCTTTTTGTTCTTCTCTAGCCCAACATCCATATAATTTTCAAAAGAAAATGGAAGTCCAAATATTGCTGCACGTCCGGCCCAATTAAAATCCAACTCTCTAAGTCAAGTCCGGTCTTGAGAGCTCCAATTGATTTTCAAAATCAACTCTGCACATTTGATTTTCGGAATCAACTCTATAGCAAATCAAAGTCTGGCCCATTCATGTTAAAAGCCAATTCTGCAGCAGTCCAAAGTCCGGCCCATTCATGTTAAAATCCAATGCATGTGATTAAAATCCAAAAGCCTAAGTCCGGTCTTAGAATTCTGCAGCCGGTCCATGAAGAATCCAAAAAACCATTCAATTTCTGCAGCAACCGGTCATGGAGATTAATTTGTTTGATGGGTTTTGGGCTTCCAAGCTCTTATATTTCACTTGAGAATAAAGAGGAATCTTGGCTGAGTTTCTTGGATGTTTTGGGACATTTGGGCTTTTGGCCTTCAAAATTCAAATATTTCACTTTGGCTTCTTGAATTTCTCTTATTTCTTCATTTACTCAAGGGCCTTTGTTGAGAGATGGGATTTTTGGAATTTATTCTTCATTAGCCTGCAATTAAAGATAAAAGCAATTATTAGTGGTATATTTACTCATATAAAATAGATAATGAGGGTATAAAATTGTAATAAAATGTGATTATCATACCCTAACTGGTGGGCAAACCTTCAAGGGAGGTACGGCTCGAGGTAGCATACAGAGCCTGTTCACAGGATATGATACCCCTGTTGGATGTTCACCAACAATCAAAAAGCGCCGCCGGAAAGAACGGTGTGATGGTCCACCGTCGATACATCCCGAAGAGACTCCCCGTATCCTCCTCCGCTGAAGTAGGGGAAGAACCAACGAAAGTTATAGTAGTCGAAATGGGAGAGCGTCTTTCGCACGTCAGGGATGTCCTTACACTACCAAGAGCACCTCTCCAGGCGCTGGACGAATGGAACGAACCTGTCTCCTTGAAGAGTCGCTGGAGCACTCATCAAACACTCGCAGTGGTAGACAAACCACGCCATTAAGTAAGTGTACGGTAGCCCCACTCTAGGGTTAGGGGTCCTGATGACTTCCCCTTCCCCTTCGTCGACAGTCGACACACAGCTGACACCAACGCATAGGACTTCCCGTGGGCTAAGTGAACCGCGGGATACACGACTTCCACCGGAAGCGCCTCGAAAGAATAAATATGGACCACACACCTCTTCAACCACAGTATGAGGTACCCCGCGAGCAGAGCCTTCCCGAATATAGGGGACTTGGCCTGGTGGTGAAACGAAATGAAGACCGTGCTGAATTTAAATCCGCCCTCATCATGCCCAAGGGTAACGGTGGCTCCCCCTTCGGCCGTCCTCCTCTCCACTTCAGACTGGTCACACTCGCCCAGCGGAAGAGTAGGCCTTCCTTTGATGTCATTCTCCAGGAATAAGTAATCAGCCCAATTCTTATGGCTGATCCCCGGAGCCCTCCTCTTCTTGCCTTTGTGGTCTACCGCCCCAAGGTATTGAGGAATATATGGTAGTGGCAGAGCAATTCCCATGATGTCTCGACCACCAAGGGGGAACGGTCTGAAAGTTGGTCAATCTCATCTTGACCAGGGACGTACTCTTCATAAAGGAAGCTTCCCAAGGGCAGCCCTGACACGTTATACATCTCGTGGAGGGCTATGTCGAGTTCACCATTAGGGGTGAAGAACGTGCCACTATCCGTACAATACAGCTCCAAGATGCTATGGAACTGAGGAGCATTAATCTTCAAACCATGTCAAGTAGCCCGAATAGCCACATACAGCTCTGAATCCATAAGGTCGGAATTCTCAGCCAAAATATAGTCAGTGATCTTGGACCACCAGGTGTTGCTGCCAGGCGCGGAGTAGACCCACCCTGGGGCTTGGATGTCCTTTGGGGGAAATCTCCCACCAGCTTGGAAGAAGCAATGACGGAAGGTCTCCGCAACCGCTATCGTCTCCCCAGCGGGTAGCTCATTGAACGGCAGGCTAGGGCGTAGGCCGGTCACACGTTTGCAAGAACTCTCCACCCCGTACCCAGCCGTGGAGCCTGTAAAGACACTGTAAGTAACCCCGACTTGAGTTGGAGTCAAATCCTAGTTCATCACTCTGGGGAGCACGAGGGACCGCAACTCGACGATCGAGAACCCTCTCGGCATGCTGGGAAGATAATAGTAGACCCTGTCCACTATGCGGAGCCACCTGCTCTCCTTGATCAACAGAACGGAAGGATCAGTCGTAGCGTCACCGAACAAAAATTGAGGCTTCTGTAGCTCCGTCCTGGCCTTGTCCGTCAACACCATGTCGGTAGTCAACTCACGTAATGTCAGAGGATGCCCGTCGGTGACTCTCTTTATCAGGCCGTCCGGCCTATCAGCAGTTAATACGGGCACTGGATCCAAGAAAGGTAATCGGGGAGGCGCCGTATAGCCTGTACCTCCGACGAGACCGATGGCCACACTCTTCGGAAGAGCTTCATCAGAAAAGGTCGCTGCAAGACAGAGCCAAAGAATTAGAATGGAATCCGCCCTAGGGGCAAATCCGCCTATCAAGCCATGGTGGGAAAATGTAAATCCGCCAGCCAGAAAGTGGAATCCGCTTGACAAAAACGAGATCTGCCTTTATAGACTGCATTCGCCTTTACCGGACAGAAGTCGAATTCGCCTGCCAAAAACGAGTTCGCCTTCACCCAATAAAGGCCAATTTCGCATGTAAAGGCAAAAGTCATCCTCTGCTTGTAACATCTCGCCCAGTCCTACACCCACTGTTTGTATGATTTTATTTGGTTTTATTTCGTTTTTATTGAGCCTAAACAACTATTTGTGTATAAAAATAGATATTTATAGCATATGATGCAAAAATCGAATGTTTTCAGTTTATAAAAGCTCATAAACGAATTTGTTAATTAAGATCTAGATCTGAAATTTGTTTAAACATGACTTTTATTGTGATTTTACTGATTTCAACACGTTTTAAACATGTGTATAAATGTTTAGGGTTTTAGTGTATGTTTTTATATGCTAATCTCTCGTTTCAGTGGGACACATATATGCTAAAATCGATTTTATATTACTGGAAATGATGAAGAGAAATTTTGGGTTTAAACTTTTGGAAATAAACAACATGTGATGAAAACTAGAGATCTGTCTGATCAGTCGACCTACCAGTCGACTTATCAGTCGACTAATGAGTCAACCAATGAGTCGACTGATGGAGATTTCTAGCTTTTTCCTTCTTTTTCTGTCTTGTTCTGTCTGGTCGACCAGTGAGTCGACCGATGATCCCAGTCGACTCATGAGTCGACTGATGAAGAGATTTTCTGTTTTTCTTTAGTTCGGATCTGTCTGAGTTATTTCAGTTTAGCTAAAACTAGTTATGGTTGTTTATTGTTGCTGCGTGCATTAATATGAACGAGAAGTCGTCTCGGATGACGAGTACTAGAAATTTATTATAACTTGTATCTTTACATGGGAGATGATATGCGGACACCAGTTTAGGTTTACACACTGAGTCATGTGTGAGATTAGTGAATATGCACCTGTTCATATTTTTCATCTAGTCCATGTGTTGGGAAATTTATGATGTGTAGTCCATGTGTTGGACATTTATCAAATTCAGTCCATGTGTTGGACAGTTTTCGTATGCAGTCCATGTGTTGGACACCCTTTACTTCAGTTTAGACCTTGAGAGTGTACACTAACACTTACATAGGCTGGATACGACTTTTATGCGAGTTGTGACACGATACCGTAATTAAGTCTGAGATGAGTTTGCCTTCTTTTATTAATGTTTATTTTTTTAGATTTTGGGTTTGGTATTTAGGGATGTATAATTTGAGATACAAGATATATACATGAGGGTTTCCTTGTTTGGATTATTTCGCTCGACGTACCTATGCTCGTGTTGTAACTTCCTAAATACTAAAATCTTCTTATACATAAGTACTTACAATCTGGGCTACATGGTATATACATGAGGATTTTCTTGTTTGGATTATTTCGCTCGACGTACTTATGCTCACATTGTAATTACCTAAATAGGATTTGTGATTTTATATATATGTTATAACTGTATTTTCTGTATACAACGAGCCCTTTTCCCTTGGGGTTGGTTGTGATGTTACTCGCTAGCGCTTTGACGCTCGTTATCCCTCCCTCTTTCAGGTAACGAGCCAGGAGCCCGGAGAGTCGCAGGTTGATGGTGAGGCACTTTAGCTTCAGCTATTCTATTATAGTTATATTTTACTTTTGAGCTCCACTGTGCAATCACACTATACACACTAAGTGTAGGTCTCTAGCCCGTGTCCTCCTCCTCAAGTGGTCAGATACAACCTCTCCCTAGGTTTGTCAACCGACGCCACTCCTCTTAGATTCGACCCTGTCTCACACCACACACTTCTCTCAGTGTACAAGTGTATTACAAGTGATACTCACAATGTAAGTTCAAATACAATATTTTGTTCTCTATAATGAGTGAGAATACAATAAAGCTCACTCTCGCTAAATCACACACCACTACCCAACAATATATTGTATGAAAATATTATAAACTCAACTAAGGTGTGTGTGATAAAAGCGAACAATGAAATTGCAATTCAAGTTAATATAGCTAAAGTATGAGTAAATAAATAACAATCAATAAGCTATATAAAAATGAGTTTAGAAAACTTCTCAATAAACAAGAAGGACAGTAGAATAATGATGAGGATGAGATCCTCAATTGGAATTGAATGCCTCTTCTTGTATAAAAACTTCTCTTTTGAAACAAACCAACAAACAAGCTTAAACACTTGTTAATCTCTTTATAAAACTCACTTTAAACAAAAACTCTTAGTTACAAGGAAGAGGAAGGCAATGGGGAATTTATACCCACTCAAGACATCAGTCAAAATCCTATTGAAAAGACCAAAATACCCCCAGAATATCAAATCACAATATAGCCATTACAACACAACGGTCAGATCGGCGGTCGACCGTTAAATACTGGCGGTCAACGGTGAAGTACAAAAAGGCAAACTTCTGTTCTGGAAAGCAGGTGGTCGACCATGGCAGTCGACCGCGAGAGAGCTGATGCTCTCTGGACTTGCTTCGGTTGACCACAAGTCATACAGAGGCCCATTCTGGTCTCTAGACTGCTGGCGGTCGACCACCACGATCGACCACAAACTGACATGCAAATATTTCAAGTTTTAAACCTGTTTTGCTGACATTTGAAAAATGTTTAAAAATATCAAATGATTTCCAAAAATAGTAAAACTTTGGGGAAAGTTTATAAATGAGAAAATAAATATGTTTGAAAAGGAATTGGAAATATAATTTTTGTTTGTAAAAAGTCATCATATTTGCAAAATGTTAGTAAAGCTTGTTTTTCACGAAACTCAAAAATGAACTATGAGTTATAAAAGTGTGTTTACATTTCATGAATACTTTATATATGTATTATGAAGCATGAAGGAGATGTAAACATGAAACAAAATAATTGTTACAAACTTTTGATGAAAATCATTTTTAGGAGAAAAAATCAAACATGTGTTGTGTTTACATATTGAGCTTAAAACATAATCATACAATATATGTAAACAAACCTACTCTTATACCTAAATGATTGCGTACACATAAACTTGAATCTTTAGCTCTTGATATATGTAGCTTTTCACCATGTGTAGAATTCCTGAAAAGGAAAACAAACCACAAGTACTAGAAAACAAATTAGCTATAAATTGTTTTGCAAATCATCATCAAAACCTAAGGGCCAACAATCTTCCCATTTTTTATGATGGCAAACAATTTATTAAATGAAATAGAATTCATATGAATAAACCAAATACATCATGTAGTTTTCTCCCCCTTTAACTACATCAAAATGGGGAAAAGATAAGAACAACGCTCCCCCAGCATTCATGCACAAATTAAGAAAAATTTGACAATGCTTCCCCTGTCAAAATGCAAAGAATATCTATATGAAGGATACGTATAGGGGCTAAACATATGAGATAGACAAAAAAAGGAATCTCTTATACATAAGATATGTGTATGTGGGCATATAAAAAGAGATAACTAAACACCATTCAACTATTCCAATTTAACAAACATCCAAAAGCCATAAAGTCATTTTAACAAGCTGCAACGTTCATAAACATTGTCATAAGACACATAGGTCTGATTCTAAGATCATAAACAAAATATCACATAGTTTTAAATAAACATAATTAAGAGTTATTACAACTCAAGTTTCAAGAACATAAGAGAGACGTCTAAAGTTTTTCAAAATAAATCCATGTCTACGAAACATGATACCCATCATCAATCACCACCATCGTCATCAGAACCAAAAGCCGAGCCAGATTCTTCTTCAGAACCCTCTTCAGATCTAGTGTCAGAGTCGGCGTGGGATCCTGAATCCCAAGGGACTGACACTGAAGACTAAGGAGCGTCCTCACATCCTTCTGAATGCTCGAGACCTGAGTCTCAAGGCTATCTAGACGGTTGAAGACCTCAGAAGCAGAGATGGTAGTAGGTCTAAAACGAGGTTGGGAGCTGGAGGGTTGGGAGGATGATGGTTCTGCAGGAGCAGAAGATAGTGAATCTGAAAGTTGCATTCGAGGGAGGGCGACCCTATCGAAATACTCCTTGTTGGGATCAACTTTGGTTTCATGTGAAAGGTCCACACTGAAGTGTTGCAGAATAAGAGTTATGAAAGAACCAAAGGGAAGGAATTTAAAATGCTTGCTTGCCATGTTTTGAAGAAAAACATTCGCCCAATTCAATTTTATCTTGGCGAATATAGCATATACAACATTCAACTTATCTGGAGGGAAATGATCAAAGCTACTGATTTTTGGAATAAGGTTTTGAGCAATAATTCGTACAATGGTTTTTTCGGTGGGATTTAGAGAATTGTTGTTCATGGGGTAAGAGCAACCGGGCATAAATAAAAGAGCATTCACGTCCGGATCGTCATGATCGATAGACATGAGCTCGATATCACTTGACGGGATCTTAAGGATACCCGCAAGTTCATCAGCAGAAAAGGATATCTCGACATTTTTAACAGAGGTTCTGATGGTTAGAAGACCATCAGCAGAAGTGGAGACTGATAAGTTTGCATAAAACAAATAGACGAGAAAAGGATAATGTGGAATTTTACTTTTTTGTCTAAGAGATTATGAAGACCAATAACAGATAGCATCTCAGAAATGTTGTAAATAGCTAAATCATCATATTTTATATATCTACCTAATAAGATTTTCAACTTATAAAGATCCCTAAATTTTTGCCTACGGATTTGTAGAGCAAAAAATCCTTATAATGAGTGACAATAGATGAAGAAGAACTATCTGGTTTAGAACGTTTCTTAGGTGGCATGCTTGCATGTGGATGAAATTGAATAAAGCCCTAGATGAAAACCCTAGAAATTCAAACGGAACCCTAGAATCAAAGATGAAAAAGGAAAGAGATGAAGGAGAAGATTACCCAACAGAGATGATGACTAGGGTTTCTGTAGGAAGAGCACGGTCGTTCCAGGAGAGCTGACGGTCGACCACAAAGGTTTTTTGATCGAAGATGAGACTTGGGGAGAAATAGAGATCGATAGAAGATGAAGAGGGTCGGGCCTATGTGAGGCATAAAGCAACAGCTTAGATAGAATCTGATGTGAGATCAATGATGATAAAAACATTCGGGTTCAAACAATTAACAAAATGAAACCCAAAACCCGATAAGAAAATTTAAAAAAAACTAAAAATTTCTCGTGCGGTCAACCATGGCGGTCGACCGTGATAATTACAGAGACTAAGCTCTGGGGTAGAAACACATTTGGTCGACCGTGAAAAAAAATCTGAAAAGGACTTTTAATATTATGAAAGTTTTCATATAGATCCTTATACAATTTTTTTAATGAAATTATATATATATATATATATATATATATATATATATATATATATATATGGGAAAAGTGAATCTAAGGTGACACCCTAGGCTCCCACCTAAGGACGCGGCCTAGAATCACATCATTTCCTAAAAAAATTTGCGATCCGCTCCATTGAACTTGATCTACACGTTCTTAAATCCAAACACACCAATTTTGGGGTGAACCGGTTGTGTTTTGACCATTCATTGAGCCGTGCAAAAAATTCTATTCATTCGAAACCGTTAAAATTGCAGCGAGTGGATAATGGGTCAAAACACGACGGGTTCACCCCAAAATTATTGTGTTTGGGTTTAAGAACCTGTAGATCAAGTTCAACGGAGCGGATCGTAAAAAAAATTTAGGAAATAATGTGATTTTAGGCCGCGTCCTTAGGTGGGAGCCTAGGGTGTCACCTTAGATTCACTTTTCCATATATATATATCTATATATATATATATAAACCTAGAAAACTAAATACCAATCCTAACCCTACATTCTATTTCATCCATTGGTCAAGATTGAAAATGGAAGAATTGAAAATAAATACACATCAGCTGACAAAATACCAGTAAAAGGGGTAATTTAGGAAAGAGTCATTAATGAAACACGCTGTAATTAATTACCAAAAGCTGTCCAACACTTCTTTTCACGAAAAAGACGGTTTAGTTTCACTCTGTCTTGAACCTAGTTTCATCTTCTCTCTACCCGAACAACTAAATTCTTCACATTCCATCTCCCGGTTTCTTTCAACATCTCATTACAACTCGAACGAAGATGAACAGCAAGACTTCGACGAGCGACATGAAGAAAAACAACTCAGAGACTCCAAAACCCTCGTCTTCAAGAAGGGGTAAAACGATTCTCATCCTCGTATTAAAAATGTATATTTTTATCAAAGTTTGAAAATTTTTCATAGATGCAGTGAGGAAAGTTTCGAAATTTTCACATGAATCACTTGCATGTTGTTGAATACTTTTTTATTTTATTTTTTTAGCTTTATAAAATGTTATCGATGCATGTTCTAGTTTAGGGTTTTTATTTTTTACATTTTCCTTGTTCTTGTTAGAATAAGTTAAGTTTTTTTAATATTGTAAGATGTTTTCATTTGTTATAAATGGGTAGCGATTAATTTTGGTTGTCTGGTATTTTACAATATGCAATGTAGTTGAATCTCCTCTATTCACTTAAGTGAATCGAGATTCACTGCGGTGAATCGAGATTCAATACAGTGAATCGCAATTCATTGGATGAATCTCGATTCACCCATGTGAATCGCTATTTAGTAGTGTCAATTTGTATTCACTCAAACATAGAGAATCTTAATTCACTAATGTGAAACCAGATTCATCGTAGAGAATCGAGATTCATATATTGGATTTTCTTACCAGTTATGGAAAAATGATTGCTCTTTAAACTTCAACTTTATCATGATTGTTTGTTTTTTTGTAAAAAATAACAAATACGATCGGAGGCCGAGTATATAGGATGGAAACTTTCCCAAATATGATCTGAGGCCGAGTATATAGGATGAAAAAATTATATGCTTTATGTATACTAACAGTGAAATTAAACTGTAACGATGATCAGTTTTTCCTTGTTGTGTTGAGGGACGAGGCACTGAAACAATCTGGAATCACTTTGCTAAAGCTCGATACATTTTGTTGAATCTCGATTCACTTTGCTGAATCTCAATACATTTTGTTGAATCTCGATTCACTTGAGTGAATCGAGATTCACTGTAGTGAATCGAGATTGACTATAGTGAATCGAGATTCACTTGAGTGAATCGCATTTCACTACAGTGAATCTCGATTCACTACAGCGATTCAATGGAATGAATTGAGATTCACTCAAGTGAATCGTGATTTAGTGGAGTGAAACAAGATTCATTTCAGCAAATCGCTATTCACTGGAGTGAATCGCGATTCAGATTATAATATCTTGATTCAATAATGTGATTCCACCTTCAAAGGCTGGTCTCATTAAAAAATGAATTGTCATGGGTTTAGCAGGTCTACGATCTAGTTCAAGGAACCAACAAACAACATGTGCTGAGATTGTTGAGTTATTTACACCTATACCTCAACAGAGGACAACACGCTCTGTGAACATGCCCAGCAGTGACGATGACTTCATCAACCCCCCAAATAATCCTGCCGGTGAGGAAACATCAAAGCGTACAAGGGATGAAGACAATGTACATATCACAAAAGGGATGAAGATGAAAAAGGTTGGTGTACTAAACATCTTTAATTTTTTTGGGGAGTTCAATGATAGATAATTTGATCTAATTATACTATTTTTGTCACTGAAGAAGGTTGTGAAAAGAAAATATGTGCGGTTAGTGCACAGTAGTGACGATGACGTCGTCAAACCCCCAAATAATCTTGCCGGTGAGCAAACATCAAAGCATAGTAGGGATGAAGACAATGAACATATCACAAAAGGAAGGAAGAAGATGAAAAAGGTTGGTGTACTAAACATCTTTAATTTTTTTTTGGTATTAACTGATGGATAATTTGATCTAATTATATTATTTTTGTCACTGGAGAATGTTGTGAAAAAAAAATGTGAGGTCTGAACCTAAGGAGTTGACTAGGATACGGGTCTCTCCAAAGATATTCTCTTATATGGTTTTGTCACTCACTGACTCCCAAAAAGAATGGGTGAGACTAGCTGGACTTGGAGGTCTTTTACAATTTGGATTAAAGGAACTGCCACATATGTTGGGGTACTTGATTCTGCAGTCGTTTGACAGTGAATCCGTTGCACTTAATCTTCCCAGAGGATCAATCAGTATCACAGAGGAAGATGTACATCAAGTGATGGGATTACCTCTGGGCAGGAAGCGTATACCAGCCTCCAGTGATCGGAAGTCAACATTGGTGGATGAATGGAGGGCTCAATTCACAGACAGTGTTGGTTGGAAAATTATTCCAGGGGTTGTGTCTGAGAAACTGAAGCAGAGTTCTGATGTTAACCTGCTTTTTAAACTGAATTTCTTGGTTCTCTTTCGTAACAGCATGATCCAGTCGCTTAGCAATCCTTATGTCAACCAACGGATTCTAGTTATTGGTGACAATGTTGATCAGTGCTCTGAATACAATTGGTGTTCTTTCTTGCTTGACTCAATGATAGAAAGCCAACACAAGTGGAAGGTAGACCCGACAAAACAATTCTACACGGGTCCTCTTGCATTTTTGATTGTAAGTCACTAGAGGATGGTATAGAGTTTTACCGACAAAACATTTTGTGAATCTTATATTTTTTGTATGTGATACAATCCTGCTGCAAATACAACACACTTCTTATAATTGTCGAGACGAGTGAATGGAACAAACTTCATGTTGTACCTATTGTATCACATAAAAAAAATATAAGATTCATAATGATATATAATTACAATATTGAAAATCGTAAGATATTAACTATAAAATCTTACTTGTTTGTGGAATATGTAGAGTCAAATGATATCACATCTCCAAATACATCGTAATTTCGTCGTCCAGTAGCATATGCCCAAAAAATGCGAGTTAATCGACCCCCTTCATCGACTGTATAATCATAGAAAAATCCATCACACATCTCCTTCTTATCCGTGAACTTCTCGATGATCATTTGAGCATCTCGATCACTAATATAAAGCTTCACATCCCTACTCCAATTTTTAAACTTGGTACACATAGCACCAACATTAGAATAACTTCCACACAACTCTTTAGCAAACTTATATGTTTTGTTAGGCCCCAGGTTGGCTTTTGCACCATCAAATACAAGTTTCTTATGTGCGAGACCGAGAACTCTATTTGACTTCAAAAATTGTTTCCCACTACCGGTGACCAAAAAATGAGAATGCTCTTCAACGAATGAGAGAACATTATATCCTTTCAAACCATCGAACTTAAAAACGACTTTAGCTTTGCAACCACATCTACTAGATACAGTTCTTCTTCTCTTTTTCGAAATGCTACTAAAATCCTCAAAATCAACATCCATCTTTGATTCATTGCTGCCAGCTCTACTGCAAACAATGTGTTTAAGAAGAACTGTACCGTCCTCATGTTTCTTCTCTGTATGCCGTCTGATCTCAAACCCACTTTTACATCCATACTCTCGGTAAAACTCTATACCATCCTCTAGTGATCGGAAGATTTGGTTTAGATAAGGTTTAAATTCAGCTTCAACCTGAGGTTTCCAATACATACCACCACCTGGTGATTCAAAAGGAATCGAGCTAACTTCGTCCATTCCATCTTCCCCAAAATCACTGTCCGATGCATTTATAACATGTGGTTCCTTTATTTGTTCATTGCTGCCTACAACTGAATATAAAACAACATAAATCATATGGCTATGTTTTAATATACTGAATCTGGATTCATCACAATGAATCTGGATGCACTAGAGTGAATCTCGATTCACTGCATTGAATTCAGATTCACTACATGTGAATCCAGTTGAACACCTTTTAGTTGTTCGAGAATGCAGTGATTTTCATAATATATTCACATGTTTACTGTAGTGAATCTGGATTCAAAGAATTGAATCCAGATTCACTAAAGAAAACATGTGAATACATTATGAAAATCACTGCATTCTCTAACAACTAGAATGTGTTCAACTGAATTAAAGCTCTCCAATTAAATTTACATAAAATGTTTACGAATGTAAACTCCTAGATAATAAGTCATATGACTAAGTTTTAATATACTGAATCGGGATCCATCACAATGAATCTAGATTCACTGGAGTGAATCTCGATTCACTTTATTGAATTCATATCATTGCTAATTAATCTGGACTGATCTCGATTCACTGCATTGAATCCAGATTCACTACAGTAAACAAGTGAATAAATTATGAAAATCACTGCAATCTCTAACAATGAATCTCGATTCAATGCAGTGAATCTAGATTAACAACTAGAACGTGTTCAACTGAATTCAAACACTCCATTTAAATCTCCATAAAATGTTTAAGAATGTAAGCTCCTAGATAACAAGTCATATGACTAAGTATTGAAATACTGAATCTGGATCAATTACAATGAAAACAACTAGAACCTGCACACCTGAATTCAAGCTCTCT